>QXTE01000040.1:1310713-1343715 GCA_003942145.1 Platysternon megacephalum | reverse complement strand
CCCCCCCGAGCCCGCACCCCACCCCCCTGCCCCAGCCCCTCCCACACTCCAAACTTTTCACCCCGGCCTCACCGCGGAGCCCGAACCTGTCACCCCAGAGCCGGCATCCCGAGCCCCTCAGCCCGGACCCCGAACCTTTCCCCCGGCCTCACCCCAGAGCCGGCATCCAGAGCCCCTCACCCCAGAGCCCGAACCTGTCACCCCAGAGCCCCCTCTTGCACCCCTCAACCCTGGCCCCATCCCAGAGCCCGAACCTGTCACCCCAGAGCTCCCTCTTGCACCCCTCAACCCTGGCCCCATCCCAGAGCCCGAACCTTTCACCCCAGAGCCATCACCCTGAGCCCCTCAGCCCCCTCCCACACCCCCAGCCAGGAGGAGCCCACACCCCAAACTCCCTCCTTCACCCCAACACCCTGCCCTACCCTGGAGTCCCCTCCTGTACACTGAACCTCTCACCCGGCTCCACTCCAGAGCTTGTACCCCCAGCCTGGAGCCTGCACCCTGAACCCCCTCCTGCACCCCAGCCACCTGCCCCAGCCCGGAGCCACCTCCCACACCGCAAGCCCCTCCCCCCCACCCCAGAGCCTGCACCCTCCTTCCGCACCCCCCGCACCCTCCCGCTCGTCCTAGGCTGCCCCAGCTAGGTGGCCCTGCTCCCCACAAGCCACCTGCAGCTGCTTGGGGAGGAGGGGTCAGGTGAAGATGCTCCAAATTTGGCTCCCTTCTCCGGGCAGTCCCGGACCCCAGGAGCCTCCACTTCAGCCTCTCTGAACCCTCTGGGGTGTGTCTACACTGCAGTTAACCCCCCTGCTGGCCTGGCTCAGCGGACTTGGGCTGTAACGTTGCTATGTAGACATCTGGGTTCTCTAGGTCCCAGTGCGTGGGGGTCAGGCAGCCCACACACAGCAATGTTACAGCTCCACAGCCAGCCCCAGGGGACAGCCTGGGTCTAATTGCTGTGTAGACACACCCGCCCACACCTGGGACACAGCAGCTGCTCCCCTAGGTGGCTGTGCAGGCCAGTCCCTCTGCCGGAGATGCATGTAGGGTTTGCCTGGTTTTGGGTGTGTCTCTGTCAAGGGGGGGTTGGCATGGCCTGGCCTGGCCAGTCAAGGACACACTGTGCCTCAAGGTCTGTCTACACTGTAATGTTAGCCCAGGGCTAATAAAACTCCACTTGGCAGACCTGGGGCTTCAGCATCTACCCAGTGTTATGGAGGCCGAGTGTAACCATCCGTGTTCCAGACCCCCTAGCGCCCTCCCCAAACACCTCTAGCACTTTGTTCGCTGTGCAGGGCGGGGAAACGTGACTGTCCAGAGGATGATGCAAGTTGTCCCGTGGGATTGTGGGATCCTTTTGGCAGACAGACTCCCAGAGCATGAGTCCAGTGGGGCTGCATCCACACCGCAGAGCAATAGGGCTTGGTTCCTGGGCCCGGCCTGACGTAGGCTGGGACCCTCCACCCCTGTGGGTCCTGGGACTATGGGTCAGCGAGATTCGTGAGTCGATGGAAGGGGGCCTAGGCTCAAACCCTGGCTTTATACTGCAGTGTAGACACAAGCAGCCTGTCACCAGAACACACCCTGTTCTCCCGTTCTGCTTTGCTCAGGCGCCCTCTTGTGGTGGCTCCTGGCTCCTGGCGAGTCTGAGGGGGGGAGCCCGGAAAGACTCCTGCAGAATGCAGACAAGCTCGGGGCTCCCCAGCCTGTGCCAGGCACAGGGCCTCCCTCCAGGGAGCAGCAGCCCTGCTGCAGGTTCAGGGCCGGGATTGCTTAACAACTTGTCGCGCTGTTGGCTTTCTCCCCCGTGCGTCGGAGCTGCTTTCCCAGAGACAGCCTGGCAAGACCTCTGCCCAGCGCTCCCGCCGCCCTGTGTGGGGAGATTGGGGGCGTGGTGCCATCAGGGGCAGACAAGGCAGAATGCCCATGGGCCCCTGGAAACTAGCATAAGGCACATCTGCCTCGCCCTGCACCAGCTCCAGGGGAACCTCGTGGCAGGCCCCAGCCTCCAGAGCTGCTGCCCGCTCTGGCATGGGCAGCGCATCTCGGGGGCAGGGTTGGCGAGCGGTCTGTGCGCACGGCTCACGCTCTGGAGAGGGGTTCTGGCTGTGTGAAGTGACCCTGAGCCTCTCTCCATCTGGCTGTCCCTGCCTCCCAGCCTGCTATCTCTGCCCCTGCCCAACTGTCCGCTGGAGATTCCCTGGCAGGCCAGAGCAGCAGAGGGGCTGGACAGAAGCACGCAGACTGGAGAGAAGGCGGGAGGCCAAGGGAAGATGACCAGGGTGCTGAGAAGTGAGAACAATTTTGCTCCATAAATACCAGTGTCAGGGGAGCAGGTGGCAGGCTAGAAAGCATGGACCCACTCAGACTAGATGGCACAGCAAATGCAGGATGGTTTGTGGAGCCTCTTCCCTGTGTCTGTATAAATCTAGTCCATGTTCCCATGTCATGGGTTGGCAGCTGATCAGTGGCTTACCTGTAACAAGTTTGGGAGGTCTCAGTCAACTTCCAGAGGACAGGGCTCTGCGTCACAAAAGCCATCACTACAATTCCCTCTTGCTGGAACTCTTGGCGGGGACGCCGTTTGGAGGGAGAACACGTTCCCCTGGATCCGTGGGGACGGGGTGGCAGCGCGCTAGCAGGGCAGTGCACGTGATGCTGTGTCTGCTCTGTGCATAAAGAGAGGCTCTTGGTCTCCAGGGCTGTCAATCCGGCACCTTTCACCAGCAATAAATTCACTGCGATGAAGACGCGGCGAGCAGTGAGTAGAGGGGTGTGTGAAAGGAGGTCTCACGCTGTGTTTCGACATTGTGTGCTACAAACCTGCTCTCCCAGCACTTTCCTGATGATTGTCACAATTAGGAGATTAATTGAGTGGAATAGATCCCTGCTGACAGGGATTTTATAAGCCAAGATGGAGACAGGCTGCTTCCTGGCATATGTTTGTCACTGTAACTAGCTTTGATTTCCTGGACACAAAGCCAGTTTTGTAGGCGGCAAAACAAAGACCTCAGACGTCATGAATGGCAAGGCCGTGGGGGCTCTATGCAGTGCCCTGCCCCACAGGTATGCTGGGCAGGCTGTGAACACTGCCGAGGCCGTGGCGAAGGGTGGCCTGCTGTGACAGCTCTAGGTAGTTTCCAGCTTTCTCCAGCTGCACGGGCTCTTCTCAGTTAGGGCCATAGATCCTGGGCTGAACAGGGCTGGTCCTGAGCTTTCCTCCCGTATGACATAAGGCAAAAATAGCGCCTGCAGCGAGGATACTCTGCACAACAATCCATCCCTTCCATTCACTTTCCATCCCTACAGAGCTTAGCCAGGGTAGGTTAGGCCTAAGCGGGGTTGACATCAATAGGTGACCCAGGAATAACGGTGTACCAGGAACGTTACAAGCTGCCGGACTGGCTGATGTCTTGCTACAGAAGCTAGGAAGCTCCCTACTAGACTGAGTTACCCGTGCTGGGGCCCTGCATCTCGGGAACGCTGAGGAGCAGCCACACAGAAACATTTCTGAGTTCCAAACTCACCGGAACAGCTCACACCAAAGACCCAGACATCACTGTGGGCAGCTCAATGGAAGCCTCTGCTCAGTCTGCAGCGGTGCTCAGAAAAGCAAATGAAACGAAAGTGGACGGGAAACGATTTCCCATCCCTGGAATACTTTCCGTTTCCCCCCCATCTCAAATCAGGAGGAAAACTTGAAACCTTAAAATTTTTTGCAAAACCCCCCCCCCCTTTTTTTTTTTTCAGTTTGGGTCAATTGAAATATCTTGTTTCAAAAATTTTGAAATGTTTATTTCTATTTTGACCTTTAAGAATTTTTTTTTAGTGTAATTAGTTTAAATTTTGAAGTAAAAAGTCATTTTGAATCAGAAAAACAGACCTTTTCATTACGAAAATGTCAAAATGAAATGTTCTGACCATTTTGAAACATTTTTTGAGTCGTAACTGACCCTGATTTGCAAACAGTTTCAGTTTAAACAAATCAGCAATTCAAAAAAAAAAAAAGAAGTTTTGTTGTTCAGTACCCAGCCCGCTCTAAATAAAATGTTTGGGTGCATAAGGAATGGGATGGAGAATAAAACAGAGACTATAATTACAGTGCTGTTATAAATCAATGGGTTGCCCTCATTAGGCATACTAGGCACAGTTCTGGTCTCCTCGTCTCAAAATGGATTTTCCAGAAAGAGATGGGTGATGACAGCAAATGGTGCCTTGCAGAGATTGAAAAATCTGGGACTAGTTACTTTAAAGAGGAGACATAATAATGGTATACAATATCATGAATGATATAGAGAAGTATTGGGAATGTATGTTCACTTTTTTCCATAATACAAGAACAAGGGAATATTCAATAACCTTGAACAGCAGCAAATTTAAAATGGATGAAAATAAAGTCTTTTTTATACACAGCACACGAGTAGTCTGTGGAACTCATTGCCATTAGATATCACGGAGGCCAAGACCCCTAGCAGGATTCAATAAAGGACTGGACATGACTGTAGGTAATTAGAACGTCCAGAGTTACATTAGTATGGATTAAAAAACCCCCAAAAGACAACACACACAAAAAGGCCTTCTGCTTCAGGGCACAACCAGTCACCAACTAATGAGGGGTAGAAAAAGCTGTCCCTGGGGAAGGTTGCTCTATACTGCCCGTAATGGGGTTTCTGAGGCAGCTGGCGTGGCCGCTGTTGGCGCCATGAGGTTGAATTAGAGGGAGCCCTGCTCTGACCCAGCTTGGCCATTCCTATGTTCCATGAGCGGGAAAGACGATTCCGCTAGAGACCCAGATTTTAACATTGAATCTGAACCCAGAGGTTGCAAATGGCCCCAATCTTTTAATGTGTCCCAGTTCCAAACCACCCCAAATTCCTGAAACCCAGAGCTGGTTCCTAGTTTTGCAGCTCAATCCATCTCTGTTTAATGCATATTCGATGCTGCTTCTGTCTTCACACTTGAGGACGTGGCTCTGAGGGTGTGTTTCTGTAAACGCTGTACCTGCTCTGTGCAGAGACCTTCTACTGAAGAGAAATCTGTTGTGTGCCTTCCGAAGTGTGAAAACCAATCCTGTTCCTTAACAAGCTCCCATCACAGCTCAGGCAGCCTTTCCTCTCAGTTCATTTACAAGTGGCAAATGGAGGAATATCCAAGTTTGTGTCTGTCGTGTTAAGAGAAGTGAGTGCGCACAGTCACTGCTAATGTGGATGGACACAGACGGGCAGTGGAGCCAAGTTCTGGCAGCTCCAGGTTGAAGTGGGGTTCTCGATAGATGCGTGAGAGCTCTGCCTCTGTTTGGAGAAAGAGTCTCCATTTCCACTGTCCCATCTCTCTGATGGGGATTGCTGCGGGAGAAGCCTTGGAAAAGGAGTGCACCCTAATGACTGTACAAACGGGCATTTGGGGCCTCTCTTGCCCTGGCCTGCATGTGTAGGGTGCCTGGAAAACACTTTGAGCCAATGCAACTGAAAAGTTATGGATTGCCCTGAGATTGCCCAGTGTAGGCCTGGCTTGACATGAGTAACTGGACATGGGGAGTCCACTTCTTGGGAGACCGGATTAGGGAGGCGAAAGGACCAGCAGGCTGGTCACAGAATGGCGGCACTAGCTAAGATAAGTGGGACACCCAGGGAACCATTTACAATGGAGAAGGTAAGTCGGGAATGGAAAGATGAGGTAATGAGTAAGTCGGCCGTGGACAGAGCGTGCTGGACAGGGATTGGTTCCTGCAATGTAACCAAGCCAATCCCCAAACATGTCCTGCAATGGAGTGTGTAAATGTATAGCATGGAAGAGATGGACAGTGTAACTGTGGATGTGTGGCATGCCCTACGCTCACTCCCTACACTTGAGCCTCGTCAACTCAAGTGTAGTTTAATTGTATGCCATTAAAGGAATCTTAAGTGACAAACCCCCCATCTGTCTGACCACCTCCCTTCCACACACGTGCGGGGTGATTTCTCAGGCTGCTGATGCTCAGCTTGCTCTGGCTAGACCAGGAGGACTGTCTGCAGAGCCAGTTTAACAATAATAGTTATTGTCTCTGCTTTCTCAGCACGGAGAGCGCATTCAGCTGCATAAAACTACCTGTCTTGTTACTTGGGAAGAGGGATGATAATAGGATGAGATAGGGCAAAATATGCTAGTCCAGCACAACAGGATGCTGCCAGCTCCTTGCCAGCCTGTTCAGGGCCGGATGCTTCTGCTTTGTTTTACATAACGTCGTAGGATGAGTTCAAATTTAAAGAAAAAAATGTTTCCTGAAAAGCACCATTCTAGCCCTGTGTTCGGGTGCCAGGAGTGACACAGGAATTGGATGAGGATTTTGCAAAGAGGTTACTGAGGAATAAAGAAACCACTAGCTCAGAAGAGTCCTGGAGCCATAGGACAGGTGCCCGCGTCCCTGTGGGACAGGTGTCCGGATGTGATCATTAGGATCCCCAAGGAGCACTTGGGTCTGGGCCATTTGGTTCATTTTTGTTTTGTACATTATCAGCTGGAGGAGGGCTGGGGTGGCTGGTGAGAGCTGCCGAGTGTGAACGTGGTGGTGACATGTAAGAACAGACCCACTGTGAAGCTGGGCTCGCTTCAGAGCTGCTGATCACCTGCACTGTCAGGCAAATGTGTCCGAGTGAGTCTGTGCGTGACGGGGCGGGGAGGAGGAATTAGGAGGAGGACGGGGCGGGGAGGAGGAATTAGGAGGAGGACGGGGCGGGGAGGAGGACGGGGCGGGGAGGAGGAATTAGGAGGAGGACGGGGCGGGGAGGAGGACGAGGCGGGGAGGAGGAATTAGGAGGAGGACGAGGCGGGGAGGAGGAATTAGAGCTCTGGGACAGGTGCCCAGCTGGGGTAGGTCAGTCTAGTTTCATTCATTTCAATTGGTAGATCTCCATTGGCTCCACTGGAATGATGTTGATTTACACCTGGTGGGGATCTGGCCCATTGGCTGCAATGGATCTACCCCTATTTACAGCAGCTGGGGACCTGGCCCTGTATATTCCAAAGCAAGGCGCCACTCAGAAAGCCGTGAGGAGGCTTGGCAGTGACTTCCAGGCCCTCTCAGCTAGTGGCATTCTGCCCTGGCTTTTCCTCCTAGGTGCTGAATGGGGCTGGTGCAGACCTGGGGGATGTTCTGAGCAACATGCACTGTGGAAGCAAGAGACCTGATCTGCTACAAAGAGACAGACATGTGGCAGGCTCTCCCTGTGCAGTCACAGATCCCTCTGCGGTCCCGGTCCCAGTGTGTGCGTCTGTCTGGCCCCACTCCTCACCAGAACATCCTGCTGCTCTAAATCCAGACCACCTTTGGGGACCTCCTGCGCATTTCTGGCTCTGGCTTTTGTGCTAACAGGAGCCACAGGGAGTTGGCCCTGATTCTGATTTCACCTCTGCTGGTGTAAATCCACAGAAGTCATTGGAGTAACTCCCATGTCAGGGAACGGAAACAGGCCCTTTGAGGCTAGAGAGAGCATCTCCCCTTTCCGGACACTAGCTGCAGTTGTCAGGCCCTCACTCACTCAAGAGACAGGAGCACGCTCCAGCGGGGAGGCCATGTGTTCTGGAAAAGCATGAGCGCCTTCCCCCGGCCACTTCTCTCCTGATGCCCTGTTCTTCTTCACCCACCTTTCAACCCGAGGACTCACTTTCCACCCCCAGCCATGGGTGCTGGAGCTAGGGGTGCTGGGGGAGGGGAAGGGGGGTGTCACACCCCCTGGCTTGACGTGGTTTCCATCATATCCAGGGTTTAAGTTCGGTTCAATGGCTCTCACCCTCCCCACTGTACACATTGTTCCAGCCCCCCTGGTCCCAGGCTCTCCACCTGTTCCCCCAGGGCCTTCCCTTGCTAGCTACTTGCCTCCCTTGCTCATCCTGCCCCACTACTTCGCCTTTGTACCAGTCCTCTCTAGCATCCCCATCTTCTAGCCCCAGCCCCATTCCCCTCCTTCTTCTCCCCACCCCTCTTACAACCACTCCTTCGTCTCCTGGCCCCCTCCAGCTCGGTGTCTGCACTCCGCACTCACCCAGCTCTCCAGCATCCTCCCCACGGCGAGTCGGAGCTCCCCCAAGACCAGGGCTGTCCAGACCGCAGCTGCTCACATCATTGTCCTTACCCAGCTCCCCGACCACGTCACTCCTCTCTCCGAGCCCCTCCACTCGCTTCCCAGGCCAGATTCCCACTTCTTGTCCTCCCCAGCTCTGCCTCCCCCTCGGCTTTTGTCTCTCCTCGTGCGGCAATGCACTCCCCCCACTGCCAGCCTCCTGCCTGCATGCCCACCTCTCCCACAGACAGCTCCATGCTCTGCCTCCACGCTGCCCCTTGGGCAGGGAACGCCATCCCTCAAAGAGTCCGTGAAGCCACCACCCACTTCTTCAAATCCCTCCTCCAGACTCACCCCAGGCATCAGCCAACTAGCGGCGGTTGGGAGGACCAGCGGTTGGGGAGAGCTAATGCCATTCGCTTTCCGATTAATCAAAGGCAAAGTGTGAGTGACTTGCACGTTACTGACCCAGGTGACCACGAGATCTCGTGCCATTCCCCTCCCGTCTGATACGCTCACTGTGATATCCTGTGGTACGTTCTCCAGAGCACAGCCCACGTCTGACTGTGTCTTTGTGCAGCGCCCAGCACCACGTGGCCCCAATCCTGACTGAGGTCTCTGGTTGCTCCCACGGTACACAGAAGAAATGCTAGCGATAATGCTCCCCGCTGGGGTTTGTAAGGGAAGGGGTCTGCAGCCAAATGCGAGTACATCCTAGGCTCCCCTTCGGCACAGGCAGCCTGTCAAGCAAGTTGAAATGGAAAGGGCTATAGAAATGCAAGGGATTATGGAAGAGATTTTTACAGACGTAGCAGAGAGATCGGTGCGAGATACACATAACACTATTCTATAGGAGAAAAGGAGGCCAATAAAATACATGCTGAAAATAGCAAATAAGATTAAAGGCGATCTTTTAGCCTTGAGGTCTTTGGGTTTTGGGAGAAGAGATCAAGGTTAGAATTTATTTCCACAGCCTAAAAAAGACCTCGGGGCCGAAATGGCAGGGCTAATCCATTTTTCTATTTCTAACGTGTTTGTCATTCGCCAGCGTTTGATTCTGGAGCCTACAAGCTGACGTATTTTTCTAATCCTGCCGGAATTGATCCCTGTATCGTACACATCCCATGGGTGGGTTGGGAACTCCAGGAGTCATGAGGCAAAGTTGGGGCTGCAGTGTTTCCAGCCAGGGGAACTTGGAAATATGCATTCACTCAAGTGCTTGCGTGAGAGCAAAACCCACTCTGTGTTTGAACTGGTCTGAAGCTCTTGCCCGTCTAACACAAAGATCAGAGCAGTCCTTGCTGAGGGCGAGAGACTGGGTCCACTTAGGGATGTTAAAGAAAACAATGGGCTTTGCTAGTGTGTTCTGCTGCATTGTGACTAGAGCGAGGGAGTTGCTAGATGGATGCATCAGCACTGGGGTGGATAAGCCACTTCCATGAGCCCATTTATTTGTTCTGGTTTTATACTGGAATGGAGCCCCCTAAATATCCTCACCTTATATATCCATCAGCAGCTGAAAACAAGAGTCTAATTAAAGGGCTGATACAATATGTCCTCATTCAGCAGAACAAGCTCGGCTCTCAGTGATCCTGGTGGAAAGCTGAAGTCAGGAGAGCGGCTCCCGATGGTCATTGGAGCAGGATTTGGCCCAGTATGTTCAGACGGGGCTCAGGCTGTCATTGCTGTATCCTGAAACCAGTCCCCAGTCTCGCTGCTTCCAGCCTGGCCTCCGTTCCATTCAGACCAGGAGATTTACTGAGGAGAGGGGACCCAGTGACAAACACCAATGAATTTACTACAGCGAATGCCCTGTTGTGCTCAGGACGGCGCAGTCGGGAGGTCCCAGCTTGTGCCTTGCTGGAAAGGAAGCTCTCCAGGCACGTTGCTGAGCAGGGGACACGTTTGTGAGATGGGCCATGCCCAGGCTCCACCCGCCTTTGATTTAGCCGTCAGAAAACACTGATGTTTGCAAGTCTGCAGCGAAGCTCCTGCAAAGATGGTGTTAGCCAAACAGGGCTCGTTTCCCCCCGGAGCTTACCTAATTACACCAAGGAGGCACGGAGAGGCAAGAAGACGGGTACCAATACCTTTATTAAGCGGTCAGCTGAGCGGGTGCTCTCATCAGCTAATGCCAGAAGAGAGACACACCTTACATGGCCGGATCAGCCCTTTTTATAACCAGTAACAAACAACTTATCCTTCACCCTTCTACGTCATTAGGCTGACCTATGGATAATAGGGTACATAGAATACATATTTCATAATAGGGGAGGGGGACACAAGAAACATCTGTTGCGGATACATTTGTCATTGTGAAGGGAAAACAAACTACACCCGTTGACCCTTTGCACTAAAGACCTTGGAGATATGTGGGAACATAACAGCGTTCTAGTTATGAGCCAAATGAGCCATTCAAGCTGATAGTTGACATGAGTAAAAGATCTCTTCAGCGTTTTTCCAACAATGGTGGCCCCAGCGAAGCCGGCTGGGAGCAGGTTTGTGGCCTGACGCTGGCGCTCCCCTCGTAGATGGGGCCTGTGACACACAGGAGGTCACGTCCCACAAGATGGCTGCTGCCCTGAGGAGGCACAGAAACGCCAAGTGCTCCCAGAGACCCACACCTCACTGTCTCCCGCTATTGAGAGCCAGGCCTGGCTTGGTGATTACCCAGCCTGCCCGGCCCCAGCACCATCTGAATGACCTGCAGAGCCGTCTGGGAGGCGTCCTGTTCGCTATGGTTAGTACAGCGAGAGCCAGGCAGTTGTTGTCTTGGGCCATCTCCGTTTCTTTTCACTGGCCCATGTCCCCCAGCAGCGCGTGGAAGGCAGGTGGGATATTCGCCCCATTAGCTGCTGCTGTTTCTGGTTCCCTGGCCTGGCTATTCATTGCTAGGGCAGGCAGGCTGTAATGCAGAGCAATGTACATTTTCCTCAAGCCACTAATTAATTAGCACCACAACCCAATTCCAGACCTGCTGGCCAGCTCGGGAGTTCTAAAGCGCCAGGATCTCCCTGCTGCTGGAGCCAGAGGTTTCTGTCCAAATGCAGCTGGAAAATGAATCCCCAACGCTTCAGTGTCATGAATCCCGGCGGAAACTTCTATAAGCCTCATGAGTCAGTTCTGACCACAACGTGCTCCAAGCAAGGTCAGAGGCAATACATTTCTTTCTGACTCCAGTTCAAGCTACTTTAGCCTCAAATCTCAACCGCTCGCCCAGCCGGAGTTGCTGGGCCCGGCCGTGCTGCACAGCCTCATTTCATTCGGAAATACATTTTTAAGCAGGATGGAATGGTGCTTAAGAGCTAAATGGCTTCCCCCCAGACTTAATCACTTCTAGTGGAGTCCTGGGATGAGAGGGATAAAGAGCGTGGGGGGAAGGCAGGCTTTAATCCTGCTGAGTAGATTACAGAGATTACTTCAATCTAATCCTTACCTATCTGTCACTGACGCTGCAAAGAGCATAACGAACCGAGTGGAGCGTGCGGGCCCCCTCTGTGCGGCCAGGGCCTGGTATGTCAGGAGCTGTGGCTGTACACGCGTTGCTGCCTTCATTGGAGATAAAGACTGACACCTCCGGTGTGCACAGGCTCTGACTGACAACAGTGGTGTGCCCACAGGCACGTCACAACCGCACACAGCCAAGCGCAGTGACTGATGCTTGCCCCTTAGCCCATCTGCCCCTCTGAGCAGCCGGTACCAGACCAGCGTTTCTTGTGCTGATCTTTTCCTTCTGGTTTGGGATGGGACAGGAAGCAAAACGATTAAGTTGCCAGGTTGTCACCACTTTGGGCTGGGCCATAGCAAAACGTGCCGAACGTCTCCCAAGAAGGCCTGCGGAGGTTGGAAGACTCAGACTTGCAGACCTCTGGACACTCGTTGGGACGGCCCCATGGGACCTTGGGCAGGTCGCTCAGATTGACCCCGCCGGGTCAGCAGGTCCTGCAGGCATTCAAGTGAGAGTCTGTGCCTTGGCCTTGCCCCCATTTTAACTGCATGCAGCAGAGGCAGGCGGGGTCGGCAGGGTAGACGAGGAGGCTGCCAGGTAAACTGTGTCTAAAGCAAGTTCTTCACCTCTGATATAATTCACAGACAGAAAGTCTCTCCCAGCCAATAGTGCAGGCAGGGCAACGCCTGTTACTGTTCAGAGATCAGAGCATGACAGCACGGAAGTGACAGGGGATGGATCACTCGATAACTACCCTGTTCTGTTCACTCCCTCTGGGGCACCTGGCATTGGCCACTGTCGGAAAACAGGACACTGGGCTAGATGGACCATTGGTCTGACCCAGTGTGGCCGTTCCTACATTCTTATGTTAAGCAATGCACACAGCGACATGAGGCTTCTGATCCGTTCAGCTGGTGGGATGAGCAGCGAGTTTCTCAGGCCTGTGGAATGCAGGTGTATGCAAGGGGTGTGTGTAGTTGATAGTACAGGTGATGGGGTTCAGGTGTATGCAAGGGGTGTGTGTAGTTGATAGTACAGGTGATGGGGTTCAGGTGTATCCTGCAAACACGTCTGTAACCATTGTCTGCGTCCTCAGTATTGCACCATTGTGGATGAAACTCTTCTAAGCTCTCCAGAGCTGGCTGCGCAGGTTGCATCTCGTGAGATTTCCTTTGGGATCAGAGGGGCAGGCACTCGCTTTCCAGTAACTAGCTATAACTCTTTGGCTCTCAGAATTTCCACAATTATATTTAACTGTAAATGAGGGATTTATATTTTAACACAGGCTGGTGACTCTTGTAAAAAGCTTGTTTCCAGCATTACCTAGTGTTAACCCTGCCTAAGGGATCGTTTATAGCTCTTGCCTCTCCCTAGATAAACTTCAGACAGAAAATGAAAAGAATTCTCTGCCTCTACTTCCACAGTGTACTTTGCGGGCCAGGTTAGCCCTGGTCACGTTCAATAGGGAGAGCTTTGCAGTTACTCCTGCTACAGAGACTAGGGTAGGGTCTTTGGATAATTTTGTTTGCAAAACAAACCACTCTGCCTCCTGTCAATCACACAGCGTTCTTCGTTGCTACCCCAGTGGGGAACTGGGGCTCCAAGGTTGGCTGGTGTGAACGCAGCCCCTCCTGAATGCCAGACTCGCTTTTCTGTGTCAGTGCCGATGGAGCATGCCTTAACCGGCCTTTTGGCTGTTTGCAGACGTGGCAAACTTCGTATTGATTCTGTGGACACTTTGCACCGTCCATCACATGCTAGGAACATGCTGAGTGAGAACAGCAATATCAGCCAGAGGCTGGAAGAGGCCAGCGGCCAAGGGCACATGGGGGAGGCAAAGCACAAGGTATCCTGTAGCCGCTGAATCTTGGGGTCAGGGCCAGCTCTAGGCACCAGCAAAACAAGCAGGTGCCTTGGGCGGCACATTTGCAGGGGGCGGCATTCGGGCCATCCTTGTTTGTTTGTTTTTTTAACTCACTTCCTCCCCTCTCACAGCACTGCAGAAGTGGAGCCACGGAGCAGCTGGGGATCCAGCATGGGCGCTGAGAACCCACGGGACCCTGGGAGCTGTAGTTCCTTGCCTAGCTCCCTGCCTATAGAGCCAGCCCTGGAGCAGAGAAAGAACTAAATTTCCCAGCAATCCCTTGGCAGCTATCAACAGGAAAGGGAGGTGGAGAGAGTGAGGTAGCTGAGCCATGCTGCAGCTTGCTGTGAGTTGAAAGGGGTGGTACTGTGAATGGGGGACAAGTGTGCCCAAGGAGTAGGCGGCTTTGCCCCAAATATCCCCTTCAGCAGACTTCCCCAGACTGGATTAGGGATCCTGGTGTGACCTCGCCTGGCAGCCCCCAAAGAAGGAATTGGGTGGAGTAAATGGACAGTGCCCCTCTCTATCTGAAGCCTAGCAAGGGAGGTCCGTGGATCCCACTAGAATTTAAAATGAAAAGGGAGGGGAGGCTCTGCTAGATCTGGGCAGCTTTAGATACAGTACCCGGCACTTAGGAGCATTTCCACTTCTGAGCCATGGAAGCAGAAATGGATTTTTCCTTTCCAGATTTAGCCAATATTCAGAAAGGGAATCTAGCACCGGCCTTCCAGATTTGAACACCCTCAAAATTCAGGAGTGCTCACGCTCAATTTGGGCAGCTGTTACTTCATTTCTCCCAAATCAAATATACTGATCCACTGTAACTTGCTGTAGATAAAGTAGGATAAAATTGAGCAAGAAATGCTTCCCAGTGGTTTTTAGGACTGGAATTGCTATTTTCAACAGCCATTGCCTGTTGTTTTTTTTAGTTGTATTTGTTTAAAAGGAAGACAGTGATATTGCATTGGCAAATTCCCCATATAAACAAAGAGTGGAACAAAAGAATAACGAAGGCACCTCAACTGTTCCTCATTTATGGAGGACAGTCTTATAATATGGCTCCAGATACCCTCCAATCACACACGCTGAAAATTGTTCCACTTCACTGCAGTTCTGTAACCATATGGGAACCAAACCTGTCTGTGTTCTGGGCACATCCAAAATTCCTGCTGAATGACCCGCCCTGGGAGCGAGTTACCAGTGACCCAGGGCTGGGGCGGCAGGAGGGTGCAGGTGTTGGGGGGGGGGGAGCCCAGCGCTGGGGCGGCAGGAGGGTGCAGGTGTTGGGGGGGAGCCCAGGGCTGGGGCGGCAGGAGGGTGCAGGTGTTGGGGGGTGAGCCCAGGGCTGGGGCGGCAGGAGGGTGCAGGTTTTGGGAGGGGGGAGCCCAAGGCTGGGGCAGCAGAGGGGTGCGGGGGGAGCCCTGGGGTGGGGGGCAGCAAAAAATGTTTTTGCTTGGGGCAGCAAAAAACCTAGAGCCGGCCCTGCTTGGGGTTGACTGCAGGTAACTACTGTGAATACTAAAGCGATGCCTTGCAAAGCATGTTGTCACCAGCAACGTGGGCAGTTTAATTGCTCCGATTAAGGATGGCGTCAGTGTTATGGTCTGAAGTTTACAGCTGCAATGAATGATTCTCACAGTGCACTTTCCAGTGGAGCAGCTCGGTTGACATGGGATTACATGGTTCACTGCACCAGTGGGGACATCCGAGAGCTGGACGGTTTCATTGGCATCCTCTGGGAGGGGTGTCACAGAAACCAGCCAGCCTCAGAGGTGTCGCACAGCCACGCCGAGAGTGCCAGCCATCAGGGGCCCAAGGGGGCTGGAATGTGACTCACCCCCCAAGTGAGGAACCGGGGGAGAAGTCAGGCTGAGAAGCTTCATGGCGGGGGAGGACACTCGCTTGGGTGAGGCTCGCTGGCTCTGGGGAAGGGGCTGCGCTGGGGCAGCAGAGGGAGGGGGTTGCTTCAGCAGGTGTCGAGTCCTGCAGCAGCAGCAGAGTCCTGGTCATCGACCCCAGCAGTAACCGCTGCCAGGACCTCACCCCATACCAGACGCTCCTGTGCCCCTTTGCCTTCCAGTGAATGCAGCAGGGCCTGGTTGACGGCTGCCTGCGCTCCAGCCCCGCTGCTCCCTGTGTGTGTGAGACCAGCGTGCTGGGCCTGGTGCCATGTGCAGTCCCCGGGCAGTCGTCCCAGGCACTGAGGGCTTGACAAGGGCCATGTGGTGGTGCTGGGGTCACTGCAGAATAGTCGCCAAGCACTGGACTGGATTCAGCCAGCAGTAAATTCAGCTGGGTCCTCTTAGTAACTGCAGCCAGTCTGTGAGGTCCTGGCCCACGCTGTGGGGACGGGAGCCCAGCGCTCCGGGAAGCAGCCTGCTGCTATGCCCCTAGGAGGGGCAGCGTCTTGTTCCCTCTGTGCCACCCTGGCTGCACAGCCCTGCCTCCCGCTGCTAGCCAAGAGCAGCCCTCGGGAGCTGGCTAGTCCTGGGGCTTGGAGCTGTGTGCCCTTGAGAAATACGCCGGGCCGGGTGCCTCTGGCTGTGCCGAGGAGCATGCAGACACTTGGGCGCCTGTCCCAGCTCAACTGAACCTCCAAAGCTTTTGAAGTTTCGCCCACCACTAATTTAAATGCAACATCTAATGATCTCCACACTCTTCAGCTGGGAGCTGTAAAGACGCCCGCGACATAAAGCGACACCAATAAAATCTTCCTCTCTTTCATGCTGCTCATTAAGGGAGTGAGCTGCGCGCAGACGCTTGTTGGGTGACAGATCCGTGAAGGGAAGGAACCGTCCCAGATTTATCAGTTGCTCTTGGTGATTTTTTCTCCTGTTTTTGTTAGCACCAAGGGGAAGTAGGAGTATTCGGCTGCCCCCATCCACCCCCTTCCTCCCTGACACAGCCCTGCCCCCTTATTAGAGACACCAAGCCAGCCGCCTTGGCCAGCACAGCACAGCTGCCTGGTGCAGCCTGGTGCCTGACACCACTGCTCACGGGGGCAGGGTGTGAGCAGCAGCAGTTCGATCGGTGCCGCTGACCTGACCCCCCATCACCAGAGTATCTGAGTGCAGCACAGTCCTTACCGCATTCATCTTCACAACACCCGGTGAGGCAGGGCAGGGCTCTTAGCCGCACTGTGTAGATGGGAACTGAGACCCAGAGAGGCTAAGTGACTCCCCCAAGGTCACACAGGAACCTGTGGCAGAGCTGGGGCTTGAGCCCGGGTCTGCAAAATCCCAGAGGGGCTCTCCTCCCCCTCCTAACGTTCGGTACACGGTGACGTGTCTCAGCAGCTCCATTGCTCACCTGTCTGCACCCGCCGGTCGACAGTCACCTTCCAGAAAGTGACAAGCACAGGTACAGCGCTGAGGCCAGCAGCCTCGGTGAGCTCTGGCGACTGTGGTTCGTGTCCCTCTACCTGCACCTGGAGTGCATCAGGCGGAGAGAAAAAAACCCCCGAGTCAGCCGCCAAAACCAGGCTCTCCCTGGCAATAGAGTCCGGGAATGAGGCCAAACGCTGCCCTCCGGTGCATGTGCCCTGATCACCTCCGCCCTTGGACACAGGGCACTTCAGTGGGAGTCGTACATACGCATCCATGGCCCAGCTGGTTTGGAAAGCCGCACACTTCGACGCTGTTCTCTGCACTGTGGTTTAGCTGCTGCTGCTGGATGGCTCTTAAACAAACCTTCATACAACGCAGAGAATCCAGAGAGCCTGCCCTGACCCTGCGTGCAGAGAAGCGTTACCACGAAATGTGGGCAAAGGCTCGCAAGAGGGGCAGTTTGTCAGCAGGAGGACGAGAGGTGGGGAGCCTAGACCATGTGACTGAAAGTTAAAATGGCCTCAGAGTCACGACTTGCCTAGGGGAAGGGGGATCCCAGATCTCAGCCCTTGGTGTGCAGGGCCCTGTCTCACACGGCCTCCCCCAGTGCAGGGACGGGCTCTGCCTCCGTTGCTGGAAAAGCGCCTTCTTGCTGACTTCTCCAATGAGAGTGACTCGCGCAGAAGTGATCAGGAGCCAGTAGCTCAGACTTACGTGCAAGATGGCTTGACAAGCATAACGGCAAATACCCTTTAGCTTCTTGTTGGAAATCAGATGTGTGTATTTCCACGGACGGGAGAGGGAGGCGAGCAAGGACACCCTTTGCCAGGGGCCTCAGTGAAATATTCCTCTCCGTGCCTGGAGCCATACAAGTACCTGGATTCACCTGACCCAGGAGATGCGCTCGGGAACGCGGTGAGACAGGGGAAATGTCACCAGGGACATGAGCCGCTCAAGGAGGAGGAGACACGGCTGCCAGTTGAAAAATGGCCTGTTTAGGACTGCAGCTGCTGGTCTCTGTCAAATTTAAAGGGCCAGCCCCACACAGGCACGCTGGGAAAAAGGTCTCAAAGCAGCTCTGCTGTGGCCTAGGGCGAGTTAGCAGGGACCAGGAAGTCACCCAGGAAGGAGTGCCTGGCCCAAGGGGCGCAGGGACGAGGTCTCCGTGTCACACTGTGGGAGTGACTTCCAGCTGCTTTGTGGGAGTTGCTCACGTTCTCATCCCCTGCTCAGGATGCAGGCCCCTGGAGAAGAGTGGGTATGGAGGAAATCTGCTCTCTTGTTCCCGCACAATCAGCCAAAAGATTATCGCCCATATTCTCAGGGACCGAAAATCGGCGGTGTGGCTATTTCACAACACAGCCCTGAGTGTTTCTACAGAACTAGGTGGCGCAGCCAGGATTAACGCATGCTTTGTCGCAAGTGTTGTTGAAATGATCTACCTCGCCCCGCAAACATAGGCTGAGAACTGCGGGCCCAGGCCCATGGGAGTCAGTGAGTCCAGGACCGGGCCCCTATTCTCACCGCGGAGCTGAGTCTATCAGAATAGACGGCGGTTGCAAAATCTGATGGCCTGTTTTTAAAGAGGGGCTGTCTGTACCAAGCCCCCAGGAGCTCTAGGCTGTACCTGCCACAGCATCTCTATCTGCGGGCTCCTGAAGGTAAGTTACCCAAGGGAGGAGGAGCTGTTAGATCAGAAGCGCTCTCCAGCCCAGGCCCGTTGTAAAATACTGCCTTCTATTTTTAGTGGGATTGAAAAGAGAACAAAACCATTTCAGAACTCAGAGAATCAAAGCAAGTTCCCGGGCACCCCCCCCCAGCACCCCCAGCTGTCTCCCAATGACGAATCGATGCATTAAAGGGGGAGGGGGACAATATTTAAGCAAACCCTGTTTACACGGGAGCCAAATTCAAAGCAGCGCGTTTCTTTCAGGAGAAAAATGAGGTGGGCATTTGCCCTCTGGTGATAAAGTTTCCCATTATGAGCACATCAATTTCCCTGATCTGGCCTGGGCTTCTCTATCACACCACAAACAAGGACTTACTTAGCAACCAGATATTATGAACCCTGTGCCAGGAATCAATATTCATCTGTCATTTTCTCTGGAGCTTCTCGATCGGCCTCCTCCTTGGAGACGTGGAGTGGACGCTAGAGAAGCCAAACTACCAATAGCAACGGGCACTTCTGGCACATCCTTCGTCCGAGGCTTCCACGGAGCTCTTCCAAAGGACGGTCAGTTTCCCTCGCCCTGTTCGCCCCCGGGGGCGGGGCCACAGAGAGGTGGGGGCCCACACAGTTCTCTTCAAGGGGCATGTGCAAAAGTGAGCCCACCACTCCTCCGAGGTGGGCGTGAGCATTCCCAGCCGCGTGTGCCCGCTCCCTGAGGTGTGGGAAAGGGTGAACATGTGAGCGCCAGTGACTTGCTCCGGGCCACACTCTGAGTCAGGCGGAGCCGGGCCCAGAACACAGACATCCAGGCTCCAGACAGTGCTGCTGTTACTCAGGTCTCTGTTATTCTGACTATGGTGTCCATGACGGTGGCAGTGCCTGGGACCAGAGTCCTGGGCCAGGACCCCATTGGTCTCTCCTGCATTCCCGGGCCTCATGGGCCAGGCTTGCCCTGAACTCTGCTGTCCTGAACTCTCCGGGCGTGGCATGCTGGTGTGAGGTGCTGACCTGACCCAAGTGCCGGGTCAGAAGAAGAGTGACGCAGAGATTGAAACCTGCACAGACAGCCCTGGAAACTCCCGGGGCCCCTCACCACTCTGAGCAAAACTCGGTCAGCTTGGCCTGCACTGGGGGAAAAGCCAGCCCTTGTCAGCTGCCATCTGTGATGCCTGCCTGGGATCACAGATTTCTCTGCTTCAGTCCTGGCCAGATAGATTAATTAATCAAGGAACCCAGAACAAATCACAGAGAAATTTAAGGCCTGTTAATTACCCCTGATTAATTGGGTGAATTTTTAATTGTATCCCTAAGCTGAGATGTGCAGTTCAATAGGCAACATAATTAGTGACCCAGCAATCGGTTTGAAACCAATTAGCCTTGTGTAACCAGTGAAACTAGACCAATGCTACCCAGCGGGGCTGGACCTACTTCTGGGGAGCTTTGGGACAAACAAGGTATTAATCAGCCCTGGGCTGAGCGAACGGCTGGCTGTGGTGGGACAGGAGCTCCGCTCTGTGGCCACGGTCCCTGGGGCTCTGCAGACAGGCCCCTTCCATAAAACGGGCGCTTTCCGAGTGACACGACGAGGCGGCAAACGTGGAATCTTCCCCCTCATAAGAACATAAGAACGGCCGTACCGGGTCAGACCAAAGGTCCATCCAGCCCAGTATCTGTCTACCGACAGTGGCCAATGCCTGGTGCCCCAGAGGGAGAGAACCTAACAGGCAATGATCAAGTGATCTCTCTCCTGCCATCCATCTCCACCCTCTGACAAACAGAGGCTAGGACACCATTCCTTACCCATCCTGGCTAATAGCCATTAATGGACTTAACCACCATGAATTTATCCAGTTCTCTTTTAAACGCTGTTATAGTCCTAGCCTTCACAACCTCCTCAGGCAAGGAGTTCCACAAGTTGACTGTGCACTGCGTGAAGAAGAACTTCCTTTTATTTGTTTTAAACCTGCTGCCTATTAATTTCATTTGGTGACCTCTAGTTCTTGTATTATGGGAATAAGTAAATAACTTTTCCTTATCCACTTTCTCCACATCACTCATAATTTTATATACCTCTATCATATCCCCCTTAGTCTCCTCTTTTCCAAGCTGAAAAGTCCTAGCCTCTTTAATCTCTCCTCATATGGGACCCGTTCCAAACCCCTAATCATTTTAGTTGCCCTTTTCTGAACCTTTTCTAGTGCCAGTATATCTTTTTTGAGATGAGGAGACCACATCTGTACACAGTATTCGAGATGTGGGCATACCATCGATTTATATAAGGGCAATAATATATTCTCAGTCTTATTCTCTATCCCCTTTTTAATGATTCCTAACATCCTGTTTGCTTTTTTGACCGCCTCTGCACACTGCGTGGACATCTTCAGAGAACTATCCACGATGACTCCAAGATCTTTTTCCTGATTCGTTGTAGCTAAATTAGCCCCCATCATATTGTATGTATAGTTGGGGTTATTTTTTCCAATGTGCATTACTTTACATTTATCCACATTAAATTTCATTTGCCATTTTGTTGCCCAATCACTTAGTTTTGTGAGATCTTTTTGAAGTTCTTCACAGTCTGCTTTGGTCTTAACTATCTTGAGCAGTTTAGTATCATCTGCAAACTTTGCCACCTCACTGTTTACCCCTTTCTCCAGATCATTTATGAATAAGTTGAATAGGATTGGTCCGAGGACTGACCCTTGGGGAACACCACTAGTTACCCCTCTCCATTCTGAGAATTTACCATTAATTCCTACCCTTTGTTCCCTGTCTTTTAACCAGTTCTCAATCCATGAAAGGACCTTCCCTTTTATCCCATGACAGCTTAATTTACGTAAGAGCCTTTGGTGAGGGACCTTGTCAAAGGCTTTCTGGAAATCTAAGTACACTATGTCCACTGGATCCCCCTTGTCCACATGTTTGTTGACCCCTTCAAAGAACTCTAATAGATTAGTAAGACACGATTTCCCTTTACAGAAACCATGTTGACTATTGCTCAACAGTTTATGTTTTTCTATGTGTCTGACAATTTTATTCTTAACTATTGTTTCGACTAATTTGCCCGGTACCGACGTTAGACTTACAGGTCTGTAATTGCCGGGATCACCTCTAGAGCCCTTTTTAAATATTGGCGTTACATTAGCTAACTTCCAGTCATTGGGTACAGAAGCCGATTTAAAGGACAGGTTACAAACCTTAGTTAATAGTTCCGCAACTTCACATTTGAGTTCTTTCAGAACTCTTGGGTGAATGCCATCTGGTCCCGGTGACTTGTTAATGTTGAGTTTATCAATTAATTCCAAAACCTCCTCTAGTGACACTTCAATATGTGACAATTCCTCAGATTTGTCACTTACAAAGGACGGCTCAGGTTTGGGAATCTCCCTAACATCCTCAGCTGTGAAGACTGAAGCAAAGAATCCATTTAGTTTCTCCGCAATGACTTTATCATGAGCCGGTCTCTGCCGAAGTGAGAATGTTTTGTTGTGTTCTTTGAATACTGAGGGGGAAGGTTGCAGGGGAGCTTGGCTGGGACTGTCTGCATTGGGGAAGGACGAATGCCTGAGCATGTAACATGAGAACCCAGGAGGGGGGTTGGAGGGCAGGTAACACCTCTGACTGGGAATCTGGACACAGGACACAAAGGCTGGGGGAGGAGCCGGGGGGAAGGGCAGAAAGGAGACACCTGGAGGGAGTTTCAGTTTTGGGAGCTGGCTGGAAAATGGAGAGGGGTGCCCCGATGGGGCTTGGGCTTCCCAGCGGGGCTGTGGCCTCCCTGGGGCCCCCAGATGGGCCTAACTAAAGGGGGCCCTGTTGTCTGTACCGGCAAGACCTGTTTTGGACTGTGTTCCTGTCATCTCAATAAACCTTCTGTTTTACTGGCTGGCTGAGAGTCATGGTGAATCGCAGGAAGCCGGGGGTGCAGGGCCCCGACTCCCCCACACTCCGTGACAGGGATAAAAGAAAATCCACCGAGCAAACGTGCGGTGTGACCAGTGCCCTGGGGAAGGCGAGGCGGAAATGGAGTTCTCTGAAGCTCCTGCCATTCGGCGTGCTCAGCCCGAGGGAAGGGAGCTTTTCTCTTGCCTGCTTCTGGTTCAGCTCAGGCTGAGGGGCAGGCCCTGAGGAGTCCCAGCCCATGCCAGCCTGTGTACTGGCTGGGTGCCTGGCATCCGGGATCTAACATGGAGGGAGCTGTGTCACCGTGGGCGGGCCCTTCCCCTCAAGGTGGGGTCACAGACTGATGGCCCAGCCTTTGCCATCATCAGGGGACTTGCCGTGTTTCCTTTTCTGGGCCCCTCCCATGGGATTGGTGTGAAAACGTGTGTTGAGAGAGACCGTTCACTGCTATTCATTTTGAAAAAGTTCTCTCTGCGAGAGGCTCTGGAGCTGCAGGTATTAGATCCCAGACAGACAGACAGACCGGCAGCTGGATCAGTCTCTCTCCCCTCCCTCCCATGGAAAGCAAATTGGTGTTGACTCAGCTGACGGATGTTCCTTTACACACTGGGCTGGCAGCTTGGGGCTGCAGTGAGCCTGTCTCCAGCGGGGTCTGTCCCTTCTCTTCCAAGGGATGTGCACGTGAGTCTCCTTCTCTGACAGGGGCTGAATTGACAGACTCAGGGTTGCTCTCCCCACAGGACAGGGGCAGGGTGGGCAGCGGCTGGATGATTTCCACCCACACACCATCCTTGGCTAACGCGCTTCGCCCCTGTCCAGAGCAAACCTCTCTGCAGTCTGCAGGGCTCACTGAGTCCCTCCAGGAGGCCAGTAATGGTTCCAATTGGTGCTAGTCGCGATGATGGTTTTCCTGCTGTGAACAGGTGTCCACTGCGAAGCAGACTGACCCCCCCCACACCCATTCCCTTGGCATGGCCAGCAGAGAGCACCCAGCTGGGCTGGAGATTAGCTAGCATGGCCTAGCGGACAGAGCACTGGCCTGGGAGTCAGGAGACCAGGATGCTATTTGTGGCTCTGCGGCTGGGCAAGTCACTTCTGCTCCCTGTGCGGCAGCTGCCCCGTCTGTACCAGGGAATAGCGATCCTGCGAACAGAGCTGTATGGGAGCTAGCGCTCATTGGTAGTGTTAAGCATGGGCGAAAGGCTCAGTGGTCCACGGCTGACCCATTCTGCCCCACCCCGCTTCCCTCCTTCGCCGGGGGCTGCTCCCCTGGGGAAATGGAGCTCGCGAGGTCAGAAGAAAACTTTCCTCCCTGTGCAGGGACACGTTTCCATCGGCTGCTGTAATTTAATATCCAGGTCAGGAAGCAGATGGAAATCAGTCCGGTTGTCCTGGATATCCAGAGGCAGCCAGAGTTGTTTATGAGTCTTGTTTACTGAATTAATTAACTGTGCAAACAAAGCAACAGCTTGCCCCTTCACCCGGCAGCTCCCGCCTCCGCCCCTCAGGATCACACCAGTCTAGCCAATTCCCAGGAGAACCAGAAGAGCGAGGATGAGGAGAGACGAGGGTTGCTGGGCACACAACCCTGTGCAAACTGCTGAGCAGAACAGTGGAGGGAGGAGTAGGGTGAGTGACACCTGCTCCTCCCAGGAAAAGGGAAATGAAACATGCGGTGCCTGGCAAGAGGGAGAAGGGGTTTAGCTGCCCAATGCCCAGCCTAAAGACCCCCCCCCTCAGCCAGCGGAACCCAGAACAGAATAGACGCCATGGGCAAGCTTACAATGACAAACGCTTGCGTTTCCAAATGCACCAGATGAAAACAATCAATTCCTCCCTCTCCTATTCACCAAGAGCTGGAGCCAAGGATCTGTGTGTCCTTGAGCTTTTCCCCAAACAGCGCGTTGTCCTTAGAGACGCCAGCGGGTCATCCCTGCAGTAACAACCCAGCGTGTGCAGCTCAGCGCTCAGGAACAACCCTACAATAATGCGTCCTCAGGAAATGCTGGATTGTAAATACGTGAAGGGATTGGTAGAGCTGGAAAACACGGTGCCCCGGCTGCCTGCATCTAGCACAGTTTAGCTGGTCTTAATGCACTACTAATAGTGAGCAATCTAGTTATGGGTAAAGGGGGTTGGGGTGGGGAATGGTCGCCCTGCCCCGTGCCTACATCCCCCTCCTGGCTAGTCTGTTTGGAGTGATGTGTACAACATGCTCACTGCCTCCTGCAGCAAAGACACATGTCACAACCACGGAGGGCCCACAGGAGTCATTAGTAATTAATTTGGTTTCTAATCCTCTAATCCAGCTGCTTCTTGATTTGATAAGCAAAAAATCTGCTTTGGCCACATGGTCCTTGTTCCATTTGATAGTTCCCGCTGGAGGCACTGACACGTAGCAGCACCATCCCCGCCCCGGTGCGCTTTTCACCGTGGCACCAAGTGTAAGGACCAGGCCCTTGTGTCACGTTACCCTTGGGGAAGATGCACGTTAGGCCCAGTCCTGCGCCTGCTGGGGTCAGCGGCACCACGCTCGTGGGCACAGGGCTGAGCTCTAGCCTGACTCTGCTGCTCTCAGGAGGGACAAGAGGTTTTCCTGGAATAAAATAAGGCAGATTTCACATCCTGAGCAAAGAAGGGACAATAGCCAAAAAGGATCCAGCTGCCTCGTGTCCACTGGTCCTGCGCCCACCAGTCCCACGCCCAGGGACTCTTCCCAGCACCGCGCCCACCGGTCCCACGCCCAGGGACTCTTCCCAGCACCGCGCCCACCGGTCCCGCGCCCAGGGACTCTTCCCAGCCCTGCGCCCACCAGTCCCACGCCCAGGGACTCCTCCCAGCCCCGCGCCCACCGGTCCCACGCCCAGGGACTCTTCCCAGCGCCGTGCCCACCAGTCCCACGCCCAGGGACTCCTTCCCTCACCAGGCCCACCAGTCCCACGCCCAGGGACTCCTCCCAGCCCCGTGCCCACCGGTCCCACGCCCAGGGACTCCTCCCAGCACCGGGCCCATCAGTCCCACGCCCAGGGACGCCTCCCAGCCCCGCGTCCACCGGTCCCGCGCCCAGGGACTCCTCCCAGCACCGCACCCACCGGTCCCACGCCCAGAGACTCCTTCCCGCACCGGGCCCACCAGTCCCGCGCCCAGGGATTCCTTCCCACACCACGCCCACCAGTCCCACGCCCAGGGACTCCTCCCAGCCCCGCGCCCACCGGTCCCGCGCCCAGGGACTCCTCCCAGCCCCGCGCCCACCAGTCCCAGCCGTGTTGGCAGCCACACCCCCACTCATATCCGAGAGCCACAGGGGTTCGGGTCCGCTGGCCACTCAGCTCAAGGGGTCCTGGCCTGGACACCCGTAAACCCAGGGGCCCCTGTTGAAAATGGGGGTGCTAAATTGTATTGATGTGGCCGTGACTCTTCCAGCCCATCCCTACACCCTGAGCCTGTCTCTTGTGCAGCCCAGGAGTCCGGGGAGCTTGGCTCAGGCTCAGCTCTAGTGGGGGGGTACAGACGGGGGGATGGGCAGAGGTTGGGTACTTCCATAGCCCTCATGAAGCTCCCTAAGCCGTGGTCCCAGCTGAGTTGTACAGGACGGAGCATGAGGAAATGGGGCTTTCTGCACCCCCGGCTCCCAGGTCCGGGCGGGGGCTGAGCTCCACGCTGCTGTGTGCTGAGCACCGGCATCTCGGGGAGCGCTGCCACGGAGCCGTAATTCAAAGTGGCCCTGCAGTGCAGTAATGGGGCGTGGGGGGAGGGGAATCGGGGGGAGCACCACGCCAGCCAGCGCGGACGGCCTGGAAGGAGGCCAGAGCGGCTGCTACCGCACAAGGCAGAAGTGAGGGGACATCACCGAGGAGAGGCCAAATCCGTCGCTAAAACCAGCATTAATCTCCAAGACAGCGATGTCAAAAACCTTAGCAGCTAAATTAAATGTTGTAGCTGTATTTCAGCTACACAAAATCAATATTAATTACGGCGAGATAGACATTACGTAGAGAGGGCTTGACCCAGTATTACAAGCTGCAGTAAAACTCCAGCTCTGTACCTTGTTTATCTAAAATTACGGCCCATGTTTTTGTGGCAAACAGCTTCCAATCTGTCAGGATGTCAGGGCTGAATACAAATGTAAGCCTGGAAAACACACCCCCACGAGAGACGTAGGAACGGCCACCCTGGGTCAGCCCAACGGTCCAGCTACCCCAGTAGCCTGTCTGCTGACAGTGGCCAGCGCCAGGCGCTTCAGAGGGAATGAACAGAACAGGGCGATTTATCGAGTGATCCATCCCCTGCTGTCCAGTCCCAGCTCCTGGCGAACAGAGGCTGGGGACACCCAGAGCACGGGGTTGCATCCCTGCCCAGCCTGGCTAATAGCCACTGATGGACCTGTCCTCCATGAACTTGCTAGTTCTCTTTCGAACTCTGTTATAGTTTTGCACATCCATGCAGGCTAACCTCACCGAGCAGCTACCCCACCAGAGTCACAGCTCCAGTCTCACAGGGTCTCCCACCCTCAGACGCTGGGGAAATCATTTGCCTTTCCCTGCAGGGGCTCTTGACTGATCCAACGGGAACCCAGGGTCAGGCCAGGTTTGTAACACTGATGTGTGCCCAACAGTGTGTCCCGCTGCTCTGGGAGGGGGCGTCACCATGCTGGCATGGCCCCCCCTGCCCCAGCCCCACATGGGGGCTGTGGGCGGGTCAGGTTCCAGGGATAGGAGGGGTGGGGTGGCTCAGCAGCTGGTCCCCCCGAGCCGGGGAGCCGTCGTATATCGCTGTCATCTGTAGTCTGGAGCTGCAGAAGGGTGCCCCAGGCCGCATCACCTGCAGGTGTCCAGGATGCACAGCTTGGGCCTCTGTGTGGACGCCGCTTGGGTGCAAGCAGAGCCCATAAAATCTGCAGGTTTCGGAGCTGGATCTCCTGGCGTAGAACCTGTCCACTCCTGCCTGTGAATAACTCCAGGGCCTGGCTGGAGGACGGCTCGTGGTGTCTCCACGCCCTGCCTGGGTCTCTGCTGCTGACTGACTGAGGCGGCCAGTGCCCTGCAGGACTCAGCACAACCCGGCTGCTGCCAGACTAGTGCCAGAGAGGGAGACGAAAAAGTAGCCAACTTCAGGCATTCTGCTGAACAGCTCCAGCTGGCAAGGACATGGCCCTGGGTAAGCAGCGCGTGAACACACCAGTGAGTCTGGGGCTTCTAGGCTGACCAAAGCACGACTCGAACCGTGCAAGCGATGCTGCTCCGAGCTGCCACCTACCTGTGGGCAGGTGCATCGTGCGATCGCCGGGGAGGACCAGCAGCACCACGGGGGCTGCAGCGTTTGGCCTCAGGGCACTGCAGTGGTGCAGACTGACCGGGCGGCTGGCCGTGGTCCCAGCGGTGGTGTGTGCCCCTGTGAGCCCCAGGCCTAGGCACTTCTCTAGGGGAATGAGCTCGGCTCCTGAGCCTTTGGCTGATAGTTACTCACAGAGCATCCCCCGGCTGGTGTCCCAAGGCTGCTCAGGCAGGCCCTGGCCCAGGCGCCTCTGGGCTCCACATACCCTGAGGGTCGGCCTTTGCCGGCATGGCACATTTGGGCTGCTGCATGCAGGTCAGGCCCTGCGGCTGCCGGGGCAGCTTGCTCAGCCCCTTGGGGGGCGGGGGACACTTCCTAGGGCTCCGCAGTCACCTCCCTGCCTGCGTCCGGGGAGCCACGAAGAGCTGCCCTGGGGTCTGGGGCCTGTTCCTGTCAGCACAAGATGGGGCCTCGCGGGCAGGGGGGTCAACCCTGGCGGCAAGGAAAACGGACATAAACAGCAACAGGAGGCTGGGGGGATCAGGGCCTCAGGCCAAGAGCACCAGGGGAGGAGGGGTGCCGGTGCCGTGAGCACTGGGGGGAGAGGGGTGCTGGGAGGGGGGTGTTGTCAGGGCCCAGGCTGTGAGCTGGGAAGGTGGGAATTTCCACAGGAGCGCCTGAGAGGGTGGCCTGCTTTCCGGGAGCTGAGCTGAATGGCAGGAGTGACTGGGCCTGTTTAGCGAGACCCTACCATAACAATGCCTTGCTCCCAGTAAAATCGCTCGTTCGGCATGAGGCCGGTAGCTGCCGCGGGGATGCTGCCCAGCAGGGTTACTAGGCTTCCCGGAGCAGGGGGCAGGATGCAGCTCCCAGCTGGCAGGGTGGGGGAGATGGGGCTGCTGATCTGGGAGCTGGAACATTTCCCCCCTTCCTCCATTGATGGTTTTTGAAAAGATTTTCAATTCACCTTTAACTCTGGGCCCATAAATAAACTTCAAAGGCTGAACCCTCTGCTGCGGCAGAGCTGAGCGGAGAGTGTCTGACCCAGTTTGAATAGGAAATGAATCCGTAATCAGGATGCTGCTGATTCTGGCCCCCACAAAAAGCCCTTATCCATAGATGCAAACTGCACAGCGGAGAGCAAGGGGAGAACAGGCTGAGTGGTGACCTTGCTGTGGTGCCATCTGCCCCTAGGCCTGGGTCCTGCCTGTCCTGCAGCTCCGACAGGTTCAGTCCCCAGCTGTGAAGTTTCTTCGGGTAGATGCCGTCAAGAAGGAGGATGAAGCATCTTGCTGGGAGAGTGTCTCTGGTGCTTGTCCAGGAATCTCTCACTAGCGTCCTAGTGACCTGTGTTTTATTGCCAGTGACATTAACCTCAGAGGCCCAAATCTCCCTTCCAAGCTCTCTAACTCACCTTCTCCATTTGTCCCGAAATAAAAACGTGAGCTCCTGTCTACAGAAAGCAACTGCCGGACAGCTCAGAGCATCACTGCTAACTCTTGGGACGATTGATCTGGTCACCTATCCATCCAGGTCTTCTGCCACACTCAGTATTGTGGCCTTGCTGGGCCCTGGCTCTCTCTCTAACTAGGTTTCAGAGTAATAGCCGTGTTAGTCTGTATCCGCAAAAAGGAACAGGAGTACTTGTGGCACCTTAGAGACTAACAAATTTATTGTAGCATAAGCTTTCGTGGGCTACAGCCCACTTCATCCGATTGTAGCCCACGAAAGCTTATGCTACAATAAATTTGTTAGTCTCTAAGGTGCCACAAGTACTCCTGTTCTTTTTTTCTGTAACTAGGGTTTCTGCTGTCTGGTGTCTTCTGATTCGGGGGATTTATTTTTAGGCACAATCAGGCTATAGGAGTAAAAACTTGTGTTTAAAAAATCATTTTCCTTGAGTTATACCAAAAATTGCCCCCAGAGCGCTCCCAGCGCTGGGCTCCTGGGGACCGCGAGAAATCTTTAGAACCTGCCAATTCCCTCTACAAACAATTTTTCTTACTACAAAAGTTCTACTTTACAAGCTCCTCTTTGATCAGTTTTAACTAGAAACAAGCTAGAACCTAGTCTGCAGCTGTTTCTACCGCTGGCTCCCTGCCCACTTGCTGCAGAGAGTTGTAAATTCATTTCGCCAGGGCCCAGATTTTCCAAATTGTTTCCCTAATAGCAAAAGTTTCTGCTATAAGCTGGGGGCTCATCAGGTGGAAAAACCAGAGGAGGAGAAAGTCCAGGGTGTATCACCGGATGACTGTGGGCCATCGTGATGTGGCCAGGAAGAAGGCAAGTGCAGTGTTAGGATGTGCAGCTGAGCTATTTCCAGGAGAGATTGGGACGTATTAAAGCACTTCCCAAGGTGCGGGTGAGCCCTCATCTGGAATGCTGTGTACAGTTTGGGAATTCAGACTGGAACAGGTGCAGAGTGTGATGCTGGCAGAGCAGGTGCCAGCTGATGGCGAGGTCCCCATGTCTCAGCTGAACAGTGACAAATCCACAGCTGGGATCAGTCTGGCTCCCCTGCATTACCATTGTTAACACAGGTATTAGGATGTTAAGTTTGTGTTTAGCATTTACTGAGTGCGTGTCAGCTGCTGCCGGCATGAATCTCACTTATAATACCAGTAGCTCCGACGGTACGGTGATATTTACGCCTGTGTATTGTGAGCCTCTGTAAGTATGTAAATCACCAGACAGGAGAGAGCCCTAACTAGTGTGCCCGGCCAATCCGCAGCTGAAGGCGTTACCACCTGCCCAACAGGAAGGTCTGTGGACACCAGACAGACTATTATGGAACATTAAAAAAGACAAAAGACTTTGTTGTTCTGCTCTCCCCCCAACCATGAAGATGAGTCATACAAGTAGGAAAAACTTTTTCACTAGGAGGGTGGTGAAGCACTGGAATGGGTTACCTAGGGAGGTGGTGGAATCTCCTTCCTTAGAGGTTTTTAAGGTCAAGCTTGACAAAGCCCTGGCTGGGATGATTTAGTTGGGGTTGGTCCTGGTTTGAGCAGGGGGTTGGACTAGATGACCTCCTGAGGTCCCTTCCAACCCTGATATTCTATGATTCTATGATTCTAAGTGGATTCCTCCCATCAGTGGAGTTCACAGCTCAGCGCACAGGGTAAGAACCCCTTACAAGAAGGAAGTGTATCTCTGTGCTGCTCGGAGCCCGGGCGGGGGGCGGAGCAAGGTTTTCTAGGAATAAGCAGGAGATCCCCAGCTGCTTAGCGCTAAAGGACATACAGAGTTTGCCTATTATAGAAACTTCCATTACCTTTTGAAACTTGGTCTGTAACTCATTAGCGTGTATCTATGATTACTTGCTTTACCCTTGTTTCCTTTTCCTATCACTAAATCTTTAGATAGCTTATTATAGGCTTGGCTACACGGGTTGTCTTTGGTGTGAGATCGAAGGTGCAACTGACTTGGGGAAAGTGACTGGTTCTGTGAGCGTGGCAGTATCTGAATATTGCTGTCGCAATGTTAGGCTCACTTGTGAGACAGACGGGATTACCCAAGGGGACTGCCTGTGACTCCGTGGTTCGGCTGCGTTAGAGCCTGAGAAGTTCACACTTGCTTAATGGTTGGTGAAATCTATGTACAGAACTCACAGCCAGTTTGGGGTTGGTCCCTGGTTCCGAACAGTCTGCCCTGAGGCTGGTCCTCACGCTTGTCAGCCACGCAGGACAGCTTGACCCAGAGAAACGCTACCAGAATGATCTCGGGAATGAAGCGCCTGTCTTATGATAGGCCACTAAAAGGCTTGTTCACCTGCCAAACCACAGGCTGGGAGGGGATCTGATTGCTCTGGGGGTAAACACCAGGGAGGGAGAAGAGCTGCTGAAGCAAGAGGACAATGTTGGCACAAGGACAAATGGATCTGAACTGGCCAGGAATACATCTAGGCTGGAGATGAGAAGAAGGTTTCTAATCTCAGAGGAGTGAGGTTCTGGACCAGCCGCCCAACAGGACCAGTGGGGGACAAACACTCTAGTCTGACGTTGGCGCTTGATACGTTTCTGATGGGGCTGCCTATGACAGCAGGGCACAGGACTCACTGGCCCAGCAGGTCCCTTCCCATCCCTTGTTCCTGTGAGTGTGCAGTCACATGCCTAATTTGGATACACAACTAACCACAACTGAACACACAGGCACATTTGACCAAGGTTGACCATTTGCATATGCACTCTCCCAGTTTGTGCAATAAATGAACCTGTAAAAATGACGCCTGTGATTGCATGTGATTTTGGGGTAGGAGATTTTGAAGATATGGGCCTTAAATTTAAAGGAATTTCTACAAAATCTGATGTTTTATTGATTTAAGAAACAACCAATTTTCCTCATGAAGCAACAGCAAAAGCCAGCCATTGGAATGGTAGCGCCAGATCCCCATCCGGTGGCTCTAGCTAAGGACTTTGCATTTGCTGGAGACACCGACTGGTTTGCGGGGGCAGTGCCTGGCACCCCTTGCTGTAGTGATTTCTCGGGGACAGCCCGGTGGGCAGGGGAGGCTCAGAGAGGTCTTACCCGCATGGACAGAGGCAAACGGTGTGTCAATAATAATGCAGTCAGCAGATGATAATCCACAGAGAGCCCTGATGGGCCAGGAGCAAAGCACTCCCTGCGGAGGGGCTGGTGAGCAGGACGGCCAGGAAGCAGAGTCTGGGACAGGGGCTAATTCCCTGACTTCCCCCGTCGTCCCCTGGGGTTCTGGGGACAGGGGTGGGAGACCATCAGGAGCCTGGAGGCGGGTTGTACACAGGCCGGAGCCTGGCAGGGCTCAGTCTTTCCAAGCAAGGATCATGGATGGGAGAGGTTGTCTCATGTCCGGTGTGGGAGACAGCTGTAGGGTGCCTATGGGGGCATCGTGGGGGAGCAGCGCTCACCATCCCCAGCAGGATCCTGCGGTCTCTGGGGCAAGGACGCAACCTGGAACATCCTTGCCTTAAGCATGCCCCTGTGTGCTGTCCCCCCAGCCCCTCCCATCTCCCGGTCCAGCATTAGCACAGTGTGAGCAGGGAAAGCCTGTGCTCTCTGCAAACAGCTGGCAGGCCCTGACTGGGAAGGAGCTGGGGACACCTGCTGGCAGCGTGAGTGGAGCCTGGACACGTCATCCCTGCCCGGGCATGCAGGGGGGATTCTCACTCTGGAGCGCGGGGGCCTCAAGCGGCATGCCCAGCCTGCGGGGAGGGCGCGTCTGCACCCTTGGCCATAACCTAAAGATTTGCAGCGGACGCGCTGCAAAGCACAGAACTAAAGCCATTGCCATGGCAGGGCTGTTAGTCACAGGGCGTGAGCGGGGCTAATCTGGGGCGCTCATCCCCCGGGGGGCTCGCCCTGCTGCGGTGGTGTTCGTGGGCCACGTCAGACAGGCACGGCCATCCCGCGCTATTTGTCACAGGCAGTTAGTGTCACATGACAAGATGATCCGGAAAAGGGGGCTCGAGGGCAGAGGAATTAGAACGGGGGGGGGGGGGGG
>QXTE01000040.1:946053-1309705 GCA_003942145.1 Platysternon megacephalum | reverse complement strand
CCGGGGGGGGGGGGGGGGGGTTGCTATTTCCTGCAGCCTCACTGCTGTGGGTGCAGCCACCGGGCCCTGAACCGAGGGTGTCATCACACAGCATCATGCTCTGAATATTGGTGTCCCACACACGCAGAGCGTCTCTCGCTCAGCTGTCCCGCGCTCAGCACTCTCTGAAGGCCATAGGAAGCATTAGCCGGAACCGCGGAAGCAGCCGGCACTTCCACTCTGTGTGTCCCAAACACACACGAGCTGCAGGCTAATCACAGGTAGGGTTAATTGGGGTGAACCTTTCCAACTGTCGGCGGCTCTGGGGGGAGCTCCACTTTTCTTTGGCTAATGAACCCAGCGGATGGGGGGTGGGGGGGCTCTGACAAGGGGCGCTGTTGTTTTACACAATAAACATATGAAATGAGCAGTGCTCTGGGTAGAGGAGCCGCTGGGAGGAGTTACGTTAGTTTCCCAAACAATTAAAAAGCCACTTCTCAGCCTGGTCTATAAATGCCCTAGGGCCAGAGCGGGCAGCCCTGCAGCACTCCTGCAAGCTGGGGGCGCTCTCCCCGCATACTGTGCCGACTACATTGCCTCATTTAACTTTACAGCACCTTGGAGCCTAATGTACAAAGAGGCAGTAAGCTGAATGCCCCTGGGTGTCACGTGTATTTGGCCCTTGCATTCACCTCTGCCGCTAGAGCAGGGTTACAAACCACATTTGGGAGGGAGTGTGGCCTAGTGAACAGAGGCCTGGGAGCCAGGACTCCTGGGTTCTATTTCCACGGTGTCTGTGACTAATTGGGTGACTCTGGGAAGCTCTCTGCCTCTGTTTCCCGCTCTGCGATAACAGATTGCCTAGCTCACGGGCGTGTTGGAAGGGTTCAAGAATTCAAGAGCAAACCAGCCCAGTTAGTCACCCCGGTCCACCCAGCAAGGGGGCTGATCGCTGGGCCGGGAGGGGAGGAGGCCACGGTTTGAGATGGAGGCAGCGAGCAGGAGAACGCTACTGGGCTAAGCCTTCCAGTGCAGCGAGGCGCCAGTGATATCCTTCGAGGGTGCAGGAAGGAGCGCTGTGAGCAACAGACAGGGCAAATAGGTTCTGCTCCATCCCCTCTCTTCTCTTCTCTCTGTACAGACGCCGGTGAACACCTCTGGTACGTTGCTGGGGATTGACTCAGCTGGGAGATGTGGGGTTCCTATAGAAACATTTTTCATGCACCAATTACTTGACTGTAAGGAGGTGAAATGGTTCAGGATCTGATTTGCACTAGAAAGTGGGAGACATTGACCCTGAGATGGAGCTGTCAGACTAGAAACCCTTTGTAACAGGAGCAGGGCAGGATTGGAGTCAGCCCTGCACTCCAGGCAGAGCTGCGTTGGACTGAGTGCACAGACAAGACGTCTCAGCCCTGCACATGCTGCGCGTCGCTGGCACAGCCTGGGGGAAGAGACGTCCGTGGGGGCAAGGAGTGTGCGGGGGCAGGGGCGAGAGCGAGGTCTGTGCGTGAGTTAATGCGTGGAACGGACAAGGTGTGAAATCAGGTACTTTCCCCTGATGTTACTGGCGCTCGGGCTGGAAGAAAGGACAGCCGGGGAATTACTGTCAGGCCCAAGAGCTCTCTAGAGCAGTCCCAGAGGGGAACTAGCCACTCCCCCCCTCAACAATTACAATAGCATCACCACAGGTCTCGTTGGGGGCGCGCTGGCTCTGGGAGCAGTAACACAGACTGTGGTGAAATGCACTGGGCACTGGTGCCGCTGCTGGCCCTGGCCCGGCCTGAGGACAGCTTCACCTCGTCTGTGCGTGACAAGAACACGCGGGGCTGGCACCAGGGGGGTAGTGTCATTGCTCCGAGGGCCAGGGTGGGCAGGTGGGGAGCCAGGCACCAGCAGGAAGCCAGGCTGCTGGGCTCAGAGCGGCTGAACCAGGGCTATCTCGTGCACACCCGCGGCTGGCTAGTGCCAGCTGACTCAGCTCGCGGGGCTCGGGCTGCTGAGCCAGAACACGGCAGTGTAGACACTCAGGTTTGGGCTGGAGCCTGGGCTCGGGGACTCTCCCCCTTGCGGAGTCTGAGAGCCCGGGTGCCAGCCTGAGTCCCAACGTCTCCACTGCAATTGTATAGCCCTGCAGCCCAAGCCCCGCACACCTCGTCAGCTGACCCTGGCCAGCCGCGGGGGTTACTGCAGTGTAGACACACCCTCGCCGTGTGACCTGCATGCCTAGGCTGGCTGGGATCAAAGCATTGTAAAGCACCCAGGGGTGCAGGGCAAGTGGTGACACAACCCCTGACTGGTCTGGATTGCCCCCGAGAAATGTGACGCCCGCAGCTCACATCACTCCAAACCCCTCCCCCCACAATGCCCAGCACCAGGACTAAGCAGGAACGGATGGGACACTTTTTGTTGCTCCTGTAACCATCTGGGTCACTGATGCTGGGGGGCTCCGTCCTCCCACGGCCTGACTGTGCTGCCTCCTGCAGGACTCCAGCCCTGCCCTGCCAAGGCAGCATGAGACCAGAGCCGTGGCTGCCAGGAAGCAATGTGGTGCCCTGTCTTTCCCTGGAGTTAACCGGGCACCCTCAGCCCCAGGCGGCCAAGGACCGGACCCAAGGGCCATTTACATTCAAGTATAACGGGTTAAACAAAACCTAGAAAGCGTCGTTAAACCCCAGCTGCACAAGCCCCCCGCCCCAGGACATCTGCGTGCTGGCAGCGCTCCTCACACTAAGACACACAGGCAGCTGAGCTCAACACTTTTGACTCTATTTATTACTAAAAATTATGCAACTGGGTCGTGTTCTTGCCATTTTTTTTTATGCATGAGCCAGGTTGCAAATTCTATTATTTAAAAAAAACAAAACTGTTTTAGCTGGTGAGGCACTAAACCACGTACGTAAACACCCAAAATAATTCTAACTGACACCTTTATGATGGCAGCGTGAACTTTAAAGCCTTCGTATGCCTTCCCTTCTTCATCTAGCGTTTCCTAATTTGCTACTGGAAGGTTCACTTTCATCTGGCCTCTTGAATCACACCTGTTGTATTGCCACGCGCATCCATGTAGCGGTACAAAAATCCAGATTTCCACACACAAGTTGTGTAACTGCACATGCAAACAAGTAGTGAGCTGCACAATTATGTGGGCACTTTGCTCACCATATGTCACGGAGTCCCTGGGCGATGCTCTGGAACTGCTCCCCACAAAGCCAGTCAGGACTTTGGGGAGCCTCCTCTCCCTCGGAGCAGACTGTTTTCAGGGCAAGAAGCTCACAGGTCTTCACCTCCTGGGTCTCTCCTTGGAGCATTCAGCATATGCCCCTCCGTGTGCTTCCCACAGCGAGTCCGCCCAGGCGGGGTCCTGGGGAAGCCAGAGGTCCTGCAAGCACCCCCCACTTCGCAGTCAGACGTGACTCTCAGCCAGCCAGTAAAACAGAGGTTTATTAGATGACAGGAACACGGTCTAAAACAGGTCTTGCAGGTACAGACAACAGGACCCCCTCAGTTAGGTCCATCTTGGGGCCCCAGGGGGGCTAGAGCCCCGTCTGGGCACCCCTCCGTTTCCCCAGCCAGCTCGAAACTGAAAAACCCCCTCCAGCCCCTCCTCCTCTGGGCTTTGTCCCTTTCCCGGGCTAGGAGGTCACCTGACCTCTTTGTCTCCAACACCTTCAGTTGGCACCTCTGCAGAGGAGGGGCCCAGGCCATCAGTTGCCAGGAGACAAAGTGTCAGGCATTTATGTGCACTGGCCTGTCGCTCTGCAACAACCATACACCCTTATCCCACCACCTAGATACTTAAGAACTGCATAGGGGAAACTGAGGCACCCACACAGTATTCAGAGGAAACATTAACAACATTCCCACTTCGTCACACCATAATGCAAGGTTTTAATTTGTGCATATGTCTCCAATATCTGCAATCATTCTAAGATAGCCCAGCATACTGAAAACGGAAACCATAATGGCTAGTGAGACAGTCCACACTAAATCTGACATGACATAGGTGGGTCACAGGTAATTTGTGCTCTGCATTACCCAAACGGACCAGCAGGTGTCACTCTTCCAGCACAGGTAAGACACCTGCAAGTACATTCCCGGGTGATAGACAAAGTGGGCCTTAAAGGCAAAAATCCAGGTATTCATCTTGAGTGACTCAAAGAGAAGAGGGCAAGACAGGCAGGGCACTTCAGAGAGACCAGCAGAAAGATCTTTATGCAGAGCGTGATGACTGAGGGCCCCAGACTCCACAAGGCAGCAGGAAAACCGCAAAGGGGAATGTGGGCAAAACCAAACTAGTCACACAGAAGAAAAACAAAGTGACGTCCAGCCAAAGAACCTACCAGGTCAGGGGATGGCTCAATATGAGCGCAAAGGTGTCCCTCGGCCCTGAGATATTTGTGACTTGGGGATGAAATATGAATGTCTGCAGACCAGAGACCCCAGCCAGGATGGCAGCAGATACTGCAGGGGCTGAGCTGGGCTGCAGCTCTGGGAAGCATGAGACATGGGGGCTGCAAACCTTCTGCAGAAAGACCCAGGGCAGCCTGCCCCCAGCGTGCTCTCCCTAGCGATGGCAGAGCGCACATGGAACATGCAGAGCGACCTAGTGAGGGGTGGCATGGGGAGGGTTACCAGCACCTGGCGCAGCCCTGCAGACTGCCTACGTCACACCAGGGCCATTGTGGTCCCTGGAGCAGCCCAGAATCCAGAGGGCACAAAGGGGTCTTGAAGCCGCCTCTGCCGTCCCTCCAAGATCCACACCGCAGAATCTCCTCACCCCTTCAGCAGCCATTGCTCCTCAGCAGTAGCGGCGCCAGCTTTGCCGGCGCCCTAGGCGGTGGAAGGTCCCGCCCCCGAAATCCCGCCCCCCACAGCGGCGGCGGAAGGTCCCGCCCCCAAATTTTTACGGGCGGCGGGGGCGCAGCCGTCCCCAAAATAGCAGTGCCCTAGGCGACCGCCTAGGTCGCCTAATGGAAGCGCCGGCCCTGCTCCTCAGCTCTGGCCACACCATCACCTCTTAAGGAGGCCTGTAGCCAGAGGTCCCAGGCCGATCCCAGCGCCCCATGGCTGGTTAGACAAAACCCATGGTGCTGGGAGGGGGGGAGGGACGGGGGGGGGGGACAGAGGGGTCCATTGGAGGCAGGGACATTTTGGGGAGAAATTTTGACCTTTCCCGCATTCAGAATCCAGGGACAACCCCCTGCAGCTTTGTGAGAACGGTCACAGGGACTGAGCTGATGACTGTGGTGACGAGGCCACGGAAGTGCCTATGACCCAAGGGAAAGGGGCACTTAGCCAATCACCCCTTCTCTCGATGGCCTCAGACACCCTGGCTAGCACAGATTTACTGCTGCATCACGTTGAGCCCTTGGGATGCTGGATTCGGTACATACATTTCCCCAGCCAAATCTATCTCACAAACCATCCCCCCACTGGTCCCAGGTCTCGGGGCTGCTGCTCTCAGTGGAGTAAGCCCCATCCCCCGTGCCACGCTCCTTTCCTGGGAAGGGGGGAAAGAAGCAGTTGGTGGAGCTCACCCCAGTGTGTCCGTGACGGCTGCGGCTGAGCTACAGGACTGAAAATGGAATGGGAACAGGAGCGCCGCCAGCTTTTTCGGCGCCCTAAGCAGCGGAAGGTCCCGCCCCCAAAATTCCGCTGACGACCAGGGCGCCGGCGCCCCCCAAATAGTAGCACCCTAGGCGACCGCCTAGGTCGCCTAATGGGTTGCGCCGGCCCTGAATGGGAACGTCCTGGTTGTCCTGAGTCTCAGGCTCTTCTGTAGCCCGGATCAGGTGGGTTTGTATAATATCCTCAGCGCACACGCGGCCATGCAGGTGGGGGTCAATGGCTCGACCCCTCCGGCGATGTGGCCAACAGAAGATACCATGTGCTGATGCTTGGGAACTGCCATGCGGGCAATACCGGAGTTGGGAAAAGAGCCTGCAGGGTACCAGGGCGTTGTCACCTGGCACAGTCGTTTGATTATTTACTTCATCTTGAAGGGAAAAAAGACACAATTGTCAGTTGCCGTTGGCCAAAGTTTTCTCTCTTCCGGAGGCTGGCGCTGCCCTGGTCCTCCCCAGCAGTGACGTGTAATAACGGCCTCGTTCGTCACGTCACCTGATTATATGCCGCTAAATGTCACCCTTCACCATGACCTTGGCACGCTAACGAACGGGGCTTAGGCGTTCTTGTACTATAAACATCTTCGGCTGACCCCCCAAAAGTGAAGGATGACAAGCAGACTGTAGGCTAAATAACCTGGCAATTGGAAAAGGAATTAAAGGTAACTTATCAATTAGCCTGTTTTCTTTCCAATAAATCACACATTGTGGCATCTGACCCTGGCCACACTGACATTTCTATAACCCATTTGCCACCGTGCTCGTAATAAATGGTTTCCAGTCACCCTAAATTTGGAGATTTTAATCTCTTATATGAAGTCAGTGGTTCTCAGTAATTCGGTGGATCTATTTTTATTGGCTTTGTAAATCAGGGTTCCCCATGTCAGTGACTGTGGTCAGGGAGAGAGGCGTTTGTCTGTGAAATTGGGTTGACACAGACCATTGACTGCAATGATAACAAGTGATTTGCAGGGCTGGACGGACAAGCCATTTACACTAAGCAGATTATAATATAACAATAAAAAGTTTCATTACAGGAAACCAGTAAAAGCTGCAGTGCCCCCGGAGAACAGGAACAAAGGAGCCACGCCGGGAGATATGGGAGCTGTGCCCCTGTCTGCGGGGGCTGAGCTTGGCCTGCCGTGGCCTAACATCTCAGCGCACACATGTGGCCGGGGGCTTGGTATAAACACTGCAGGGGCCAACTGGAAGAAAACCAAACCGGAATGTGTTGTGCTGAAAGGTGCCAGCGGCGGCCCTGAGGTGAGTCTGAGCTCTAGCCACAGCCCCAAGGGCGGCCAAGCCCCCTCCTGCAGGACAAGCAGCAAGCTCCTTTCTGTGCTAAGGACAACACGGGAGTGACTCCTCAGGCAACAGGCTGCCTGGCAGCTCAGATTAACCCATGTGGCCTGGGGGTGTGTGTGTGTTACCGGAACAAACTCAGGGACTGGAACAACGGTAGCAATGTGTGTGTGTGTGTGTGCCTGTGTGCCTGTGTGTGCATGTGTGTGTGTGCGCGCACTCATGCACAGGCGCTGGAGGCTGAAGAAGCCGGGCATTGTCGTGTGTGCGAGTGTGCATGCGTGTGTGTGTGCATGTGTGTTTGTGCGTGCGTGTGTGTGTGTGCATGTTCATGTGCATATGCATGTGTGTGTGTGATCTGTGCGTGCGTGTATCTCCGTGTGTGTGTGCGTGTGTATCTGTGTGTGTGTGTATCTCTGTGTGTGTGTGTGTGTATGTGTGCGTGTGTGTGTATGCATGTGTGTATGTGTGTGTATCTCGGTGTGTATGTGTGCATGTGTATGCATGTGTGTGTGTATGCGTGTGTGTGTGTATGCGTGTGTGTGTGTGTATCTGTGTGTGTATGTGTGCGTGTGTGTGTATGCGCGTGTGTGTGTGTGCGCACACATGCACAGGCGCTGGAGGTGCCGGGCACTGCCGTGTGTGTGACCTGCGGCAGGGAGCTGGAGTGGCTCAGGCACAGAGCTCAGAGGAGTGGCATGTGGGATTTCTCAGCAAGGAAGGAAGGTGCCTTCCAGACCCCGCACACCGGTGAACCGCGCGGGCTGCAGGGGCCAGACTCCCAAACCCCGAACTCCCGCGCTGGGGAGCGCAGAGCAGGCCCTTCTCTGGCCCACTGGGGATTGTCGCGCTGCTCAGGACAGGGGCTGTCAAAGATCCTCACACAGATGCAGCTGGGGGAGGCTCTGTGTCCGCACTGCAGCCCTATTTGCCCATACAAAGCCCAGGCCCAGGGGAAGGTGTGGCCACGCTCCTTTACTAGGAGCTGCCCGGACAGCGGTGCAGTGATGGGGAATGTCCCGGACACAGACTCCTCTGGAACGGGAGCTCTGCCCCTTCGGAGGAGCCAGGACGCCAGGGTTCTCATCCCAGTGGACTGGCTGCATCATCCCTGCTTTGCAGACAGGGGTCTGGCCAGAGCTCCAAAGGGACCAACCCAGAGGAGTTTGTAACCTGGCTGGGACGTCCTGGTAAAACCCACTCCGTGCTGTGCAAGGGCCCCTCCTCTCCCTTCCACTGGCAGGCTGCCCAGCCGCAGTGGGACAGCCAGGCGCTGACTGGGCACACGGCCAGGGCGTGGCTCTCTTCGAGGGGAAGGGCTAGGCCAGGCTCTGGGAGAGTCAGGCAGTTGTGCTCATTACCCACAGGGTTACATCTCCCTCCAGCAGCTGGCCCAGAGATGAAAGCAGCGTGATTGTCACAGCTCCAGGAGATCCCTGTGGAGTGGATGGGGTAGAGGCTGGTGATGTGGGTGCAGAAGTCCCTGTTCCATCTCTGATGACCAGGGTCTATGTGCGTGTGTCTAGACAGTCCTGGCTTGCGACAATGGGACAGGCCGGGGCTTTTAGTCCTCTGGAATGGAGTGTACATGTCGCAGGCCACAGGCCACTTGTCAAGGGCACCTAACTCTGAATTTCCCCTTGGCTCCGCAGGGTTGTTAGGACACAGTTTGTGCTTTTAGCAGCTAGCAGGCAAGTTCTCCTGGACCGGCCTGCAATGCTTAGCAGCAGTCACACCGATACGTAACAGTCCATTGAAACAGGTGCAGTAAAGCTCAGCTCAGTGCCTGACTGTGAGTGGTCCCGGTGCTCTCTGTGCTGGAGGGATGCACCCAGCATGCTGCCAAGGAGCCAGGGCTGCTCGGGTGGAACGGGGCTCGAAGTTGCCACCGATTAGTCCATGCGTGGCCAGGGAGAGCTGGCTCTTCGCTCTGCTGCTGAATGTTCCAGGCACGTGTGACGAAGTGGGAATGTTCTTAATGTTTCCTCTGAATACTGGGTGGGTGCCTCAGTTTCCCCTATGCAGTTCTTAAGTATCTAGGTGGTGGGATAAGGGTGTATGGTTGTTGCAGAGCGACGGGCCAGTGCACATAAATGCCTGACACTTTGTCTCCTGGCAACTGATGGCCTGGGCCCTCCTCTGCAGAGGTGCCAACTGAAGGTGTTGGAGACAGAGAGGTCAGGTGACCTCCTAGCCCGGGAAAGAGACAAAGGCAGAGGAGGAGGGGCTGGAGGGGTTTTTTTTTGCTCGGTTTTTGGAGCTGGCTGGAAATGGAGAGGGGTGCCCCGACGGGGCTTGGGCTTCCCCCCGGGGCTGTGGCCTCCCTGGGGCCCCCAGATGGACCTAACTAAGGAGGGCCCTGTTGGCTGTACTGGTAAGACCTGTTTTGGACTGTGTTCCTGTCGTCTCAATAAAGCTTCTGTTTTACTGGCTGGCTGAGAGTCATGGTGAATCGCAGGAAGCCGGGGGTGCAGGGCCCGGACTCCCCCACACTCCGTGACAGCACGGTAGAAGCTATTCTCTATGCTGTCAAATACTGCAGCTGTGTCCTAGCCCTCCATCAGTTCCCATGTACTGCAACAGCTGTGACGGAGGAACCAGCAGTGAGAGGGTTAAGGACCAATCTAGACTGTTGTGTGATGAGACTCTACTTGTTGGCAGCAGAGTGTGTGTTGGGTGCAGGGCCCGCCCCAGGGTGGGGCTCTAACTCTCCGTGTGCCCAGTTCTGGAGCTTTCAGTCACCTGGTGACAGCCCCCGGCGAGGGGGCGCCAGGGGAATCATGCAGAAAGCACGGCCTGATTGGGTGTTATCTGTCAGGCCACCAGAGCGTGGCTGGCTGAGAACTGAGCCAACAGACGGCGGGTGGAGATGGCTTCATGGCAGCTGGTCACCTAAAAACAACTCCGAGGTGTTCCTCCTGTCCGGACTTTACTACAGCCCAGCTAATACACTGTCGATTGGACGGTGGTTGGAGAGAAGAAAGGGAAGAATGATGATTAACTGGACATGCTGAAGGCAGCAGCAGTCACAGCAGCCGGGTGCTGCTGGGAATAGTTATCGAGGGCCAGCATTACCCAGATGTACACACCAGGGATGGATAATAACTGTACGGTCGCTGCGGTCTGGTCTCTGCCACTGGCTGGTACTCTCGCTGATCAGGAGCGATGGAGCTGATTGAGCGGGAACAGCTCATCTCCTCTGGGCAAACTTCCTTAGGGCTCTAATGAAGGGGAAGCAGGTATTAGCTTGAGAGGCTCCTCCATCCTTCCCGCCCACCTTACTCTGGGGAGCCAGGGCAGGCTAGAGCTGTGACACGGATCTGGGCTCAGATGCCCCCAGCCTGCTGGAGCTCAGGGTGTTGGGATTCAGGCTTTTGGAGATGGAGGCAAAGCCTGAAATGCAGAGCTGGCTCCTGGTTCTGTAGCTAGGCAATGGGCGGGGAGATCTGGATCCCATCCCCAGCCCTGCCGCTGAGCATGCTGCCCGCTTGGGCCAATGACCAGAGGCTCACGGTTCCCGAATGGGAGTTTTCCATTGACGCAGTGTGCGCAGGCGCTCTGCCCCGCTGTGAAGTGGGGACGATGGCGCTGGATTCAGTCATGAGAGGCACTTGGGATCTCAGCAGGGAGGTGCGATACCTGGGCCACAGGGTGCTGTTGCTGTATTGTCTGAACACCTGCCATGTGGGGCTGTTGGATCTGGAGCTCTGCGCCAGCTGGGGGAGCTGTTCCTTCTGCCCCTGGCTCTGGCAGCAAATCAGAGACCATAGGAACAGCGCTTGCGAACACTGCTCTGAATTCCAAATGGCTGCTCAGTCCAACCACGCTTGGGCTGATTTTTAAACAGCGACTCATCACGCTCCAAAAGGTTGCAGCTTGTACGTCCCCCCACTGCCTGAGCAGAAAGAGTCCCATTGTCCTAGCCTGGCACAATACCATGAATGGCGGTCACCTGTGAGCAGAGACACCTCGTGATGCAGCACAACCGCACACCAAGGGAACACGGAGCAGCGATTAACTCTCCAAAGTGCAACCGATAGATTAAAGGTCTATTTCCACACCATTGAGTGAATGATCAGTCGATGTTATAAACCGGTGACAGAGATGAGGATGGTGGGCAATAAACGCGTCAGTAGAATGTGGCCTAGATTGATCTGGATTTCTTAGATGCTCATATACCCTCATCACTGTAGGATTCAAGAACCTCACACGCTTTCTTCTAGTCAGCCCTGTGGGGCCGGGCCGGGCCGGGCCGTTAGCCGCTGCACAGATGGGGAACGGAGGCATGAAGATTTGCCCACAGACACCTGGTGGGGCAGGGAATTGAACCACTGGGCCAGCCTTCCTCTCTAGATGGTTATAAGCCATTGAATTTGTTTATAAGCAACCCATTGGCCTGTTGAACTCTATGACAACCCGCAGCAATTGATTAACACAGCAATTAATCATTTATTAACCCTTTAGAAAAGATTGACGCATTGACCCTTAATATAAAGCGTGATCCACATTTTGTCCATGATACAAAAAACACCCTTCCCAAGGGGGGGAGGGAGCCTGGAGTGTTTTCTGGGCGTGGCTGCTGCTTCACTGCGGTTTTTAGGTCGAAGTATTTATTAATACCAAGGGGAAGTGCTCAGAGCTTGCTGAAGGATGGAGCTAAGCAGTTCCACCCTGTGCTGGGGCTGAGCACGTGACACTAGCTGGGGAAGAAGAGCAGTAGGTATTTAATAGGAGTAATTCCCTGGCAGAGCCGAATAATGTCATCAGCTGCTGAACACATGTCAAGTGACCTCTCCCTGCCCTCTCCAGGAAGCCCCATTAATCAGAGGAGCAGAGCAGTGCGGCGAGTTCCCAGCAGAATTATTACAGTCTCTGGGTATTCATTGATCACACGGTGACTCACAAACCTCCATCGCTCTAGCAGGGCACTCAGATCCACCTCACGCACGCTGCTTTGCCCGAGCTTTGCATTCACAGTCCCTGCCTCTGCCCCCCACCCCCTCTCAGCAGATTCTCATCTTTGGACCTATTGGAGCGTCAGAAATTCCCATCCAATAGACTTACCGTTTGTTCATTCTAAGGACACATTTTATGGGACACTTTCCAGATCACTGCCAGGCTAGTGAGGAGCTGCCTGACTGGCTATTCCAGGCGATAAGACTTGGCAGGCTGGGCTGATGCTGTCTCATATCAGCACATCAAAGAAATAATGAGAGGACGGAGGCCAAAGAAATCATCTTTGCATGTGAGTTTGGATAAGTTCTGCCGGCACCACCCACGGCCACCCGCTGAACTGCAGTGCGGATACGGCGTTACTTGGGAGCTAAACTGGTGTAACTGAGATCAGAATCTGGCCTGTAAGGCTGTAAGGTGGAGAAAGTATTGGAATATTTACTCCTGGTTCACCTGATACTGGTGTTGGCCCAGCAGTGTCAACAGCCAGCCAGAGGCCTTGTGTCTGTAGAAGCTGTTTTAAGAGTAAGCGAGGAGGGTCGGTAGTGACGCTGTGCCTGGGCTAGACAGGGGCCCGGAGCAAAGCTGTGATAGACATTAGCCACTTCTCAGAGGGGGCCGTGTTAGTCTGGACCTGTAAAAAGTAACAGAGAGTCCTTAGTGAATGACTGGACAGGGCTCAGACCTATGGTCATGCGGGTGGGGTAAGAACCTATATAGAACAGAACAGAAAAGAACAGAATAGAAGGACGGATCTGGCTGTGTTGGGCTAAGGCAAGAAGGAGAAGGTGAGGAAAGAGAGACCTGCTAAGGGTCACCTAAGTTTCACTGAACCTCCAGACTCTTCAGGTTTTATTGGAAACTCCTGGCATTATCGAGTTTGCCCACTGATCCCTGTGACGCATGAGCAGAAAGGCTTTGAATACACAGGGATTAATCAGATTCTTACTTTTGGGAATGCCACGATCTTATGATACATGTGATTCAAGCAGACTTGTTCTATGTTCTGAAACCATCTCTGAATATTCTCCCTTTAATCAGAACGTCCTCTGGGAGGAGGGGAATGTCAAAGTTGGCACTTCTGCTATAAGATGAAAGAAAAAAATATGGAAATGAGCGGCAGAGGGAGAGCGAGAGAGGGATTTACAGCTGTGATTGGCTATTTGGCATGGATATTAGCGGACAGGCTTTTTTCTAGCGCGTGCTCGAGGAAGTGGCTAGTGGCTGCTGGGTGTGATGGGTACATAGAGACATACCGGCTGCTTACCGGAGGCTGTGGCGGTTAGGGTCCCAGAGAGACATGAATCCATATGGATGTTAGCAGGGCTGGAAACGTGGTTTGGCTGACATAGGAACTGGCCTGGCCCTTTGTCCAACTCTGAAACTGAACCTTTTTGGACCATCCATGCAACCCTTATTCTTCTTCATGGTTCCCTCCTCTGCACTCCCCGGTGCTGACTGAGTCCAGAAGTGCTCAGGTGTGTGCCACAAACAAGACTGCTCCAGCCCAGCTTGGCAGAGCCAATGGACTCCAAAGAGCATCTGAACTGCTTACGACGGGAAGCCCCGGCCGTCTCCCTCCCACCTGGCATGAGCTGCTACACAGGTCAGGCTGTTCCACCTCCAGCAGCACGGCCTTGCTCCTGACCCCCGGGCAGGGAGAAGAACTCACAGGAGGAGCCCAAGGTTTGATTCTCCTTTCCCTAGGGAATGACAGTGGGGCTGGGTCCCCCATGGCCCCCGGATTCATACAGATGCAACCCGCTGGAGTTCAGTGGAGTTGCTGCCAGAGACGAGCCCGGCCCAGTGGGCAGGGACCAGGACAGAATCGATCAGAACTGGCTTTAATGTGCAGCTCCTGCAGCAAGGATCTTCCCCAGCCCTTTACACTGCAAAGCCAGGCCAGGGAAGGGGCTGGGGGAGGGTGGATGTGAGGGGTGGGATTCAGAACTTCTTGTGACCTAGACGAGGGTCTGCTGGAGTTCTGCGCTGGTGCTCAGGTCACCCCCGGCACAGGGCGTTGATGGCCATGTCCGAGCACTTCACGTAGCTTTTGCAAGAACAAAGGGTCTATTTGTCTGATGAAAATTCTGCAGAGGGCACTTCATGGTGCAGCCTTTATCTAGGTTTATCCCTTGACCTCTCTGTGGCACCCAGTAGCAGAGCAGCTGAGCGCCTGAGCACTGAAACGACTGCTCCTGAAATCCCCCGCCTGGTGCTGCGGGACCCTCTGGGTGATCTGCCAGCGGCGTGTGCAGGAAGAGCCCCAGGTGGAGTTTAGTCAGGCACACCCAGGAAGGGGCAGCCGCCGGGCTCTGATTTATTAGCAGGGCTGTTAGAACCACGCAGAAGGCACCGGGGTGTCAGTGATCCCTGGCCCCGTCTCCTAGCATCCCACCAGCCTTTGGACACCTCCAGAGTACAGACACCGGCCTGCGGCGGGCGTGAATGGTCTGCTCCCTGCACCCGGCACAAGGGGGCTAAGTGACAACTGGGTAGTTCCCTGTTTCACAGGAACAAGTGGGGGGTCAGGAACCCCAGGGGTTGAGAGCAGGTCTCGGGGAGCTCACACCTACTCTCCCTTCCCCTGTGGCAGGATGGCAGCTGGTCTCCCCAACCCTCCTTCTGTTGTCTCGGCACAGAGTGGAGAATTCCAGGACCCCACGATTTGCCAAGGCCACACTCTTGAAAGCAAGGGAATGGCTAGATAAGGCCATTGATCTCGGTGACTTAGGAACCTAATGCCAAGGGGACTCAGGCTCCTCTGGCACTTACATGCTTTGGGAAATGTTACCCCTCGTCAATCAGATGTTGCCCCAATACCTAGCACAAGCACAGCGGGTCGGATTCTCTTCCCAAATAGGTCCCTCAATGGTTATTAGCCAGGATGGACAGGGATGGTGTCCCGAGCCTCTGTTTGCCAGAAGCTGGGAATGGGCGACAGGGGATGGATCCCTTGATGATTCCCTGTTCTGTTCATTCCCTCTGGGGCACCTGGCATTGGCCACTGTCGGAGGTCAGGATGCTGGGCTGGATGGACCCTTGGTTTGACCCAGTGTGTGGCCGTTCTTACCTTCCTCTCCCTTCCACTCAGACACCCTCAGTGGCAGCTCTGCCAGACTTACGGGGCATAAATGAGAGGAGAATCAGGCCCATTATCCTTACCAAGTACAAAGACACACACATCTCATCCCGCTCCCTCTGTCCCGGAAAACATGCTGGTCTGTCCTCAGGCATCTCCAGATGTAACCACCACCCGGCTTCCAGCCGAGCTACCATGGCAGCCCCACATGCAGCCTGAGTAACAACACGGGGCAGCCCCCAGACACAGCAGCTCAGCCAGCGGCGGCTCCAGGCACCAGCGCACCAAGCGCGTGCCCTGTGCATCAAGCCGCGGTGGGCGGCCTGCCGGTCGCTCCGAGGGCGGCAGTCAGGAAGCCTTCGGCGGCTTCCCTGCTGGACGTCCGCCGGTCCCGTGGATTCGGCGGCAATTCGGCGGCGGGTAAGCCGAAGCCACGGGCCCGGGGACCGCCCGCAGGCGCGCCACCAAAAGCCGCCTGACTGCCGTGCTTGGGGCGGCAAAAAAACTGGAGCCGCCCCTGAGCTCAGCACATATGAACCCGGTGAAAACGCTCAATTCCTCAGAAGCTTTAGACAGATCTTGTGCTGCTGACTTTGAGGGTCTGAGCTGGTCCTGCTGTTTCTGATGAGGAAGCTTTGCAAACAGGATTGTGATGGCTGGTTCATGGCACATCCCGCATTAACAGGGACAGGAAATGAACAGAAGGAACCATTTGCCTTTTCCAGACATCCCCAGCAATAGACAGCAGATGGAATCTGATGAGAAGTCATTTAGCCCAGATTTAGTGCCCCCCTCTCCGCAGGGGGTGTGAAGAGGGATGTGTGCAGCCCCTCCCCCGGGTACAAAGGCATATGGAGCAGCCAGAGTCCAGGTGCATCCAGCCCTGGACCACAATGTGTTCAGGAATCGGTGTCTGGACAGAGCACTGGGCTGGGAGCCAGGAGACCTGGTCCAAGCCCAGCTCTGTTGTTAACTTGCTGCATAATCTGGGGTGAATCCCTTCCCGCCTCTTCTTCCTCTCCCACCCTTTGACTGGCTTGTCTATTTAGAGCAGGGAGTGCCTCTCACTCTGAGTTCACGCAGTGCCCGGCACAACGGGGCCTGACCCGAGTTGACGCAGCGCCTGGCACAACCGGGCCCGACCCGAGTTCATACAGAGCCCGGCACAACCGGGCCCGATCCGAGTTCATGCAGCGCCCAGCACAACGGGGCCCGATCCGAGTTCATACAGAGCCCGGCACAACGGGGCCCGATCCGAGTTCATACAGAGCCCAGCACAACCGGGCCCGATCCGAGTTCACGCAGCGCCCGGCACAACGGGGCCCGATCCGAGTTCATACAGAGCCCGGCACAACGGGGCCCGACCCGAGTTCATGCAGCGCCAAGCACAACGGGGCCCGATCCGAGTTCATACAGAGCCCGGCACAACAGGGCCCGATCCGAGTTCACGCAGCGCCCGGCACAACGGGGCCCGATCTGAGTTCATACAGATCCCAGCACAATGGGGCCCGATCCGAGTTCATACAGAGCCTGGCACTCCATTTTCATTTAGAAATCTTTCCATAGAAAATTTAGTTGAAATTTACAAGTTTCCTCAAAACCTTTTCATTTGGATGAAATAGCATTTTCTGACAACACTGTTCCGGTGACACTTTTTGACCAGCCATAATTACTACTGCTGGAGTTCTGTTTGAGTGCCCTATGTGCTGCCCACCCCAGAGGGACAGGGGCACTGTCCCCTTCCTAGCCCACCTCCCAGACACTGGTGCATTGCTCTGAAATGTGGCCTCTCCCCAGGCTGTGAGGGTGTTTTTGCTGCTCCTGCACTCCTCAGAGACAATGGCTGTGCCACCGGTCAGGTGAATTCTGCATTCTTCTCTTCCCACAGTATGGGGCCGTGACCTGGGCCATTCCAAACAGGAAGATGCTGCCTCCTAAATCACTGCTACTTTTTGTGCCCAGCACTGAGAATCTCACACCTCCAGGCTCCCACCGCCCTGTGACTCCTAAACAAGTTGTTGTCAGACATGGGTGGTGCAGTGTTATTCCCCTGCAGACCCCAGGATTTGTAGTACATATTAACTAGTGCATTAGTATGTTGACTCCAAGCCAAATGCACAAATTAAACATGCCTCTGAGGCATGGAGCAGAAAAAATTTCTGCCTCATTGAAAAGCAATATTCTGTGGCTTGGGACAGCAGGGAAAGATGCACACAAGTCAACCCCCCAGCCAGGGTGGGAGTTCAGGCTGCAGAAATTACCCAAAGTTAATGTGGCCTTGGTTTTTATGAGACGTGTGTGTCATAAATTCCATGGTGTCTCAGAGTCAAAGCAGCATAAATCTTGGGGAATCAGGCCCTTAATCTGTCAACTTCCCCAATTCCCAGGCTTTGCATTTGCTCCTCAGATGCTCGGCAGCAAACCAACTGCATTTCTAGGTGTTTATCCCAAAAGTCATTGCTCCTTTTATTGCCACCCCAGGATCCCCAAGCTGCTAATTACCAGCCCGGTGCGGCTGTGCCTTTCAATCCAAGCCCTATCGCGGAGAATAATTCCCAGCTGCAAAGCAGATCCAGAACCCGCCCCCTCCCTCCAGCATGTTCCTTCTCAGTAGCTCCCAATATGCCCATCTGTGCTTAATTACTGAATTCAATACTTCTGAGCCCTGGCTGGTTGTAACACGAGTCCTCCTACAGCTTAGCATTTCCACCCCTCTCACCCGAGTCGAGGGAGTTGCACCTTCAGCAATTAGTGATTTCAAAGGCTACTGCATCCAGCTCGGTGGGCTCCTGGCACCTAGACTATTGCTCCGGAACGGATGAATGAACAGAGACAGCAGGTAATATCTGCCCCCGGCCACGCTACTGACTTTGAGCAGGGTGCGCAGTGCCTGACTCCAATACCTGCAAAACTGCCCCTGAAATAAGAACATGAGAACGGCCGGACTGGGTCAGACCAAAGGTCCATCTAGCCCAGTGTCCTGTCTTCCGACAGTGGCCAATGCCAGGTGCCCCAGAGGGAATGAACAGAACAGGGAATCATCAAGTGATCCATCTCCTGTTGCCCATTCCCAGCTTCTGGCAAACAGAGGCTAGGGGCACCATCCCTGCCCATCCTGGCTAATAGCCATTGATGGACCTGTCCTCCAGGAACTTATCTAGCTCTTTTTTTAAACCTGTTATAGTCTTGACCTTCACAACATCCTCTGGCAAGGAGTTCCACAGGTTGACTGTGCATTGTGTGACGAAATACTTCCTTTTGTTCGTTTTAAACCTGCTGCCTATTAATTTCATTTGGTGGCTCCTAGTTCTTGTGTTATGAGAAGGAGTAAATAACACTTCCTTATTTACCTTCTCACACCAGTCATAATTTTATAGACCTTGATCACATCCTCCGCTTAGTCGTCTCTTTTCCAAGCTGAAAAGTCCCATCTTATTAATCTCTCCTCATACGGCAGCCGTTCCATACCCCTAATCATTTTTGTTGCCCTTTTCTGAGCCTTTTCCAATTCCAGGATATCTTTTTTGAGATGGGGTGACCACATCTGCACACTGTATTCAAGATGCAGGGGTACCATGGATTTATATAGAGGCAATATGATATTTTCTGTCTTATTATCTATCCCGTTCTTAATGAGTCCCAACACTCTGTTTGCTTTTTTGACTGCCGCTGCACATTGAGCAGATGTTTTCAGAGAACTATCCACAATGACTCCAAGATCTCTCTCTTGAGTGGTAACAGCTAATGAGCGGGCAAACGGTGCAGTCATTTTACAGAGAGGGACAGTCACCTGAAGTGAGTGATAATTCCAGGGGCCTAAGCTGGGAGCCTGTTTGAAGGTTCGGAAGAATCTCTCTCTCTCCGCCCCTTCCCTTCACCATGATTCAAACCAATGTTAATGCTGTCCCAGTCACGCCAGAGGTGGTGCGGAATTTGGACCAAACACCTGGCTGGAAGTGCTTGTTGAATAACTATTAGCAAGATATGCGGGTGGGGGGTTCCTCCCAGAGAAGGTGGTGCACACATCTTCCCCCCTCCCCTCCCCTCCTGCAATACAATAAGCAGATCTGCCGTGGATGATTAACTTAATTAAGTTCATTGGTGCATCCCCTATTTATGCAGTATATTAGTGCGGCTCATTGCCCCGAGCTAGATTGTTAGGCAAGGATTGTAACAGCAGCAAAGCCCCCCAAACTTACTCAGAATGACGTAAAAGGTGGGATTTATTCACTTTTATTTAATAACAATAATAATTCATTGCACTTCTCTAGCACTTCCTGTCCCCAGATCGCAGAGCATCTTGTGAAGATGGTGTGACACTGGCAGACCTGGGGCCAGCTCATGCCAAGGGCCCTGTGGCTCAGCTGAACACTGACAGCTCCCGGGCTGGAACCTGTCTGGCTCACCTGGGTGTTACGATTGTTACAATCGGTATTAGAGTTATAAGAATGTGTTTAGTGTTTAGACTTTATTGAATGCCGGTGAGCTGCTGCCGGCATGAATCTCACTTGTAACCTCAGTATCTCATATTGTAAGGGGAGCGCTTGTATTGTGAGCTTCTATGACTGAGTAAATCACCTAACAGGAGAAAGCCATTAACTAGTGTGTAGTGTTGATCTTCAACCGAAGGGAGTACGTCCTGCCCAAAAGGAAAGGTCCATCTACACCAGATGGGCTATTTTGGGGCATTAAAAAGGACAAAAGACTTTGTTTTTCTGCCCTCCATTCCCACCTGTGAAGATGAGTCATGCAAGTGGCTTTCTCCCATCAGCAAGCAGTTTGCAGCTCAGAGCACATGGCAGGAGGAGGACAAACCCCCCTAACAAAAGGAGCAGATTATGCTGCTTGGACTCTGGGGGTGGGGGGGGGGAGGAGTTTTCTAGGCACAAGCAAGGGATCCCCAGCTGCTTAGCCCAGCTTAGCCCTAAAGGACATTTAGAGCTTGCTGATTATAGAAGCCTCTATTACCTTTTCAAACTTAAGAGTGTAACTCATTTGTGTATATACATTAGCCTGCTTTAACCTTGTAAATAACTCTTGTGTTTCCTTTTCCGATTTAATACATCTTTATATAGTTTATTATAGGATTGGTGACAAATGTTGTCTTTGGGGTGAGATCTAAGGTGCAACTGACGTGAGGTAAGTGACGGGTCCTTTGGGACTGGGAGTAGCCTGAGCATTGCTGTGACCCTTGGTGTAAGGGACCAGCTCTCACAGGGATACACTCACCAGGGTGGCAAGACAGACGGGAGTACCCAAGGGAACTGTCTGTGACTCCGCGGTTAGGCTGTGATAGCGCCCGAGGAGTTTACATTTGCTAGTTGGTTGGTGAAATCTACGTACAGAACTCACAGCCAGTTTGGGGTTTGTGCCCTGGTTCCGAACAGCCTGCCCTGAGGCTGCTGCTCCTGCTCTTGAATCACTGTAGGCAGCGTTACAGGTGATTAAATATTATTATCCCTACTTTAGAGACTTTACAGGGAAACTGAGTCACAGCGAGGCAGTCCCAGCAGTTCATAGCAGAGCCAAGACTATAATCCAGGTCTCCTGACTCCCCCACCATGCTCAGTCCATTTTGCCATAGCTGCCCCTGACTTTGAGAGAGAAAGGTATGGGCATGTTACATGATTTGGATTTTCCCTTCACACCTGGTACAGTGGACAGTGTTCTGTCCCCAGGTCTATTTGCAGCTGCAGAATATGCAGCTCCGAGCTGGGGCTGGATTAAGGATTTATTCAGCCTGTGATGTAACCAGCAAGGTTGATGATCAGTGCAATGTATTTCTGGCTACTTCTAAACTACGCATGGGAAAACGGGGAACGGAAACACAAGGCTGCAAATATTAGGAAGTGTCTAATTCTAGACTCACAAAATACTGTGGCAATAGAGCAGTGCTGGAGCTGTGTATTGCCAAAGGGATGTGCCCCGCTCTGGACTCACTGCTTACGTCCCCCCTAGTGATGTAAATGAGATTGCAGGTGTAGAAGTCAGTGCTGCAGCTGGCCCAGGGTCTCTAACCCTAGCAAGGCACACGAGGGTAACAATGGCTGTGAATGGTGGGCGAGTCTGGGGACGTTACTATAAGAAATGGAAACAAAATCTCCTGCCTGTCAGCATCTGTTACCTGGAAGATCAAAACAAGCCCATGCCATTCTGACGGCCTTTTGAAGAACAGGCTCGGTCCTTCTCTGCCTTGCAACACACTTCAGGCAGCTGGAAGGTCAGCTTTGTTTTCTCTGGGTATGTAGGCATTAGCCTCAATAGTCAATGCCTCCCTGTGTCTCTGTGCACTTTAAGAATTTAATCTAGGTGGCTGATGAACCAACTAGACAATGACAGAGATAATCTCAATTTTAAATATGGTGCATTGATCAGTTTGCTCCAGGACGTGGTCACCAACAGCTTTTCGCAGGCTCCTGGGCACAGAGGGGTTAAGATGAACATTGTCCTGGTGCCAGGGAACTCCCCGTGTGCTCTTAGACCTGAGAGCCTTCATGCTCATGCAGCATCACACGGGGAAGAACATTTCAAATCCCAAACTGAGCTCTTCACTGGGTGGAGTTTGCCCCCGAGCAAGGGCCCAGCCTAGACACCACCTAAGCCCCATGGCAGCCCTGTGGGAAGGCTTAGGGCTCCGTCCTGCAAGGGTCTACAGCCCTTTAGCCCCAGGCCAGCAAGGCACTTGAGCACGTTTAACTGTAACCTTTGAACTGGTGGGACTTAACATTAAGCATCTGCCCAAGTGCTTTGCTGTCACTGGGTCCCAAGAGCTCTCCAGTTTACAGGACTGAGCCGGTCCGACGGACTTCAGTGGGGCCTCGCTCAGCTGCATGTGCCGGCCCCCTGCCCGAGAGCCAATGTCGTGCAGAACCAGGCAGGCTCCATAGGACCCATTAGTAGCGTGGCCAGAGCCACTTGCTCCTTTAGGGCAATAATCTGGTGACCAGCCTCCCACTGGTTTAACATTTAAAGCGCTGTGTCTTCACTGAGTGAAACGAAAGATGGGGGGAAATTGGGGAATTCCAACAACAGAAACCTTAGTTCCCAAGCCCTGGGAAAGTCCCAAGAGACAGCAGCGTACATCCCAGCACATTAGTCACAAATCCGAGCAAGAGCAAAGCACAATTTCCCTCTCACACAGCCACATAATCCACAAACGCATCATTCACATTAAATATTTGTTTTAAAATGTGTATTTCTTCTCAGCGCACCAATCTGATCTCTGACCCCAAACAAATGCTACTTTTTCATGAGTAATCACAAAATATAAGCACGTCACATTAATAATGCACATAGTGATCAGCTTCCAATGCAAGTCGACATGTATGGATGGATCAATAAGCCTATTCAGCTACATATGCATAAATATTTTCAAGAAACATCAGTTATAGGCACTTTAGCAAAACACTGGATTGTCATTTAGTAATTGAAAATATTTCCCATTGTAGAGTATCCCTTAAAAGAAAACATTCAAATATGAAAACAAAGCTACTAAAAACATCAACAGTCTCTGGGCCAGTAAAGGTCGTTGTGTTGTAGTGATACATGCAATTCTTTATACTCAATAAACACTTTATTCTCATGAGATGGGTGGTATAAGATTTATGATGCCCTTCATTATCCATTCCCTTGCTGGCTGGGCTTTGGTAAATGATGGGAACGGTCGCTAACATTGTTGCCACTTAGAGCCTTAAGTGATTTTTGAAATGAAATTTTATTTTTGGAATTCTTGTAGCTGCTTTCACATTAAAGGAAGCGCTGACTACGTAGTTACACACCATTTTTGCAAAGATGCTTTCACTTTCTTGTGCTGAATTATGAAATGAGTTTCGCCCCCCTGTGAATATCTGCGGCAGTGGTACATTATGCCAAGTCCTTTGAAACGGTCACATCTGGAAATTACTATTCATTATAGACTCATAGACTTTAAGGTCAGAAGGGACCATTATGATCATCTAGTCTGACCTCCCGCATGATGCAGGCCACAAAAGCCGACCCACCCACTCCTAGAATAATTCTCTCCCTTGACTCAGCTGTTGAAGTCCCCAAATCATGATTTAAAGACTTCAAGTAGCAGATAATCCTCCAGCAAGCGACCCCTGCCCCATGCTGCGGAGGAAGGCGAAAAACCTCCAGGGCCTCTGCCAATCTACCCTGGAGGGAAATTCCTTCCTGACCCCAAATATGGCGATCAGCTGAACCCCGAGCATGCGGGCAAGACTCTCCAGCCAGACACTCAGGAAAAAGTTCTCTGTAGTAACTTTTAATATCCCATCATTGACCATTGGTACTAATTACCAGTAATGGCACGTTATTGACCTATTGACTAAGATCCCGTTATCCCATCAAACCATCCCCTCCATAAACTTATCAAGCTTAATCTTCAAGCCAGAGAGGTCTTTCGCCCCCACTGTTTCCCTCGGAAGGCTGTTCCAGAACTTTACTCCTCTGATGGTTAGAGACCTTCTTCTAATTTCAAGCCTAAACTTCCCGACGGCCAATTTATATCCATTTGTTCTCGTGTCCACATTAGTACTGAGCTGAAATAATTCCTCTCCCTCCCTGGTATTTATCCCTCTGATATATTTAAAGAGAGCAATCATATCTCCCCTCAACCTTCTTTTGGATGATTGTTGTTATTTGTTTTGCACTGGCGATATTCTCAGCTCTGAACACTGTACAGAAGAGGACATGGGCCCTGCACCAAGAAGGTTTATGGATTCGTGGTTACAAAAGTCCCGCTATGCTACGCTAAAGCTCTGCTTAAAGCTGGGGATCACTCCCCATTCACTAAATTAGCCGTTTCCTTTCAGATCAGCTTGAACTTTAAACTCTTCTGCAGGATCCCAGCCTAAAGCAGCCTCCCAGGCTGACCCTCGGCACAAGCAGTCCCTTTGGTACTGTACAGAACAGGAGCATGAAGCTAGGCTCAAGGATCACACAGTTACCGGGTGCCCAATACAGCCATAAATGAGATCTCCAAGCGGGGCTTGACTAACTTCTGTGCGTGTGGATGCAGCGGAGTCAAACCAGGTGGCTCCCGCCCGCTGACGGATGCCTCTGCCATGCTGCCCACAGGGCAACAGCACAGGAGTCGCTCACATTTGGGTGCTGGTTTGGCAAGCTGTCGGGGGGGAATTGATTCAATCCCAGCGCTGTGACAGCTCCATCCTCCTAGGCTGGCCCCCCTCTGCATCCCGGAGGAACCCGCCAGTGGCCAGCTCGTATTAGGGAACCTCCAGGCTCGATTCACCCGCAGTGGCCAGTGCATCCCAGCCCCGCTAGCCGAGCAGGGGAGGCAGCGAGCTGGAGGGTTCAGTCACTCGAAGGGGAAGAAGGTAGAAAACACAGGATTTTCTGTTCCGTTAACGGGCAGACGGCGGCTCTGGTTCCTGAGGCGCTGCCATGGCCACGTCCCCTTGGGGAGGGCACAGCAGCGCCTGGAGACGGTGGGGGTCTCCTTCATGCAAAGGGCTCCCAGGGGGGTTTGTGCACCTGGGGTTCGGTTGCATTTCTTTAGAACAGCTTCAAAAACAAATCCCAGGGTAACGTCCCCGCTGAACCTCTTCCATGGAGAGGAAAGGCCCCAGCAATGGCATCTGCTTTGGTTCAGGCACAGCTTAGGAGTGAGTGCTCACAAGGCAGCAGAAAGACTGCTTTGAAATCAGGAGTGGGGGCTGGGGCACAACCCACCCTGCTCCCACTGGGCCCCCATCCCCTCACATGCCCAGAGACAAGCCCTCCGCACGGCCTCCCCTGCTGATGGAGGTTTTAGGGCTGAGACACGGGGCCTGGAGCCCTGGGGGAGGTGAGTTCGGAACCGGTGAGCCAGCTGCACGCGACACCGGCACCAGCTCTGGGTGTAAGCAGTAGACACCTGACTGCGGCTCGGTGCAATTCATCCCCGGGCAGAGAGCCAGAATGAGCCTACACCCCCTGACATCCCTCCTCAGCCGAGTCTGAGGGCGCAAGCGGGGGCTGGGCTGGGCGCTGGCCCTGCACAGGGGGCGAATTTCCCATGGATTGAAATGGTTAAATTCCAGGTACAAGTCACCCGCTATTCCATCGAGCTGTGCGGGCAGCTTCGCCAGACACAGGGCGGTGTGGTGCTGCCGGCATTGCTGCCTGGGCAGGACTGGCCCAGACTGGGAGGAGAGGGAAGGGGAAGGGGCTGGGGATGAGGGGCTGGGAAGGGATGAGGAGAGGGAAGGGGATGGGATGAGGAGAGGGAAGGGGCTGGAGAAGGGGATGGGGATGGGATGAGGGGAGGGAAGGGGATGGGGATGGGAATGGGGATGGGATGAGGGGAGGGAAGGGGCTGGGGATGGGATGAGGGGAGGGAAGGGGAAGGGGCTGGGGAAGGGATGAGGAGAGGGAAGGGGATGGGGAAGGGGCTGGGGATGGGATGAGGGGAGGGGAGGGAAGGGGATGGGATGAGGGGAGGGATGAGGAGAGGGAAGGGGAAGAGGAAGGGGAAGGGGATGGGATGAGGAGAGGGAAGGGGAAGGGGATGGGATGAGGAGAGGGAAGGGGCTGGAGAAGGGGCTGGGGATGGGATGAGGAGAGGGAAGGGGATGGGGATGGGAATGGGGATGGGATGAGGGGAGGGAAGGGGAAGGGGCTGGGGATGGGATGAGGGGAGGGAAGGGGATGGGGCTGGGGAAGGGATGAGGGGAGGGAAGGGGAAGGGATGAGGGGAGGGAAGGGGAGGGGGGAGGGGGGGGGGGAGGGGAGGGGGGGGGGGAGGGGGCTGGGGAGGGGGAGGGGGGGGGGGGGGGGGGGAGGGAAGGGGATGGGGATGGGAAGGGGGAGGGGGGGGGGGGGGGGGTGGGGGAGGGGGGGCGGGGGGGGGGGGGGGGGGTGGGGGAGGGGGGGCGGGGGGGGGGGGGAGGGGAGGGGTGTGGAGGAGGGGGGGGGGAGGGGGGGGGGGGGGGAGGGGGAGGGGGAGGGGGAAGGGATGAGGGGAGGGAAGGGATGAGGGGAGGGAAGGGATGAGGAGAGGGAAGGGGGTGGGGAAGGGGGTGGGGATGGGGTGAGGGGAGGGAAGGGGGTGGGGAAGGGATGGGGAGGGGGGGGGGGGGGGGGAGGAGGGGGAGGGGGAAGGGGGGGGGGAGGGGGAGGGGAGGGGGAGGGGGAGGGGGAAGGGATGAGGGGAGGGAAGGGGCGGGGGAAGGGGCTGGGGGAGGGATGCGGAGAGGGAAGGGGATGGGGAAGGGGGGGGGGGAGGGAGGGGGGGAGGGGGGGGGGGGGGGGGTGGGGGAGGGGGGGGGGGAGGGGGGGCTGGGAAGGGATGAGGAGAGGGAAGGGGGTGGGGAAGGGGGTGGGGATGGGGTGAGGGGAGGGAAGGGGATGGGGAGGGGAGGAGGGGAGGGAAGGGGAGGGGGAAGGGGCGGGGGAGGGGGGGGGGGGGGGGGTGGGGGAGGGGGGGCGGGGGGGGGGGGGAGGGGAGGGGTGTGGAGGAGGGGGGGGGGAGGGGGGGGGGGGTGGGGGGGGGGAGGGGGAAGGGGAAGGGGAGGGGGAGGGGAGGGGGAGGGGGAGGGGGAAGGGGGGGGGGGGGGGGGAGGGGGAGGGGGAGGAGGAGGGGGGGGGGGGAGGGGGGGGGGAGGAGGGGGGGGAGGGGGAGGGGGAGGGGAGGGGGGGGGGGGGGGGGAGGAGGGGGAGGGGGAAGGGGGGGGGGAGGGGGGGGGGGGGGGGGGGAGGAGGGGGGGGAGGGGGAGGGGGAGGAGGAGGGGGGGGGGGGGGGGGCGGCGAGGGGGGGGTCGGGGGGGGGGGGGGGGGGGGGGGGACGGGGGGGGGGGGGGGGGGGGTGGGGGAGGGGGGGGGGGAGGGGGGGAGGGGTGGGGAGGGGGGTGGGGGAGGGGAGGGGGAGAGGGAAGGGGATGGGGAAGGGGGAGGGGAGGGGATGAGGGGGGGGGAGGGGAAGGGGAGGGGATGAGGAGGGGGAAGGGGAAGAGGAAGGGGAGGGGGATGGGAGGGGGAGAGGGAAGGGGGAGGGGGTGGGATGAGGAGAGGGAAGGGGAAGGGGAAGGGGGGAGGGGAGGGAAGGGGAGGGGGAAGGGAGGAGGGGAGGGGAGGGGAAGGGGGAGGGGCGGGGGAAGGGGGGAGGGGGGGGGGGGGGGAGAGGGGGGGGGGGGGGGGAAGGGGGGAGGGGGGGGGAGGGGAGGGGGAGGGGGGGGGGGAAGGGGGGGGGGGGGGGGGGGGGGGGCGGGGGTGGGGGGGGGGGGGGGGGCGGGGGTGGGGGGGGGGGGGGGGGGGGAGGGGAGGAGGGGGGGGGGGGGAGGGGGATGGGGGGGGGGGAGGGAAGGGGATGGGGATGGGAAGGGGGAGGGGGGGGGGGGGGGGGTGGGGGAGGGGGGGGGGGAGGGGGGGGGGGCGCGGGGGGGGGGGAGGGGGGGGGGGGGGGGGGGAGGAGGGGGAGGGGGAAGGGGGGGGGGAGGGGGGGGGGGAAGGGGGGGGGGGGGGGGAGGGGGCGGGGGGGGGGGGGGGGGGTGGGGAGGGGGGGGGGGGGGGGGAGGGGGAGGGGGGGGGGGAAGGGGGGGGGGGGGGGGAGGGGGGTCGGGGCGGTGTGGGGGGGGGGGGGGGGGGGGGGACGGGGGGGGGGGGGGGGGGGGTGGGGGAGGGGGGGCGGGGGGGGGGGGGAGGGGGGGGGCGAGGGGGGGGGGGGGGGGGGGGGGCGGGGGTGGGGGGGGGGGGGGGGGAGGAAAGGGGAGGGGATGAGGGGGGGGATGAGGAGGGGGAAGGGGATGGGGATGGGAATGGGGAGGGGATGAGGGGAGGGAAGGGGAAGGTGCTGGGGCTGGGAGGAGGGGAGGGAAGGGGAAGGGGAAGGGATGAGGGGAGGGAAGGGGAAGGGGAAGGGGCTGGGGATGGGATGAGGAGAGGGAAGGGGATGGGGATGGGAGGAGGGGAGGGAAGGGGATGGCCAGTCAGGGTGCTTAACATTTTACACCTTCGAATTTTGAAAACATTCCGAGTACAAAGTTCTGCGTCCAATGCCCCCCGAAGCTGCCCCCAGGTCAGGAGACAGAGAGCAAAGAAAAGCTGAGCAGTTGCTCTTAGGGAATTCCCAGTGTGAGGGGCTGGAAACCCACAGAGCACCACCTTCAAACGGGGCAAAGGCAAGAAGCCATTCCAAGGGCTGCCCCGGAATCAGAGCTGTCCAGCTCAGGACTAGCTGTCACAGAGCCTGCGAGGGCAACACCCCTTCCAACCTCAGCGGCTGGGTTTCCTGTTCGGATCTGTTGGTTGTGAGTCAGCCCCTGCCATGATATAAACATCAGAGGCCACAGTTGTTGGAGCTTGTCTGCGTCTGAAGGGCTGGGGCTGACGCTCAGTTATCCAAAATACCTCGGGCACCATGGCTCTTCTGCCCAGCCTGATTCGCCTGGTCCTTCGCTGATCAAACACCCTCTGCCCTCGGTGGGCGTCCGCGTGGTTAAGGATCACCGTCGGGCCCAGTGTAAGGGAGAACAAGAGCCACAGTGACTCTTCCTGACCAGGCGAGCTGAGGGCTTGGGGTGTTGGTCTCGTTGAAGTTCAACATTTGGCTGCCGGAGAAGCACGATAATAACCACACCGAGCTCTTGTGTCATGTTTCTTTCATCCGTAGATCTCCAAGCACCTCACAAGGAAGGTCAGTATTATTGTTCCATTTTACAGATGGGGAACTGAGGCACAGAGAGGGACATGACTTGCCCAAGGTCACCCAGCGGCAGAGTCAGGACTAGAACCCAGGTCTCCTGAGTATGCACTAGGCAACGCTGCCTCAGCACAGGTAGTTGCTCGCTGAAAGGCCCTGGGGCAGACATGGGCTCTACTTACTGGTGACTCAGTGTCCTGGCGACATCATGTCTCTCTCTCAGGCAAACAAGTCAATAGTCTAAAGAACCAAACCTCACAGCTGACTGAGTTAGGAAACCGTCCTGCACGGCTCAGCTGGTTTTTCCACGTCAGACACCGCCGAGATCTTGTGATACCCTTCATCTTCACCAGCCTCCCTGGAACAGTGCCAAGCTGCGCAGTCTAAAGGGACCTGCTTGTTCCCGGCCCTTCCCCCGCTGATCTCATGCCATGGGAGCAGCTGTGCAAGGAGCCCGGGAAGTCAGGGCAGGGTGTGCAGCGTCTGGGAGCAGTGATGCTGGGCCTGTGACAAGCACTGGCTAGGACTCATGGAGGGGTAGCACTGGCTGCTGATTGCTGGGCTGGGCGGATGGGCTCATTAACATTCCTTTCTAATTGCTAGGCTCATAACAATGGCATCTGTTCCCAGAAATGCCACAGTATCGGGCTGGCGAGAGGGCTCCCGCTAGCCGTGCAGTTACAGAGCAGTCCTCTGTCACGGAGTGTGGGGGAGTCGGGGCCCTGTACCCCCGGCTTCCTGAGATTCACCATAACTCTCAGCCAGCCAGTAAAACAGGAGGTTTATTGAGACGACAGGAACACAGTCCAAACCAGGTCTTGCCAGCACAGACAACAGGATCCCCTTTAGTTAGGTCCATCTGGGGGCCCCGCTGGGAAGCCCCAGCCCCGTCAGGCTCCCCTCTTCATTTCCAGCCAGCTTCCAAAACTGAAAACCCTCTTCCAGGCTTCTCCTTTCTCCCTTCCCCCCGGCTCCTCCCCCAGCCTTTTCCTTTGTCCGAATTCCCAGTCAAAGGTGTTACCTGGCCTCCAACTCCCCTCCTGGGTTCTCATGTTACGTGCTCAGGTATCTCCCTTCCCCCATGCAGGCAGTCCCAGCCCAGCTCCCCTGCAACCTTCCCCCTCAGTATTCACATCACACCACAAAACATTCTCACTTCGTCACAGCCTCGAACTCACAACTGTCCCTCTCGTCTCTGCAGGGCCGGGGTCCGTTCCTTCAGGGGACGCAGGAGGGTTTGAAATGTTCGGATACATCACTGCCTGCCCCCTGCCCCGCCACTCTTACTGCACAAGCCGCTGGGAAGTTTCCATCGTCCGCCGGAGCTCCGGGCTCTGAGCCGTCAGGGTTCGCAGCAGGGGACGTAGCAGCCCAACCTGCTCTCACTGCCCCTGAGAAATCCCAGCTCTGGGTGCAAGGACCAACCGACCCAGGCCAGCCGCCGATCGGCCAGGTCAGCAGAGCAGGGGGTCCTGGGTGCTGGCAGCATCGTGCTTGGCTGCTGGGAAAACTGCAGGCTGAGCAACAATAACCCCAGCCAGCCCTTCGTCCCATGCCACAAACCAGCGCCTGTCTGGGGCCCACTGCTCTCCTGGGCCGCTCCACACGCCAGCACCTCTGGTGAGCCAGTGGGGCGAGAGGGAGAGTCATTCGGCCTCGTGTCAGGTCAGTGTGTGCAGCTGGGAGCGCCTGTTCCTGACTGCCGGGCGGTGCGAAGACCCGGTGTCCGGAGGAGGGCTGAGCTGCGGAATGGAGCAGGCCAAGGCTCCTCAGCGCCTCTCGCCAATGGCAGCTGTGGAGTCGCAGGTTCCAGACCCAGCGCGAAGGCCTGAACAGCAAATACAGGAACCACCTCCTTGTCCTGCTCCAAATCCCTCCCAGCCCTGTAAAGTGGGGTGGGGCCTGGTGCCTGATTCCCTCAGGCCCTGGGAGCATGGAGCGGGGATCAGACACACTCCGGAGCCGGACTGTTCTCAGCTGGCTGTAGGAACGAGCGGCAGAACCACCCTGCCTGACAGATATGGTGGGAAAACAGGAGCCGGCTGGGCTGAGACCTCCTGCTAATTTTACAGTAACGTGCTCATTGTCTCCTGCACTCCCACCTGTTTGTCTCACCCGACCGTCGAATCTTGGCATAACCTGCCTTGTGAGCAGCCTGGGGGCGAGACGGTCTTTCTACGCTCAGCACAACGGGGCCCTCAGCACTACTGACGTACAACTCCAAACCAGACGGCAGCAAGAGGAACTACAAAAGGAATGAAATAATTGTTTATTATGCACCATGCCTGACAAATGCCAATCGCATTGTTTAGTGCCTCTCCGGAAGATGCTCGGCTACCGGAGTGAGGAGTGGGGGGTGGAAAAGGACAAAGCTGTTCCTCCCATAGAGAATTTAAAGGCTATTATTGCTTTTCTTCACGAGGGTAGTTATGGGAAAACAGAACTCCAAGGCCCTATTGCAAGCGCCATATATTAGTACAATGGGCTACATCACAGCGACAAGGTAAGAGATTGCAAGGAAACTTGTCTCCGGCCTTTTATTAAAAATACAAAAGGGAAGTGACATCCCTAACCTCAAACAAGAGAAATGGGATGGACCAAAATAAGGATTTCTCTCCAGACGGACATCCTGAGGTTAGAGAGACTATCACTGCATCGGAGATTGCACAGCTATGCTAACAGATGTCTCAATAGTGTTTAACTGATATTGAGGTAGCAAATCATAGAGACATTTACAAAGAAGAGGACACTGTGGAGCTGGTCTCCTGATCATTATCCCTGTAGCAATGTCAAGGTCACAGTTCAGAGCTGGGTTATCTGCTCCTCCGGTGCCAAACATCACGTGGCCTAAAGAACCCTGTAGGGCTGGCACTCACAGCTGGAGGTGGATCCTGCACTCGTCCCTGGTTCTGCAGCCCTGCTTGCACCTGCCGGCAGAGAAAGAGGCCTGTATGGGGTGGGGTGAGGACACAGATTGGATGTAAGGTGCATCCAAGAGAGGCGTGCTGCTCCTTTTTCCGTACAACGTGTAGCCTTTACATTGGACTCAATGTAAGGCATGTCAGAGCTCAGGATTTACTGACTCACGGGAAGAAGCCCCTGCTCTGAACACAGGAATAACACGTATTTTGATTACAAAATCTTGAAAAGTTACAAAGAAACAGAAGTGTGTGCGTGCGTGCGTGTGTGTAAACATGTTTGTGAGAGTGCAAGGTGTGCATGAGACAAGCAAGCACAGATGCAAACGATTGTGCAGTCAGTAGGAGTTGATGTGATTAGCACTTCAGACTGGATAGTTGAACAGTTTATTTCAGGGCTGTTAAACACTGTTTTACATATTTATTAAATTGAAGAGATTTTTCCCCAACTAAGGCGTCTCAATGATCATTCTGTCTGACAAGAAACCGCCATCAGCTGGAAGCTGTATTTGATTTGCAGCACTTGCATCTCTTCTATTATATTACAATGATGTTACTTACGTTGCTCATGCCAGGAGCCAGTAAAACTTAGGAGCAACAGTTGCAGCAAAGATGAGAATTCTGGCTACCTGGGCCCTGGATTCTGCATGTCCAATGTGACAGTTCTGATTGATGAGCGCAGCACTTCATTCCAATCTGTTCAGAGTTAGGCGACGACAGTCATTTTTTTCAAGCCCTGTCATATATAAAAGCAATTGAGTCAGCAGGCGTCAGTTGTCTGGCACAGGGAGAGATTACATTTTTACAAGGTTTAGCAGAAGGTCTATAAAAGTTCGTTCGTTCTTTAAAAAAAATTAATACAAAAACGACAACCCCTCCCCTTGAAAAAACCCTTGAAAATTGAAATGTGATGTTTGTAAAAGTTCTGCTGCAAGAGCTTTTCCATTGCGAGAGCAGGTTGGTGAGAATTTAGAAATGAGACCGTGTCTGAGTTGTGTTTCAGGACAATTCTAGGGTTAAACTGGGAATTTTCCTGATAGTTCAGCAATTCACATTATTAAATGAGGGGTTTTATTTCACATATTTAAGGGTCATCAACATGTGTAAATAGTAAGCCAAAAGTTGTCTCCTGTTTTTTTCCTGGGCAGTGGAGGGCAGCTAATGGCACTCACCATCCATCCTCCAAGCTCCATCAATCCATCACCTAAACCCAACACTCAGTGCACAGACCTTGCCCTGAAATGCAGCATGCTGTGCTGCACAGCATCCTGGGAACTTGGTCAGACTATTTAGCTGCAAAGTTTAGAGCATTCCTCTTATTCAGTCTCACAACAACCTCATCTTTCTCCCTTCCCAAGTGCCTCCGTAACAGAATCACCCTGACTCTTTTCTCCCACAATCTCCCTGTCCAAAGCTCCCTCAGCCATCCTCAGCCCTCTTCCATTCCTGAGTGCCTCGGGGTCATTCATGTCCACACAGAGCAGACGGGATCTTAGCCTTGAGGTCTGGTCTGGAAGCCCCAAACTCTGTACATTCCATGGGGCTTGATTGATTTGACAAGGAGTTGGTCAATATTTTTTGATTGAAAATGTTTCCCATTAGAAAATGTGATTTCATCAAAACTGACATTTTCAATGGGAACATGTCGATTTAAAGTGCGCTTTTTGATTTTCTGATAGGGAGAATCCAAATGAAACATTGCTTTTCAAATCAACATTTCACAACTGAACAACATGTTTCATTTCAATGTTTTGATCTAAAATGGTGAAAATTTCCATTGTAAAGTTTCCCATTTGAAATTTTGCAAGGTGCTGACATTGTGAGCGCGTGACTTTTTGTTGGGATTCAGAATGGGAAATAATTTCAAAATGGCAAAATTTCTCCTGAAAGACAAATGCTGCGTGTCAGAAATCTCTTGCGGAATGCAGGGATTGAAGGGCTGAATCGACCCCGATGGGGGACAAATCTTGGGTTCCAGGAATCTTAGTTATTTCACACCTGGTGCTTGGGCACTTACAGCTCAATCCTGCAATGATTTCAGGGCATGAGTTTTTATTCACATGAGTAGTCCCGTTATTGACTTTGCGGTACTGGTCCTTAAACAACCTAACTGGTTTTAAGGGGGCACTTGACACATTTGTGACTTGGATTATCTGATGGGGTTGCCTGAACTAGCAGGAACTGACCTCGATGACCCAGGAGGCCCCTTCCAGGCCCCTGTCCCTATATAAGTCATTTCCTCTGTCTGTGCATATTGCACCTAGGTTCACCCTCCAATCCTGCTGCGATTTGCCATTTCACCTCTGCTTTGACAGCAGCAGATTCCCTTCTGGATGCTCTGGCGGAGAAACTGCATCAGGGCTAACTCAGACCCACTAAAGTGGGCGGGAAACAGCTCATTTTGCAGACGTTTGAAATAGCAATATGGCTACTGGGGGGAAGAGGTGCTGGCCACTGTCAGAGACAGGGTCAGATCCCTGGCAAGCCCCACATTCCCTCGTGGAGTGGTGCATAGCTGAGCCCACTGTTGCAGTAGGAGCTGAAGACTCGCTCTGCAGGGATGGTGATCGGTGGCTGCACGATGGTTGTTACAGCCCTAGGAAACACCAACATGAATCTGCAGCTATGGATTTTTTTTTGACAGAAGCTGACTCCCCCCGGGACGGCTGTTCATTATGAGTTAAAGAGAGAGTTACTGTCGCTACATCAAATCTTGTTATAATTATCTTTTATTGTAAATGTGGAGTGTTAATTATCGGAGAGTATTAAACAAAACATTAGCTCTCTGACCCCAGGAGATGGGAACAGTTTTCACCAGTGTCTCCTGCAGAGCTATAGGGCTCCTGAGCTAGACGCCAAGGCTTGCGTTGGACGAAGGCAGGCGATGGATAGATTCGACTACTTCTTAGGTGCAGAGCTGAGCCTCCCCGTGCGATGTCTTATTTCAGCTGGCGTCTTTCTGACCCAATGTTGGACTCCACTTGAACAGACCTGCGCTGTGGCAGAATTCGCCACTGGAACTCGGTGCATGGCTACATTTCAGGTCTCCTCATGCGACCCCAGGCGAGAAAATATTTGCCGAGATGATAAATGTCACCAGACTAAAGAACTGGGAGAGAAGCAGCTGGACTCAGGAGGGAGCTTCACCTGGCCAGACCCTGTCCATTCCACAGCTGCCTGCCATGCATCTGGAGGGGCTGCAGTGCTTAGGGAAGGACCCCAGTGCCGAAGGAGGCCCAGGCCTGGCAGTCTGGAGGGTGGCGGGGTCCTTTCTATGCAGGGGATGTAAAGACGTGTTAACCACTTCATTCCTGACCGGGATGCCAGCAGGGCCTGCTTCCTGTCATCTTCCCCACTGGGCACTGGGGTTTAGCTCCTGTTCCATGGCCCAGCTGCAGATGTGCTTGAGGAAGTGTTCTTCTCAAGAGCCCCAGAGAGCGACGCCGAGCTGGGACCAGCCCCGGGTGGCTCCTGCCAGCAGAGTCCAGCCTCCGTGACTATAATAGTACTCACGAGACAAAGCGACTCCCAGGCGGCTGCTCCTGGCTTAGCCAGGGGAGGGCTTGGCTGTGGCTAATCCAGTAAATCTACTTCCTGAGGTTCACGGGAGTCCTGTGCAAAACTCAGCTGCAGAAACTCTCCTTTGGAGCAGCTCTCTGATGCAGGGCTATGCTCGCCTGTGTCTGTGCAGCCCCCAGGATGGGCCTTTGGGTGCTGATGCCATAGAAACGATAAACATCATCATCACGTCAGGCACATACACTGAGTCCAGCTGTCACCACATCTGCCCGGCCACCACACGGGAGGCAAAACACAGCCAGAGCTGGCACCAGGCACCATGGCTCGGTCTGTGCTCTCCCAAGTCTATTTTCTCACTGGGGAAAATGCTATTCTCAGCACAGCTGCTGACTCTTACCAGACATGTGTGGTTGGAAGGCCCTGCCTGTGGGCCCATGAAAAGCCTTTGTCACAAACAGGCTGGTCCCTAGGGCCTGGGATACACGACACAAGAGGGGGCTGCTCTGATACCCAGGGAAGGGAAACATTGGGGGGTAGTTTTCCTGTTGAGTTATCACGGCGATAGAACGGTGGCTCAGGAGACGGTGGATTCCCCATTGGTTACTCCATGTAACTTGCACACAAGGCTACAGCCCCTAAACAACTTACCCCGGGGGTCTGATTGTGGAACGGGGTTTGAGTGGCAGACGAGGGGGCTGGCACATGACTGTTCTCCCGATCCCGCAAACTGACAAAGCATCTACCAGTCCTAGTGTGTTCTCTGCTTTGGTTCCAGGCTGCTGGAGCAGGCCACCTTTCACCGCACTGCTCTCAGCACCAAGGAGAGTTCCCGCAGCAGGAAGTGCAGGGCCCCGCGATTCAAACTCATTTCTTAAAAAGGTGCATTTCCAAACTCTGGGAAAGGTTCTAGGTCATGGTGGGGCAGGGAGTTTGGCATGAGCTTTGGGCCCAGGCTGGGGTAGGAGTGAGGGGGCAATCGCTGCTCTANGAGGTGCCGGGGCTCTGAACTGCCAGGCCCGGAGGTGCCGGGGCTCCGAACTGCCAGGCCCAGAGGTGCCGGGCTCTGAACCGTNCCATGCAGGCAGTCCCAGCCCAGCTCCCCTGCAACCTTCCCCCTCAGTATTCACATCACACCACAAAACATTCTCACTTCGTCACAGCCTCGAACTCACAACTGTCCCTCTCGTCTCTGCAGGGCCGGGGTCCGTTCCTTCAGGGGACGCAGGAGGGTTTGAAATGTTCGGATACATCACTGCCTGCCCCCTGCCCCGCCACTCTTACTGCACAAGCCGCTGGGAAGTTTCCATCGTCCGCCGGAGCTCCGGGCTCTGAGCCGTCAGGGTTCGCAGCAGGGGACGTAGCAGCCCAACCTGCTCTCACTGCCCCTGAGAAATCCCAGCTCTGGGTGCAAGGACCAACCGACCCAGGCCAGCCGCCGATCGGCCAGGTCAGCAGAGCAGGGGGTCCTGGGTGCTGGCAGCATCGTGCTTGGCTGCTGGGAAAACTGCAGGCTGAGCAACAATAACCCCAGCCAGCCCTTCGTCCCATGCCACAAACCAGCGCCTGTCTGGGGCCCACTGCTCTCCTGGGCCGCTCCACACGCCAGCACCTCTGGTGAGCCAGTGGGGCGAGAGGGAGAGTCATTCGGCCTCGTGTCAGGTCAGTGTGTGCAGCTGGGAGCGCCTGTTCCTGACTGCCGGGCGGTGCGAAGACCCGGTGTCCGGAGGAGGGCTGAGCTGCGGAATGGAGCAGGCCAAGGCTCCTCAGCGCCTCTCGCCAATGGCAGCTGTGGAGTCGCAGGTTCCAGACCCAGCGCGAAGGCCTGAACAGCAAATACAGGAACCACCTCCTTGTCCTGCTCCAAATCCCTCCCAGCCCTGTAAAGTGGGGTGGGGCCTGGTGCCTGATTCCCTCAGGCCCTGGGAGCATGGAGCGGGGATCAGACACACTCCGGAGCCGGACTGTTCTCAGCTGGCTGTAGGAACGAGCGGCAGAACCACCCTGCCTGACAGATATGGTGGGAAAACAGGAGCCGGCTGGGCTGAGACCTCCTGCTAATTTTACAGTAACGTGCTCATTGTCTCCTGCACTCCCACCTGTTTGTCTCACCCGACCGTCGAATCTTGGCATAACCTGCCTTGTGAGCAGCCTGGGGGCGAGACGGTCTTTCTACGCTCAGCACAACGGGGCCCTCAGCACTACTGACGTACAACTCCAAACCAGACGGCAGCAAGAGGAACTACAAAAGGAATGAAATAATTGTTTATTATGCACCATGCCTGACAAATGCCAATCGCATTGTTTAGTGCCTCTCCGGAAGATGCTCGGCTACCGGAGTGAGGAGTGGGGGGTGGAAAAGGACAAAGCTGTTCCTCCCATAGAGAATTTAAAGGCTATTATTGCTTTTCTTCACGAGGGTAGTTATGGGAAAACAGAACTCCAAGGCCCTATTGCAAGCGCCATATATTAGTACAATGGGCTACATCACAGCGACAAGGTAAGAGATTGCAAGGAAACTTGTCTCCGGCCTTTTATTAAAAATACAAAAGGGAAGTGACATCCCTAACCTCAAACAAGAGAAATGGGATGGACCAAAATAAGGATTTCTCTCCAGACGGACATCCTGAGGTTAGAGAGACTATCACTGCATCGGAGATTGCACAGCTATGCTAACAGATGTCTCAATAGTGTTTAACTGATATTGAGGTAGCAAATCATAGAGACATTTACAAAGAAGAGGACACTGTGGAGCTGGTCTCCTGATCATTATCCCTGTAGCAATGTCAAGGTCACAGTTCAGAGCTGGGTTATCTGCTCCTCCGGTGCCAAACATCACGTGGCCTAAAGAACCCTGTAGGGCTGGCACTCACAGCTGGAGGTGGATCCTGCACTCGTCCCTGGTTCTGCAGCCCTGCTTGCACCTGCCGGCAGAGAAAGAGGCCTGTATGGGGTGGGGTGAGGACACAGATTGGATGTAAGGTGCATCCAAGAGAGGCGTGCTGCTCCTTTTTCCGTACAACGTGTAGCCTTTACATTGGACTCAATGTAAGGCATGTCAGAGCTCAGGATTTACTGACTCACGGGAAGAAGCCCCTGCTCTGAACACAGGAATAACACGTATTTTGATTACAAAATCTTGAAAAGTTACAAAGAAACAGAAGTGTGTGCGTGCGTGCGTGTGTGTAAACATGTTTGTGAGAGTGCAAGGTGTGCATGAGACAAGCAAGCACAGATGCAAACGATTGTGCAGTCAGTAGGAGTTGATGTGATTAGCACTTCAGACTGGATAGTTGAACAGTTTATTTCAGGGCTGTTAAACACTGTTTTACATATTTATTAAATTGAAGAGATTTTTCCCCAACTAAGGCGTCTCAATGATCATTCTGTCTGACAAGAAACCGCCATCAGCTGGAAGCTGTATTTGATTTGCAGCACTTGCATCTCTTCTATTATATTACAATGATGTTACTTACGTTGCTCATGCCAGGAGCCAGTAAAACTTAGGAGCAACAGTTGCAGCAAAGATGAGAATTCTGGCTACCTGGGCCCTGGATTCTGCATGTCCAATGTGACAGTTCTGATTGATGAGCGCAGCACTTCATTCCAATCTGTTCAGAGTTAGGCGACGACAGTCATTTTTTTCAAGCCCTGTCATATATAAAAGCAATTGAGTCAGCAGGCGTCAGTTGTCTGGCACAGGGAGAGATTACATTTTTACAAGGTTTAGCAGAAGGTCTATAAAAGTTCGTTCGTTCTTTAAAAAAAATTAATACAAAAACGACAACCCCTCCCCTTGAAAAAACCCTTGAAAATTGAAATGTGATGTTTGTAAAAGTTCTGCTGCAAGAGCTTTTCCATTGCGAGAGCAGGTTGGTGAGAATTTAGAAATGAGACCGTGTCTGAGTTGTGTTTCAGGACAATTCTAGGGTTAAACTGGGAATTTTCCTGATAGTTCAGCAATTCACATTATTAAATGAGGGGTTTTATTTCACATATTTAAGGGTCATCAACATGTGTAAATAGTAAGCCAAAAGTTGTCTCCTGTTTTTTTCCTGGGCAGTGGAGGGCAGCTAATGGCACTCACCATCCATCCTCCAAGCTCCATCAATCCATCACCTAAACCCAACACTCAGTGCACAGACCTTGCCCTGAAATGCAGCATGCTGTGCTGCACAGCATCCTGGGAACTTGGTCAGACTATTTAGCTGCAAAGTTTAGAGCATTCCTCTTATTCAGTCTCACAACAACCTCATCTTTCTCCCTTCCCAAGTGCCTCCGTAACAGAATCACCCTGACTCTTTTCTCCCACAATCTCCCTGTCCAAAGCTCCCTCAGCCATCCTCAGCCCTCTTCCATTCCTGAGTGCCTCGGGGTCATTCATGTCCACACAGAGCAGACGGGATCTTAGCCTTGAGGTCTGGTCTGGAAGCCCCAAACTCTGTACATTCCATGGGGCTTGATTGATTTGACAAGGAGTTGGTCAATATTTTTTGATTGAAAATGTTTCCCATTAGAAAATGTGATTTCATCAAAACTGACATTTTCAATGGGAACATGTCGATTTAAAGTGCGCTTTTTGATTTTCTGATAGGGAGAATCCAAATGAAACATTGCTTTTCAAATCAACATTTCACAACTGAACAACATGTTTCATTTCAATGTTTTGATCTAAAATGGTGAAAATTTCCATTGTAAAGTTTCCCATTTGAAATTTTGCAAGGTGCTGACATTGTGAGCGCGTGACTTTTTGTTGGGATTCAGAATGGGAAATAATTTCAAAATGGCAAAATTTCTCCTGAAAGACAAATGCTGCGTGTCAGAAATCTCTTGCGGAATGCAGGGATTGAAGGGCTGAATCGACCCCGATGGGGGACAAATCTTGGGTTCCAGGAATCTTAGTTATTTCACACCTGGTGCTTGGGCACTTACAGCTCAATCCTGCAATGATTTCAGGGCATGAGTTTTTATTCACATGAGTAGTCCCGTTATTGACTTTGCGGTACTGGTCCTTAAACAACCTAACTGGTTTTAAGGGGGCACTTGACACATTTGTGACTTGGATTATCTGATGGGGTTGCCTGAACTAGCAGGAACTGACCTCGATGACCCAGGAGGCCCCTTCCAGGCCCCTGTCCCTATATAAGTCATTTCCTCTGTCTGTGCATATTGCACCTAGGTTCACCCTCCAATCCTGCTGCGATTTGCCATTTCACCTCTGCTTTGACAGCAGCAGATTCCCTTCTGGATGCTCTGGCGGAGAAACTGCATCAGGGCTAACTCAGACCCACTAAAGTGGGCGGGAAACAGCTCATTTTGCAGACGTTTGAAATAGCAATATGGCTACTGGGGGGAAGAGGTGCTGGCCACTGTCAGAGACAGGGTCAGATCCCTGGCAAGCCCCACATTCCCTCGTGGAGTGGTGCATAGCTGAGCCCACTGTTGCAGTAGGAGCTGAAGACTCGCTCTGCAGGGATGGTGATCGGTGGCTGCACGATGGTTGTTACAGCCCTAGGAAACACCAACATGAATCTGCAGCTATGGATTTTTTTTTGACAGAAGCTGACTCCCCCCGGGACGGCTGTTCATTATGAGTTAAAGAGAGAGTTACTGTCGCTACATCAAATCTTGTTATAATTATCTTTTATTGTAAATGTGGAGTGTTAATTATCGGAGAGTATTAAACAAAACATTAGCTCTCTGACCCCAGGAGATGGGAACAGTTTTCACCAGTGTCTCCTGCAGAGCTATAGGGCTCCTGAGCTAGACGCCAAGGCTTGCGTTGGACGAAGGCAGGCGATGGATAGATTCGACTACTTCTTAGGTGCAGAGCTGAGCCTCCCCGTGCGATGTCTTATTTCAGCTGGCGTCTTTCTGACCCAATGTTGGACTCCACTTGAACAGACCTGCGCTGTGGCAGAATTCGCCACTGGAACTCGGTGCATGGCTACATTTCAGGTCTCCTCATGCGACCCCAGGCGAGAAAATATTTGCCGAGATGATAAATGTCACCAGACTAAAGAACTGGGAGAGAAGCAGCTGGACTCAGGAGGGAGCTTCACCTGGCCAGACCCTGTCCATTCCACAGCTGCCTGCCATGCATCTGGAGGGGCTGCAGTGCTTAGGGAAGGACCCCAGTGCCGAAGGAGGCCCAGGCCTGGCAGTCTGGAGGGTGGCGGGGTCCTTTCTATGCAGGGGATGTAAAGACGTGTTAACCACTTCATTCCTGACCGGGATGCCAGCAGGGCCTGCTTCCTGTCATCTTCCCCACTGGGCACTGGGGTTTAGCTCCTGTTCCATGGCCCAGCTGCAGATGTGCTTGAGGAAGTGTTCTTCTCAAGAGCCCCAGAGAGCGACGCCGAGCTGGGACCAGCCCCGGGTGGCTCCTGCCAGCAGAGTCCAGCCTCCGTGACTATAATAGTACTCACGAGACAAAGCGACTCCCAGGCGGCTGCTCCTGGCTTAGCCAGGGGAGGGCTTGGCTGTGGCTAATCCAGTAAATCTACTTCCTGAGGTTCACGGGAGTCCTGTGCAAAACTCAGCTGCAGAAACTCTCCTTTGGAGCAGCTCTCTGATGCAGGGCTATGCTCGCCTGTGTCTGTGCAGCCCCCAGGATGGGCCTTTGGGTGCTGATGCCATAGAAACGATAAACATCATCATCACGTCAGGCACATACACTGAGTCCAGCTGTCACCACATCTGCCCGGCCACCACACGGGAGGCAAAACACAGCCAGAGCTGGCACCAGGCACCATGGCTCGGTCTGTGCTCTCCCAAGTCTATTTTCTCACTGGGGAAAATGCTATTCTCAGCACAGCTGCTGACTCTTACCAGACATGTGTGGTTGGAAGGCCCTGCCTGTGGGCCCATGAAAAGCCTTTGTCACAAACAGGCTGGTCCCTAGGGCCTGGGATACACGACACAAGAGGGGGCTGCTCTGATACCCAGGGAAGGGAAACATTGGGGGGTAGTTTTCCTGTTGAGTTATCACGGCGATAGAACGGTGGCTCAGGAGACGGTGGATTCCCCATTGGTTACTCCATGTAACTTGCACACAAGGCTACAGCCCCTAAACAACTTACCCCGGGGGTCTGATTGTGGAACGGGGTTTGAGTGGCAGACGAGGGGGCTGGCACATGACTGTTCTCCCGATCCCGCAAACTGACAAAGCATCTACCAGTCCTAGTGTGTTCTCTGCTTTGGTTCCAGGCTGCTGGAGCAGGCCACCTTTCACCGCACTGCTCTCAGCACCAAGGAGAGTTCCCGCAGCAGGAAGTGCAGGGCCCCGCGATTCAAACTCATTTCTTAAAAAGGTGCATTTCCAAACTCTGGGAAAGGTTCTAGGTCATGGTGGGGCAGGGAGTTTGGCATGAGCTTTGGGCCCAGGCTGGGGTAGGAGTGAGGGGGCAATCGCTGCTCTATGGCTTTATTGGAGAAAAGCTCACCAGGGCTTAATTTGTAATGAAAGAGGTGCCGGGGGTCAAGCAATTTGTTTACTTTCATAACTGACATGGCAATCCCGGAGGTGCCAGGTCTGAACCGCCAGGCCCGGAGGTGCCAGGTCTGAACCGCCAGGCCCGGAGGTGCCAGGTCTGAACTGCCAGACCCAGAGGCGCCGGGCTCTGAACTGCCAGGACCAGAGGTGCCGGGGCTCTGAACTGCCAGGCCCAGAGGTGCCGGGCTCTGAACTGCCAGGCCCAGAGGTGCCGGGCTCGGAACTGCCAGGCCCAGAGGTGCTGGGCTCTGAACTGCCAGGCACGGAGGTGCCAGGTCTGAACCGCCAGGCCCAGAGGTGCCAGGCTCTGAACCGCCAGGCCCGGGGGTGCCGGGCTCTGAACCGCCAGGCCCGGAGGTGCCGGGGCTCTGACCCGCCAGGCCCAGAGGTGCCGGGCTCTGAACTGCCAGGCCCAGAGGGGCCGGGCTCTGAACTGCCAGGCCCAGAGGTGCCGGGCTCGGAACTGCCAGGCCCAGAGGTGCTGGGCTCTGAACTGCCCGGCCCGGGGGTGCCAGCTCTGAACCGCCAGGCCCAGAGGTGCCAGGCTCTGAACCGCCAGGCCCGGGGGTGCCGGGCTCTGAACCGGCAGGCCCAGAGGTGCCGGGCTCTGAACAGCCAGGCCCGGAGGTGCCGGGGCTCTGAACCGCCAGGGCCAGAGGTGCCGGGCTCTGAACTGCCAGGCCCGGAGGTGCCGAGGCTCAGCCCTGGCACAAATGAAGCACTGCAGCTCACCTTTGCCTTGCTGAAATATTTGTCCAGTTTGGCGCTTGAAAGTGAAAATGGCTGTAAAGTTGTGAGCGGCGATCTGTTTGCTGAGCAGAGGGTGGATGTGCGGCCCCAACACCGCCTGGAATTTGTGACACCATCTGAGCAGGGAGCCAGCACCTAGCCAGCTGCACAGTGCCAGGGCGGGATCACATTCTCACCAACCCAAACCCTGTTCTGCTTAGCGGCACAGATCCCTGCTGGGGCCTGTGTCCCTGAGGGCTTTGTTTGCCTGGATGGGTATTGCAAGGAAACCTCTGCAGGGCAGGGCAACAACTTCATTGTATCTATGAACTTCCGAACATGCTACGTAATCTCATGTGCCAGCAAATGGCGAGCCCTCCATCCACACACATCTCTCCTTTGCCGCATGTTTGTAACATGACCTGCAGGCAGCCGTATAAATCAGTCAGCAAGGAGAGACTCGGGCAGGGAGAATCACCTTCTCTGGTGACGTTCTCTGCTTGTGAGGAGAACTGCATCACAGCTAACAAAACAGCCTTCCTGGAAGTGCTGACCGCTTCCACATTCAGTGAAGTAACACTAGCAAGACCTGCTACAATTACGCCATCTGGTGAGCCCAGCGAATCTATGCAGCAGCAGAAAGTCTAATAACCACCTTAGAGAACCATTAAATGCTGAAAAGCTCAGACATCAAATCCTAACCCCTCAGCACAGTTATATTGTGCTTAAACCTGTGAGTTAAAAATTTGTCTTCACGTTCATTAATGCTGGAATTTATTACAGAAAAGAGAAGTTCTTTATTCTAGGAAAACTGTAGCTGGAGCACAAGTAAATTGCAAGCTTTTACTAGCACATAAACCGAGCAAAAGCTTTGAGATACATCTGCATTACACTAAACTGCATCCATAATTCATACCTAAAGGAGAAAGTTTTAGCACTCTCCGAGGTTTGCTAGTATCTATTATTGATGGGCCCATGTTAGGCAACAATAGGCTACTTCTTATTCACAAGCCATTTACTGTTTTAGTCAATTCTGCAGGAGGCTGCAGCACCTTTATTCATCAGAATCAGCTTTCAATTAGATTGCAGCAAGGCTTGGGAAGGGATTTACTTAAGAAGTCCAAGTGACAGTGAATGGACTGAGCTGGGAGAGCATTACTGGAGTGAGTCCTGCTCCTTGTGGCTAATCGATAAATCAGGAATGCAAACAACAGCTCCTGTCTGAGGAGTGTCAAAATCAGCTGCTCACAGGAGACTGGCGGGTTAGTGGCCTGCAGTGGAGCAGAGAAATGCTGGGAACAATTCGGAGGCATTTAACTGTGCACGGTGTGGGTGTGCGGGGTGGTTCAACTCTCTGCATGGGAAATCATTACCAGTGTGATTACATACTCTGCAGACCTTTCCAATGGAGCTGGACAAAGCCCTGGAGAATACGCTGCAGGGAGCAGCTATGCATTGTTCCCCCAGCTCCAGGGGATGGACTATTTGACCTAATGGAGCTTTTCCATCTTGGGTGACCATGACTCACTCTGCAAACAGGCTGGAGCTCAGGATGGATGTGCAGCACAGCGCATGTAGATCATGGAATTCACCATGCTGGGCATGGCGAGGAGAGGGGAAGTGAAGGGAGCAGTGCCCAGATAGAATCAGAAAGAAAGTTCCTCTGAAAGAGACTTGGGCAAAACTCGAGAGCTGTGAACACAAGAACAGCCAGACGGGGTCAGACCAAGGGTCCATCTAGCCCAGTGTCCTGTCTTTGGACAGTGGCCAATGCCAGGTGCCCCAGAGGGAATGAACAGAACAGGGAATCATCAAGTGATCCATCTCCTGTCGCCCATTCCCAGCTTCTGGCAAACAGAGGCTAGGGACACCATCCCTGCCCATCCTGGCTAATAGCCATTGATGGGCCTATCCTCCATGAACTTAGCTAGTTCTTTTTTGAAACTTGTTATAGTTTTGGCCTTCACAACCTCCTCTGGCAAGGAGTTCCACAGGTTGACTGTGTGTTGTGTGAAGAAATACTTCCTTTTGTTTGTTTTAAACCTGCTGCCTATTAATTTCATTGGGTGACCCCAGTTCTTGTGTTATGAGAACAAATAAATATCACTTCCTCATTTACATTCTGCAATATGAACCTTGAGCTTTCCGTGCTCAGGGCTCGCTTTTCAGGGCTGCCTGCTCGGCGGGGGCCAGGTTTCTGAAAACCAGTGTCATTCCCGAGTCCCCAGGTCACGCTGAGAAGGAAACATGTCCCCACAGGCCCATCCTGCGTGCAGGCCCTGAGCCGCGTCGTCAGGGGCTGCCCTGAGGGCAGGGACCAACATGGCTTCCTTTGCGTTTGGTAGAGCCCGGGACATAAATAAACAGGCACGGGACAGGCTGAGACGTGCCAGTTCCTGAATGCATGGTACAGCGCTACCGCCAGCAGCAGGAAACAGGAGTCCAATTCCTCCCTGTCCTTAGCCACTGAGCGAGGGGCCAGCTAGAAAAAGGACAGGTCCCGTCTCATGTTGCTCTCCCTGCCGGGGCCGTATCAGTTCCTATGCAGGGCTCATTAGAGTCAGGGCCTCGCTAACATCCTCTCTGCACAAACACAAGCACCAGGTGCTGTTGGGCCCTTGCAGGCCCGGCTGGGGGGGTCAGTGGGTGGGGGTCGAGCTCAATGAAGCCCTGAAAGCATCCCTCTCCCCGCAGCCAGAGAAATGCTTTGTTTTCTGTAATCAGAAAACATTATTCCTGTGCTCGGCAGAAAGAACCACGCGGAGAGAAAAGAACAGGGGCTGATTACAGCTGTAATCATCATTATAAATTAAGGCAATGTGTCTAACACATACAGATATTTACAGGGCACGTAACAGTTAGTTTAAAGCTAGATAAAGGCTGCTGTTCACATGAAAATCCCATCCTTTCGAACCATCCATTCTGAATTGAATTAGATCCAGGAGCCTCAATGCAAATCTCAGGGCTACAAATCTCACTGACAATATGTTTTGTTCCACAGACAGATGCAAAGCCAAGTATAAAACCACCCAGCAATCCTTATCTGACAGATTTCCCTTTGATTAGCCTTTAATTGCTCATTAAGATTTGGGTGGCTTAAACATCTCTGGGGCGCATGAGCAGCGGGCCCCTCAATGCCCAGCCGACCCGCAGCCCACCCCCTCAGGGACGCCCACCCTGAATAAGGGCTCTGAGCTTGCAGCTACCCACGGAGATGTATTGACCATCCGACTCATGTTCTGAATATCTGTCTCCATATTTTCACCTCTCTGGTTTATTTCTGCATTGGTTAGAGATATGCAGCAGCGATGAAAAGAAATGATTTCTGAAGGAGCTGAAAAGCAATATATTTCTGGAACACAACACATCAATCATGGCTCTCAGCCAAGTTAGTTATTGCAGAATTTCTCCAGCATTACCCGTATCCAACAGATTATTATTTGCTTTCAATTGTTGCCTCGGATACAGAAGGTGGTTCGGGGCACGACAGAACAAGCAGCCCTCAGCAACCTGAGGGGGTCTGCATGGTCCTGAAGGTCCCAGCTAATCCCAGCTGGCCTCTATGGGGGGCATATTGCCTGGCCACTGGGTCACTTCTCCTAACTTTGTTGTGAGTCCGTAACACTGGCAGCCTGCTGGTTTGTTTCACAAAGTGGAGCCAGAAGGGTATTACATCCGAGTGCGTGTTAGAACCCCCGAGTCTCACCCTGTGAGTAACGGGGGTCCCTTACCTGTCTGCTGTCGGGAGCACAACTGGGTGTAAACGATGCTGAGGGCCCAATTCCCTGCTGTGCCCAGCGAAAGGAGAGTCTGGTTACAGCTCCCTGTACACGAGCATCAGCTGGCAACACCCCCTAAGGGGCTCCTCTGCCAATCACTGGGCCGCAGAGCGCTGCAGCCGTGCCAGGGGCTGCAGGCAGGATGGTGGAGGAGCTGGCCATGCCAGGCGGGCATCTCCCCCATGCCGAGGGTGCTTTCGCCTGTGCTGCCTGTGTGGCAGGGGCTGGAGTGGGGCCTTTCCCACGCCCCTGTGACATGGACCCGGACAGCATCTGCTTGGGCTTGCCCCCCCCACAGGCCCAGGAGGGGTCTGACAGGCTGTCAGGGGCCAGGCCCACAGGGATGCTGGCTTTGGTGGTGAGGAGGCTCTTGTGGCCGTTGGGGGCCCCGTGGAGCTGAGATGGGGGGAGGGGAGGGCGCAAAGAGGCCATTGCCTAAGGTACATGCCTGGGAGCAGAGGTGCGAGGTGTGATGCCACCCAGACCCTTCCTGCGGCCCTGGGCCTGTTTCCCCGCGGGGAGCGGCTCTGTGCCAGCTCCTGCAGAGCCCCACAGGAACAGCAGCATCCGGCAGGGCTCCGAGAGCTGCCCTCAAGCTCCGGCCCAGCGTCACTCGGCGCTGATGGAGACAGCCCGTGGGAACAGGAGCAAGCTCCCCCCGTGGTGCAGCCCAGGGCCCCGGGCAGGGAGAGTGAAAGCTGCTGCTCAGGCCAGCTGGAGAGGGATGGGGTCACGGAGGCAGCTGCACCCCCATTTCATGTGGAGGAGCGGAGAGATCCAGGCTCCCGCCCAGCGTGGCGTGTAGAGTTATTTCCCTAGGGGTGCAGGGCGCTGTCAGGCACAGCGAGAGACAGAGGCTGGATTTGCAAAGCAGCCTCCGGGATCCAGACGAACCTCTCACCAAAATGAACGCAGGCCTCTCGGTGGCTTCAAAAGCCCAGCCATGGCCCCGCATGAGGAGCTCCTGCTGTGAGTGACCCCAACCCAGCGAGGTGGGGCCGGGGGGTTCTGCCTACGTCCGTATCCCCGCAGTGTCTGAGCACCTCTCACCTTTACCCCCCCAACCCCAGCAGCAGGGCGGGCTGGCCTCCCTGCACAGATGGGGAACTGAGGCACGGAAAGACCAAGGGCACCCAGGAAGTTTACAGAAGAGCAGGGAACTGAACCTGCATCGCCCAGGCTCGTGCTGTAACCACTGGCCCAGCTTTCCTCATAAGCGGGGTCACGTGTTTCTGGTCAGTTACTTGGCCTCCTTTGTCACCTCTCTCCCTGGCACCGCACAGCTTTCCATCCTGCCCCCTGCCGCCCCGTCCCCCAGCGCTCCCCCGGCGGCAGGCCCCAGCCCCTCGTTCTCATCCCTACCCTGCCTGAAGGGGGAAGATGCAAAGTGCTGGGAGGCTGCGCCAGGCAGGGGGCTGCTGGCAGGCGCTGGCTGCAGGCGTGTTCGGGGGGCACCCTCAGAGCAAACCTGGGAACACGCCACTGCCAGGCCTGTTTATCGTGAAACACTCCCGAGATCCAGCAAGGACCTGAAGGGCTTTTGTGTAACAAATGTCAGAGGCCCAGAGATTAACACAGAAAACAGGGACCTGCTGCCACCATAGAGAGCTCCGGCCGCTCCCCCCATCTGCAGCATCCAGCTAGGAACCGGCTGCTCTCCTGTGGCTCCTTCCCGCCTTGCTCCGGGTGGGCGTGGCCCAGGATTAGCAGAGACTGGCCCAGTGTGTCAGTGGCTTCTACTGTTGTTGTTGATGAGAGGTTTCCATGAACGTTTAGGATTTACAAAGTCGTCATCTCACTTAATCCTCTTTAATGAGGTCTGGGGATTGACGGGCCAGACATTTTCATTTGCTGCTCGTGCAATTAACCTTGGTTAACCTATAACAAAAACTTCAGGATAAGTTTAACTTCTTCAATTATTAAACCTGATCATTTGAAGTGCGGCACAAGCTCTGCAGAGCCCCTGGCTTGCTCAGTCGGTCAAGTGTCATCTCCACGGCAGCTAGCGGAACGGCTTGTGCTAGAGACGGGTCCTGCTGCATCCCCCAGCCCTCTGGACATGTATCCCGGGATGAGGAGAAACCTGGGCTGAGCCCTGGGAGACGAGCAGCAGCACATTCTCACCCGCCACACTTTCCCTAGGAGCTTTCTCAGCTCGAGCTGCTGCCGGCCAATCAACACCTTTCCCTCTGCCATGGCACGTGCCCTGCTGAGCTAAACCAGGGGCACTCACAGTCCACAGGCCTCTGACCTTTGTACAGTCCCCCTGGGCACGTCTACACTGCAGCTGGGAACGTCCCAGTACAATCCACCCTGGTACGGCCTCGGGCAGTTAGCCCAAGCTGACACCCAAGTGGCCATGGCCACGTTGCCAGTTGCAGAGCAGTAGTTTGAGCGGCGCTAGTGCGGATCTGTCTACTCGCACGAGGAGGCATGCTCCCCACTGCAGCATCAATGGACCCTTAGTAACAGGGCCTCGCCTCCACTTTGCCCAGGATGGAGCCCGGCGGGGCCGTGACTGGGTCCCTGGCTTCTCGCGGTGCGTCCCACAGCAAGGCCAATGGGCCAGGACCCCCTACGGGAGACCTGCCCTCCTGGGCGCTGTGCAGCCAGTGGGTGTTTGCCGGGGCATGGGTGGCCTTTTCCAAACAAGGCTGCATTTATTAGCCATCGGGAACACCGTTAGAAGGGCAAAGTCACATGCAAACACGGCTCCCTCCTAACTTGCTGCTTCCCGTTTGTTTGCTGGGTCCCCCATTACCCTGACCTAGAAAGCAGACGCCCTGCATGCAGCCACCCTCCATGGCCTTGCCCCTCTCCCCCACGTCCCAGACCGAATTCACTGCTGCTGGGAGAACAGGCTTCTGATTCCCACCTCCTCATGCTGCCGTCCTTTGTCGCCAGTCCGAGTCCTGCTGTGGTCACATGCCCTGCCCCCGGGGTGCAGGTAGGGGAGGGGCTGTGCTCATCCATTGGCCAGCAGTCATTAAAAGTTACTGGTCCAGGCCTGGGTCTCCACTGGGTCTCCACAACGGCTCCGTTCACTGGCTGGCAGTTCTTCATCTCCATTCATGCCAATCCCGCCATGCCCCTCACCCAGACACTTCATTGCTTATCCGGTGCCTGGACAGACATTTCCCTCTTCACACCAAGGGGGTAGCAATACAACAGTGAGTGGGGAAAACGAGTCACATGCACTTTTCCTAAAAATAACACACAATTTCCCCTCATTCTCCACACTGGCACATTCCCCTGCCTTCCCACTTCCAGTTCGCATGGGCTGTGCCAGCCAGGGACACAGGCGCCTCACTGGGGCTAAGGCTAAGACCCTGAATCGGTTACTATATTTATTATTGATATTACAGTAGCTCATACAGGCCACAACACCAAGGGTAAGAGACAGCCCCCATACCAAAGAGCTTCCACGCTAACTAGATAAGACAGGCAAAGTGGGGGAGGAGATGCAGAGGCTCAGTGAAGGGAAGGGACATGCCCAAGGTCACCCAGCAGCTCAGTGGCAGAGCTGGGCACAGCGCCCAGGTCTCGTGAGTCCCAGCCCAGGCACATGTTCCAGTTTAATTATGTTCCTCTGATAGGAGACAAGAGGGAAATGACTCTGACAATGAGAAGAAACCAGGCTGCCCCCTCGTAATCCCTGTGTGCATTGGGGATTAGCACGTGGCCCACGGGCAGGAGCCCACGGAAGCAATGCAGATGCTGTGGGCAGACCGGCTCAGCGTTGGGCCCATAGCAAAGGACCTGAAGGGAGAGTAAATAGTTTCTCTGTGTGAATGACTCTCCTCCAGCCCTGTCGCTCCGTGTCGGCCTCTGACTGCACAGAAGAGCTGGGCTTGGCAGGGGCTCAGTTTGCTGCCAGTCGGGCTTGTGTTACCGTGAGCAATATTGGCCCGTGCAGAGGGAGAGGCCAGCGCTGGCCAGTCTACACTGAAGTCAGCGGGACTCCTAACCAGCTTTCTATAGAACAGCCAGTTCCTGCTCTGAGCCAGCCACATTGTCTGGTGCCGGTCACCCTCCCTGAATCTGGCCCCGTCTGCCCCTTCCTCCCCCTGTGTTCTAGCACATCTGGCCATGCTGCTGGCACGCTGTGCTGGAATCCTGTCCAAACAGACTGGCACAGGTCAGAGCCCCCCAGGATTCAGGTGTTTGTTCACATAGGGAAGTGCCATTGAAGGAAGCAGAGGAGACACATATTCCCGCTTGTGGGCAGTCCTGTTTCGTGGGCCGATCCAAAGGCAAAGCTGTGAGAGGGAGAAATGTGAGAAGCAGGAGGCTGGGCAGGGTAGAGGGGAATTTCATTAGCGATACGGAGGCTATTACATGAACACACACTTGAGGCCTTGCTCCCACACAGCATGTGACTTAAACCAGAGGGGGGAAATCTCCAGCCCCCTGCAAAGCACCCCAGTGAGGAGGCAGTGAGACTGCCCTCAGAAAGCAAAGCTGTGTGAACGAGCCCCATACCTCCTGAGAGGGGAGAAGGTCACTGCACTCAGGCAAAACGCCCCCGGAACTCAGCATTCAGCCCCAGCGGAGACTTGTTAGCTTCCAGGAATGAGACAAACAGGAACGCAAGGGCTCCCTTAGCCCCGCCACGTGCCATGGCACCTGCACTAGCAGCCCTGTGGGGTAGAAAAGGGCAGATTGTTTTCACTTGTGTCCCCAGCTTGTCCCGGGGGCAGTGGGGAGGGTGTTCTCAGCCCACAGAAAGGGACCGGAACCTGGAATTACACGCCAGTGAATCCCTTTGGCCAGTGCTTTTGGTGTGCTGATGGCTCGAGGGGACCTGCCTTCTGCTCATCCCCCATGCAGGAGATCTGCTGTGACATGGGCTCTTGTGGCTTGAGACGGGGGATCCCAGAAAGTGACCCACCTCCCAGCAGCCGCACAAAACCCATAAGGGGGGGGGCTTCAAATTTAGCCACACAGCTGTTACGAGGCTCTGCTGTTGTATAGGAAGGGAAGGAGCGTGCCTGGAAAAACAGTAGCCAATAGCTCTGGAGTGAGAACATCTGGACATCTGGAGTGAGAACATCTGACTTGCATCCGAAGAAGTGGGTATTCACCCACGAAAGCTCATGCTGCAAAACGTCTGTTAGTCTATAAGGTGCCACAGGATTCTTTGCTGCTTTTACAGATCCAGACTAACATGGCTACCCCTCTGATACTTAACATCTGGACAGTATCTTCAACCTCCGGCAACATCTGGGCAGTATTCTCAGCCCATGGCAACATCTGAGCAGTATTCTCAGCCCGTGGCAACATCTGGGCAGTATTTTCAAACTTTTCAAGTTCTCCCAACTCAATAGTAAATGAGCATGATAATTTTTCACGGCAATAAAGCGCCCTATTCCTGTCGCAGGGTATCGGAACCAGCACCTCGCTCTTTCTATGCTCTTTGCTCTTTATTACCTTTCAATTACTTAAACCCCTGAACTGAATAACTTCATCACGGTGTCAACCTGAACCGATTCTTCCCTATAATAGCCCGGCTCTCACAGGCTCTTAATGAAAAATATTGATTCCCAAGGATTAGTTGCAGATTTATGTGTTGGATGCTGATCCCTCTGTCACCTGATACCTTCTCAGTGGATGAAGGAGCTGATCCTCCCTGCATGGGTTTAAAAAAGCAATCACAGGCTGTGTCAAGCGGAGTCTTATTCTCAGCGAAATGCATATACTGCTGTGTCTGAATCAGACACAATACTTAACAGAGAGCTAATAGCTAGGGATGAGGGGTCGCCAGTCTGCTCAGCCTGATTTGCATCTTTGCTCTGCAAGTCAAAGATTCAAAACATAAGTTTAGAGCGATGCCAATTTGTACTTGTTAACCTTGCAACCTGGCGCTGAAGCGATACCATTGCTACCTGAGCAGCATCCCAATGAGCATGTCTCCCTCTCCTTGCCATGCCATGGTGCGCTGGGGCAGCAGAGCACCGTGCCTCTGGGCACCAGTATTGGGAGAGCACTTCTCTGGCCTGGAGACTGTGCTTAATTTGTGCCAGGGCTGAGCCCCGGCGCCTCCGGGCTGAGCCCCGGCGCCTCCGGGCCTGGCGGTTCAGAGCCCCCAGCTTCTGGCAAACAGAGGCTAGGGCCCCGGCGCCACTGGGCCTGGCGGTTCAGAGCCCCGGCCCCTCCGGGCCTGGCGGTTCAGAGCCCCGGCGCCTCCAGGCCTGGCGGTTCAGAGCCCCGGCCCCCCTGGCCCGGGCGGTTCAGACCCCCGCACCTCCCGGCCCGGCCGTTCAGAGCCCCGGCACCTCCGGGCCTGGCGGTTCAGAGCCCGGCACCTCTGGGCCTAGCGGTTCAGAGCCCCGGCACCTCTGGGCCTGGCGGTTCAGAGCCCGGCACCTCCGGGCCCGGCAGTTCAGAGCCCCGGCACCTCTCTCATTACAAATTAAGCCCTGCCTGGAGAGCCAGCTGTGCTCTTCTTTCGCTCTGAAATTTCACCGCCTCCAAAGCCAGCAGAGCCTTGTGATCACCCTCCTGCATAGCACAGGCCAGAGACCTGCCCCCAAATCATTCCTAGAGCCGAGCTTTTTGAGAAACACCCAGTCTTGATTTAAAATTTGTCAGTGATAGAGAATCCACCACGGCTCTTGGTAAATCGTTCCCACAGTTAATTACTCTCACCATTAAAAATTAACGCCTTATTTCCAGTCTGAATTCTTCTAGCTTCAACTTCCAGCCATTGGATCATGTTAGACCTTTCACTGCCTGACTGAAGAACCTGTTATCAAATATCAGTGCCAAATACAGAGGTGATATAACCTCTCTCCTCCTATTCAAGATTCCCCTGTTTATGCATCGTAGGATTACATTAGCCCTTTTGGCCACAGCGTTGCACTGAGAGCTCATGTTCGGCTGATTATCCACCATCACCCCCAAAAGCCTTTTCGGTGTCACTGCTCCTCAGGACAGTCTCCCCCATCCTGTAAGTGCGGCCTGCATTCTTTGCCCCTAGATGTCTACAGTTACATTTAGCTGTATTAAAATGCACATTGTTTGCTTGTGCCCAGCTTACCAAGCGATCCAGATCACTCTGTCTCAGTGACCCGTCCTCTTCACTATTTACCACTCCCACAATTATTGTGTCAGCTGCAAACAATATTAGTGACGATTTAATGTTTCCTTCCAGGTCATTGATAAAACTAGCAACAATCCGTCCCTGCGCGATAGGGTGACCAGATAGCGAGTATGAAAAAATCAGGACAGGGGGTGGGGGGTAATAGGTGCCTATCTAAGAAAAAGCCCCAAATATTGGGACTGGCCCTATAAAATCTGGTCACCCTAATGCGTGACCCCACTGGAAACAGACCCGCTTGATGACGATTCCCATTTACAGTTACATTTTGAGACCTATCCGTTAGCCAATTATTAATTCATTTAATGTGGGCCATGTTCACGTTATATCACTCTAGTTTTTTTAATCAAAATGTCACGTGGTACCAAGTCAAACACCTTACAGAAGTCTAAGTCTATTACGACAACACTATTATCTTTATCAACTGAACCTGTAATCTCATCTATTTTCCATAAACCCCTGTTGATTTGCATTAATATTACCTTCCTTTAATTCTTTATTAACTGAGTCCAATATCAGTCACTCCTTAATCTTGCCTGGAATCAATGTCAGACTGACAGGCCTATAATTACCTGGGTCATCCTGTTTACTCTTTTTAAAAACTGGCATAGCATTATCTTTCTTCCAGTCTTCTGGAACTTCCCCAGTGCTCCAAGACATTAACAGTTCAGCGAGCTCCTCGGTCAGCTCTTTTAAAACTCTTGGATTCCAGTTATCTGGACCAGCTGATTTAAAAATGTCTAACTTTAGTAGCTTCTCTTGAACATCATCCAGAGATATTGGTGGAAGGGAAGGAGTATTCTCATCGTTATAGGGTGAGACTGTTTTTTCCCCAAATACAGAACAGAAATATTTATTGAACAAGCCCACAGTTTTTTGTTACTAGAAGGAATCTTTCCTGCACCATGGAGTAAAGCTGCTCCCTGGTTACTGGGTTAGCATTGCAGATGAATGACGTGAGTGTGATCTATGGGCTGTTTTCAAGAGGTATGAACTAGAATATATGCCTCCATTGGCTGAAGCAGCCATCGGTTTCCACTGGGAAGCAGGGCACAGCAGCTGACCCGTCACCAGTGGGGCAGGAATGCAGAGATGTTTTGAGGCAGGTATTTGAACACTGAAGATTGTCAGGCTTTTTATGACTTAAGCTACTCTGTCCCGCCAATGCACAGGAAACCTGATATCAGCTGTTTGTTTTCCGAGAGAATTAGGAAGCGAAGCACCATATTCACATTCCGCAGCTGTGAGCTGTGAACTTCCTGAACTGATGGCACCATTATCAGATTTTAGTGAAGATCACAGAAGCACAGAAGCCAGTGGCAGAAGAGACCTTTTAGACCGTCCAGTCCCTCCCTCCTGGAGCTGTAGTAGGACATTTCCTAGCATTGTAACATTCTGGACAGTTCCCAACCCTCCTAAAGTCAGTAGTAGCTTTACCAGGAGACCAGATTATCTTTTCGGTGTGAAAGACAACGCTGTAGAAAGGCCCATCTCAGGCACAAGATTAGGGTGAGGTCGAGTGCTAGGAGACTGAAGCAGATCAGAGCTCACAGACATTCCTTGAACCCCCGGCATGGCTCACGTTCGGGGTCTTTCTGCCCTGTGTTATTTGCAGACATTTGCACGAAGGAGTTTTTGCTCACATAAATCGGCATGGGATAAAAGGTATCAGTGTGTGTGTGCAAAACACAAGTCCTATGTCATGGATTAGTGGCCCAGATCCTAAAACTGGGCCTGATCTTAAAGCAGTGTTAAAACCTCCAAACAGCGGATGCGGGGGGAAGCATGGTAGTGTGGGAGATTCTGTGTACAAATAAATAAATATCAGGGGGTAGCCGTGTTAGTCTGGATCTGTAAAAAGCAACAGAGAGTCCTGTGGCACCTTTAAGANTTTTTTTTTTTTTTTTTTTTTGCTTGGGGCGGCAAAAATGATAGAGCCAGCCCTGCTGTGGAGCCATAGCCCCCTCACATCCCCCCCTGGGTGAGCAGTGACCCTGCACATTGTGATTTGTGCCGCATTTATTTATTTGATGTATTGGAGCATAAGCTTTCGTGGGTGAATACCCACTTCGTCAGACGCATGCGTCTGACGAAGTGGGTATTCACCCAAGAAAGCTTATGCTCCAATACATCAAATAAATAAATGCGGCACAAATCACAATGTGCAGGGTCACTGCTCACCCAGGGGGGGATGTGAGGGGGCTATGGCTCCACAGCAGGGCTGGCTCTATCATTTTTGCCGCCCCAAGCAAAAAAAAAAAAAAAAAAAAAGCCGCCCGGACTGTGCCGCCCCAAGAATGGATGGAATGCCGCCCCTTAGCATGTACCGCCCCAGACACCTGCTTCCTCCGGTTTCCTAGGTGATCACAATAAAGTTGTTAAATGATTTGGAGCCGGCAAGTGTGAGTACATCGTGCTTCCTCTGACCCTCCCCCCTTCCTTCCTACCGTCTGCCACACTTTCTCGCTGCGTTTGAAGCTAGATTGGACAGGGCCTGTCTCTTACTCTCCGACCAGCACAACGGGGCCTCTTCTCGATGGGGCCGCTGGGTGCTGCTGTGGTAAGAATAGGCATTCCCCTGGGAACAGCATACTGGGGCGTGCGGGTTCCCAGCACGTGGAGCTTGGCGGGCCAGGCTGGGGAGATCTTTCTAAAAGCTCCACGCCAGCACTCAGTGCCTGGGTTCTCTGCCCTGTGCATATCAGCAGGCCAGGCGAGATGATCACCGTGGGTCCTTCTGACCCTCAACTCCACGAGTAATGCTCCTCACGTAGACAGGAACAGTCGCACCAGTCATTCGCTGTGTGCAGGGTAACGTGGCTGAAGGGGAGCAGAGGGTTTTGCTTGTTCTCGTTCACAATAAATAACGAGTGACTAGCAGGTAACAGCTAAATCCACAGGAGCCCTGTGTCACCAATGGTGGGGGCCGGCGGGGCGACCAGCTCGGGCTAGGACAATGTGGCTTCCTACTGGGCCCCTTTCATCTGCAGTTGAGCAGCAGGGTGCCAGAGCTGGAAGGAAATGCCTCTGGTGTCCCCACCCCGCCCTGCTCTGCACAGGGCGAGTGAAATGGGGCCCCCTCCCCACGCAATCAGTGCAGCCCTGACTGGGCTCTTGTCTATACTGAGGTGTCAGCCGGCCTGGGGGGGCCGAGTTCCACACCCTAACGCAACATCTACGCCCTGAGTATGGGCACAATTGTCCTTGCTGCGTCTGCCTCACCCAGAGCCCACTGCACAAGGCCGGACGAAGAGCTCTGTGAGGGACCCCACAATCAGAGGGCTTGGGCCTGGGGGGGACCCTGTAGCTCTGTCCCCAATAGACGCCCTGGGGCCAGTGCAGAGCCCTTTGCTACTGCATGCCAGGAGTGAGCAGTCCCCACCCGGCCCCTCTGCACCTGGGTGACTTTCACCCTGACGCGTGCCCTGGGCATTGCGACAGCTGTCACTCAAACCACGACTCACAAGCTTCGACAGCACTGCCCTGCCTGCAAGCCCAAGGGAGACCTTCCTCTGGCAGGGCTGAGCTGATCCCAGCAGGGACTCCCCTTCCCGACTGGGCCGTAGGAGGAACAATGGCCTGGGCACAGAAGTGTTGCCTTCCTTGGGCCGGGCGGCTTTGGCTGGGCATCGTGCTCTGGTGCGGCTGTGCTGAGCTGAGCTGCAAGTGGCTGTCGCAGCCCTTGCCAGGCTAACACGTCCCAGGGACGATTTAACCGTCAATGAATGTTCCTAAATAGGAGACAGTTCTCCAGCTGGTAATTGGACGAGCGGCTCGTAACGAGGCTCCCAAGCTAAACGGCTGCTGATCCGGTTGTTGAATTGGCACGTGCAGGGCTTTGTGGAGCAGCCACTGATCCAGGCAAAAAGCCAATGGGACGGTGCATCACCTGCCAACAATTCCAGGTCAGTTCTTTGCTCTGAAAACCTCGTGAGTTTCAATCTTAGAGACGGCAGATTATACAGCACATCAGAGATAAAGTGCTGATAAGTGAATCCTCTGCCAACAAACACTTTAGCTCTATTACATTGTGCTGATGTACATGTGAGTACCTCGGCAGGTCCTGCCCTCATTCCTTTTTGCTACAGTTACAAAACCCCATGAACATCCATCTCCATGAGGAAGCGAGACTGACACGAACAACTTGCACTGGAGCTAGATATTTCAAACTGGAGAGGCCCTCGGCTCACTCTGCTTTGCCTCCGCCCTTCTGGGTGCATCCGTCCCTTGGAGTTCCCCTGATTTCCTGCGGAGAAATAGCCTTCAGCCCGGAGGCCCGACCCTGCCACCCCTGCTCACAGGGAGCAGTGTCCCCTGCACAGGCACCTATTGGCGTCGGTCGGACCACCTGGCTGGAGCGAGCGGCTACGGAGCAGGAGCCACCGAGCCCTGCATGGTGCACTACTGCTTTTCTCGGAAAGCAGCCGGTGGGCTGTGCCGTGGGACTCCGTGGCTCTGCAGCGTGGCCGGGTCTCACAGGGACACTGCGGGGGTGGGGGTGGCTAGGGAACACTGGATGGGCAGTGGCCAGGGTCAGGATGGTAACACAATTCCAGCTAGTAGCAGAAGTGGGGTGCCGGGCACTGGCTAGTTGTGGGGGACAGGAGCATGGGCTCAGGCACACCTGAGTGTGGTTGTTTATCTGCAGCTTCTCCTGGTGTGGTCAGTGCGCAAGACTGAACCGGACGCCTCACGAGAAGGCCTCTGCCCTCTCCTCCTCTACCCCCCCGGACACAAACACTGCAAACTAACAGCAGCCTGGAGGAATACCCGCTGTGTGTGCTGCCCGAGGCCTCCCCTTGCTGCTCCCCTTTGGGACACTCAGCTCTCCAGGGCACAGGTTGTCCGGGCCGGGGCTCACGCAGCCCCCGTGCATTGCAGGGACCCCGCCCCGCAGCACCTGCGGCTCTGGGCACACTGCAAGAGCTGCCTTCCTGGGCTGTGGCCCTGGCGGGTCCCGGCTCAGCCAGCCCCTGGACATGGAGTGAGCGGTCAGGGCTGGACTGGGCCCTGCTCTGTGCCCCAGGAAGCCCCTTCCCCCGGCTAGAACCCTCCCAATTGTGGCTCTGGGGAGGGGGTGGGAAGAGGAGGGGCTGTGGGGCCAATGCCCCTCACCGGGTGCGAACAGAGGGGAAGCCTGAGGACCCTTGGGCTCTAGCCCACCCCAAGCGCCCCGGGGGAGCATTGCACACCCAGTAAGTTACTCCCGAGTCACACTCCTGGGGCAGCACAGCTACCCCCCCCCCCTTCCCTCTGGCCTCGGCCTCAAGGCTCAATCTGGTCCCCAGTGAGAAGGGCTGTGCTGGGGCCGAGGGCCGAAGGGACAGGAAGCTGTGCCTGTGTCACACACCTGCCTCTCTCCACTGCTGGCTGGACCATGGACAGGAAGCTGGGAATCAGCTGGAGCAGCCGTCTCCTGTTCGCTTTCAGCGCGAGCTTCCTTAATCCAATACCAAGCGTGTCCAAGGAGCCTGTGAAAGGACTCAGCCTCCAGCATCTCCTTGCAGGGTCAGCCCTGCCCGAGGGAGAAGCAGGCAGCCCTTCTGTCACTACCCAGGGCGGCACTGAGCTGTGTATCAGGTGAGGTAACAATCCCCGCCCAGCATGTCCCAAAGGAAAGACACAGCACCCTCTGCTCAGGCTGGAAGCAGGTAATTATCTCTAATGGGCTGCCACCTGTTCAGACACCTGCCTCGCCAGGAGAGACACTGGCAGCAACAGTATTTAGTGGCAGGCACTCTCCAGTTCTTAATCTCCCCCCTTCCGAAACTTCCAGCTGAAATGAATACATAAATTACAGCCCGGAGTGAGCTGCTATAAATAATAGCGGAAGGGCTTTGATTATTTACATTTTTATGGAATCTATGGAAGTCGCTAGGCACACGAGAGAATTACGCCGCGTTCGAACATGATTTAATGGGCGCGGCATGGGAAGCCTTCGGAGAGGGCTGATCAGGCAGGGCTGGTAATTCTTGACCAGATGAACAATACGAGAATGGCACAAAATAGGCCTCAGACCTCCAAAAATTCAGAGCGCGAGGGAGCGAGCAGTAACGACATCTGAAATCAGCTCTTCACACACACGCCCTGCGTTTTGTGCTGTTCTGAGCCCGGCTGAAGTAATGAATGTTTTGGCAACAGCCTCTCTCAAAAGCTAATGAAATTATTCTGGGTTCTGAGAGCGGCGCTGGAAACAGGAGCTGTCCGACAGCAGCAGCATGTGGCAATAACAGTGCAGCTCTGCATTCTGGGTTTGATTTAAAACCTCATTCGTTTTTCATTAGGCTTTGAATTGCTGGGGACTAAGGTTCATTTTTACTATTTGTCTGGAACGTAGAGTAAAATGTGGATTTTGTTTTTTCATTTCTTTAGTGTGAGAATCCACCTGGTGTGAGGGTGAAAGGGGTTATTTACTTCCAATTACCTCAACAAGACCGAAAGCAAGTCTATTTCTTCACCACTTTCCATATTACTTCCATATTGCTTTTTGTGCGAATAGGGGTGTTAACCGTAGCGCCCTGGCTAACTCCTTGGCTAGGTAATTACAATCTACCCACCTAAACTTCCTCTGCAGTTTCCATAGCTGTAGGGTGTTGCTGTGGGCTGTTACACAGCTGCAGCCCCTTCCCTAGAGAGAGCTGGGTCATTGTGGGTGAAAAATGATGGTTTTATATTCCTTCCCTACCTCACTGAGTAATGCACTTTGAGATCCTTGGTGGAAGGGCTGATGCGGGTAATGGACCTGCGAGATCAGGGCTAATCAAGGACCCCTTCTTGCAGCACCCTCAGCTCCGAGGTACAGAGCCCCATCCCAGGCTAATCCAGAGGACAAGGGATGCGGCAGCCCTGGGGTGCCATGAATGAGCTTTGCAGGCCACCCTGACAGATGGACACTTCTCCCTCACAGAGGTTTGACAGTCGCCTGCACATCCAATAAGGTTTCACTGCAGTCGATTTCTGACCTTCCCCAGGGATAGAGACGGGAGCATTTGTGGCAATAGTTTCCCCTGCGCTGGAGAAGAAGGGAGAAGGCGCAGCCCCAGCCTCTGCTTTGTTCACTCCCACGCAGACAGGGCCCATTCGGCTCTTGACCCAGGACACGTCTGCGCTTGCAGAATTCAGAGTCTGATCTCAGGTTAACCGTCTGCTTCTCAGCTGCCCCTGGAATCTTTGCAGTTTCCAGAATCGTGTTCATTGAACAGTTGCTGAAGGGAACAAACGTTAATGGGATGCAACTCGCTGCAACTCTGCCCTAGTGCCGGGGGCCGGAGGTGGGGAGGGAATGATCTCACCAGCACATTGATTCCTACTCAGGGAAGATTCTCCTTCAAAAACATCAGCACCAGAAGCAGGAAACTGGCAGAATAAGGCAGGTAACATGGCAATGTCGCAGCGGTGGCCTTGCCACATCCATGCACCTCGACGCAGCTGCAGAAGGGACCCCGGAAGGGAGGCTTTTATGAATCACATGTAAACATGCACCTAAGGCCAATGGAGCAGCAAGGCAGGAGTGACATTCCCCCCATGGCTGTGCCTGCCACACCACTGAGGATTCTTACTGGCTAATTCATTTTGGATCGTAATCTGGAGTTATTCATTTTTGGGGGGATGGGGGTAGGGGACTGGTTGAATGGGAAGAATCAGCTGAGCTGCCCCCAATCGAGAGAGTTCCATTTTCTGCACGATTGAACAGCTCGTGTATCCTGGCCCCACCTGGAAGCTGTAAGAGGATGCTCTGATTCTATTGCTGGCCCAGCTGAAGCAAGGAAACACGGGACGTCTCCTGGGAGCCTGGCTCGCACCCCAAGGAGCCATGGACTAGTGACGAGATGGCTCTGACCTTCCATCTGCTTCTCTGAACCATGCAACGTTCGCCAGTCACTGCCTTGTTGGACACCCGTGATTCTGCCAGGGTTTGCAGCAAAGCAGGCGGGTCTGAGACTTGGCTGCCGAAACACGATCTAGGCTGCTGGGAACGGGACACGCCTAGGAACCGCCACAAGACATGCAGGACATCGGCGGTGGAACTATTCTGCAGCAGGTGGCTGGGAGCCCACAATCCTCCTGGTCAACGGGGCTCATGTCTGTGCCAAATCAAACATCCCTCAACACATAAAGTCCCCCACTAGTGTCCCCTCGGCGCAGGGTGTGCATTTGACAAACAGGTGTAAGGTGCACCTGACTCTCAGTCAGGGCCGGCGCTCCCATTAGGCGACCTAGGCGGTCGCCTAGGGCGCTGCTATTTAGGGGGCGCCTGCGCCCCCGCCGCCCGTAGAAATTTGCGGGCGGGACCTTCCGCCGCCGCTGTTGGGGGCCGGATTTCGGGGGCGGGACCTGCCGCCGCCTAGGGCGCCGGCAAAGCTGGCGCCGCTACTGCTCTCAGTCACCCGTCAGCACACCTAGCCCGCTGCCACTGCCTGGCTCCTAGCAGCCCCCGTTGGGCAGACCAAGCAGTTCCTTCCGACGCCTTTCCCCAGGGCCTAGGCCACGACTTGTCTCCCATTCCTGCCTTGCTTGAGGCTACACGACAGGTTCATTCTCTCCAGGGGTGGCTGATGCGCAGGCCCCATTAGCTAGCTGGCCTGTCCTAGGCTGGGCTATGCCTGGGTGCGGTTTATCCTGGGGCTGGAACCTGCCCGCTTTGCAGTGAGGACGCAGGTTAAATGGCGCCAGGGTTGACAGTCCTCCACCACCTTCCCGCAATTCCCCCGTGTGCCCAGAGGACAGACACGTTCTCCCACAATTCACTGGGAAAGAATCAGAGCAGCTCTGCTGAGTGCGGCACAAAGAACCCTGGGATAAGCCCCAGAAGCCCTAGTCCAGGGGTAGGCAACCTATGGCACACGTGCCGAAGGCGGCACGCGAGCTGATTTTCAGTGGCTCTCACACTGCCCGGGTCCTGGCCACCGGTCCGGGGGGCTCTGCATTTTAATTTAATTTTAAATGAAGCTTCTTAAACATTTTAAAAACCTTATTTACTTTACATACAACAATAGTTTAGACTCGGCACACCACTGCTGAAAGGTTGCTGATCCCTGCCCTAGTCCCTCGCCCGGGGGAGGGAGCCGGGTGCCAATCACCCGAGTTAGCTCTGCAGTGAAGACATCCCCTCCCCTCCCATGGGGGTCACTGGGAGTCCAGCTAGGAGTGGTTCCACGCCCTGCCTTTGTGTAACCGCACAGCCGCTGCTCAGTGTGTGAACCGGCCGCACTGCCACGTCACAGGACCTCCGCTCGCCGTTCAGACGTCAGCACCCACGCAACAGCCTGGCTGTCTCTGATCCCAAACCTGGCAGCGTTTCTGTGTCATCTGCATTCTGGGCACACCCAGCGTATCAAAACTGTTTGACTATTAATTCCCCCTGCAGACTAAGACAGTGCTTTGACTGTACTGCGTTTCTTTCCGGTTTTGTAATTTACACAATAATCACAGTCCATTCGCATTTCCAATTATTTGACTGTTCCGTGTTGAAAGCCCATTCCACTGATTAAAACGGCAATAATTAAAATTAGGCTTTGCGCTACTCCTGTCTTTTAAACATTTTACAAACTCTGCCCCAGACTCTAATTACAAAGCTCTGCTGCAGGTCTCCAATTTCATGGCTAATTTGCATACCGTTACCTGTGTAATCATTTGCGTTGCAGGCAGTGGGAGGGGAGACGGTGCCCAGAGAGTCCAACTAGCAAGTGTTTTTGTGAGGAAAACCGAGGAAGGGCCCGATCCTGTCCCCACTGAGGCAAATGGCAAAACTTCCAGGGGATGCCGTGGGAGCCGAACTAAGCTAATCCGGCCTAATCGGGGAGGGGAGCGGGGCTGGGGGGGTTCTGAGCACCTGCTGCTCACATGGCCCTCACCAGGTCTTGTTTACACCAGCATCCCGCCAAGGCAGCACTGGAGGGAGTGCAGGGGTCGACAAGGTGCTGGGGGCCACGGCTGTTTCGTACGCTGTGCTCTCTGGGCAGGGCCGTTCAAATGCCTGCAGCCTGTCTGCATGAGTAGCCCGCGCAGCACTGCCATGGGAGAGCGCTTCAGGAGATACCAGTGATGGGAAATCTGGGGCAAACACCCCTGGGGTGGGGTTCCCTGCATATGGGGCACAACCCTGTAGCTCCTTATTGTTTTTCCACATGAACGTCGCACCGTGGCCCATTGTGCTGGGGGCTGTGCAAACACACAGTAAATGGCAGCCCCTACCCCCCAGACCAAATCAAACAGGGAACCGAGAAAAACCACGCCGGTCTGGGTGGGGCGGAGGAGACGGGCTAGAAAGTGTTCCCATTGACTCCGTCGAGCACAGCGGGGAACCCGGCCTCTAGGTACAGCTCACGTACACGAGCAAAGTAGTCCTGCCGGGACGTTTCCTTCTTGCAGCTTACAAGGAAGGTGTTTAGGCAAAACTCTTACGAAGGGGGCGCTCTCAATGCCATGTTTAACCCGAAACCCATTAAGACACACAGCGATTAACACACTGCAGCCATCAGACCTGATCGGCCCTGTGCCCTCCTATTCTATCTGCCCAACCTGCCCTTCTTCTCTTTTCTTCTTCCACCCAGATCTGGAAATATGGGCTGCTTGTCTCCTCCCTCAGCTCATGTGTTTTGCTTCATTGGCCTCTGCTGGTGACTTTCTCATGGTCACAAAATGCCCAGCTCCTAGATGGAGGGTTACCCCCTAAGAGCTGAGGATATGTCTCATCCTGGCCAGCAGGCCTGGCACAGCCCGCATTCAGCTCTGAACCGGGGGAAATCAGTTTATCTAAAACAGAGAGCAAGGTTTTCTGGCTGCCTGAGTCTCCATTTACTAAGCTGGTGGGCTGGATTTCAGTGCAAAAGATTCCACCCATTGTGTCAATTTTATTCTGATTTATTTTTTCTGAGCTCAGGAGACTGTGCGTCACCCAACCTCCTGGTGAAGGAGTCACTGTCTCCCGGGTGCAGACCTGCCTATTGATTGTAACGGGAGGAAATGGATCAGTCGTATAAATGCCCACTCTGTGTTCAAGAATAAAGGAAAATGGATGTTAATTATTTCTAATTCAGTCCCTAGAATTCAGAAAACTTCCAAATTAACCCTCCTTAACATAGTATACTTGATACTACACAAAATGTAATTAAACCTCTTAAAATCAAAGCTGTAAAGTTGCTCTCCAGCGATTACAGAGATGATCCGTCTAATGCTGCACATTAAAGATATTCTAAACAAAACCTACACGCAGGAGGCAGCATCAGACCATAACGCGATGCAGCACCAGGCATGTTGCAGTGCAGAACAGGGCTGCCCTTCAGGTACAGCAGCTAATCAATCTCGGTAATTAACGCAAGAGAAGACCCAAGGCTGTAACCAATGGACAGTGTTTCTGGTGGGGTTTTCTTTTAAACACCTTTTTAAACAGCATTCTGGGCTGTGTTAGCAGGAGTGTTGTAAGCAAGACATGAGAAGTAATTCTTCCGCTCTACTCCGCGCTGATTAGACCTCAACCTGAGTACTGTGTCCAGTTCTGGGCACCGCACTTTGGGAAAGATGTGGATAAATAAGAGAAAGTCCAGCAAAGAGCAACAAAAATGATTAAAGGTCTAGAAAACATGACCTTCCAGGAAAGATTGACCAAAAAAAAAAGGGTTTATTTATCCTTGAGAAGAGAAGACTGAGGTGGGACATGATAACAGTCTTCAAATACAGATAAGGTTGTTATAAAGAGGAGGGTGATAAGTTGTTCTCCTTAACCACTGAGGACACGACAAGAAGCAATGGGCTTAAACTGCAGCAAAGGAGATTTAGGTTGGACATTAGGAAAAACTTCCTAAGTGTCAGGGTAGTTAAGTGCTGGAACAAATTACTTAGGGAGGTTGTGGAATCATAGATTAACAAGGTTGGAAGGGACCTCAGGAGGTCATCTAGTCCAACCCCCTGCTCAAAGCAGGACCAATCCCCAGACAGATTTTTGCCCTAGATCCCTACATGACCCCCTCAAGGATTGAACTCACAACCCTGGGTTTAAGCAAGCCAATGCTCAAACCACTGAGCTATCCCTCCCCTGTCTAGTGGCGGTTTTTAAGAGCAGGTTAGACAAACTCCTGTCAGGGATGGTCTAGCTAATACTGAGACCTGCCTCAGTGCAGGGGACTGGACTAGATGACCTCTCAAGGTCCCTTCCAGTCCTACATTTCTATGATTCTATGATCAGGAGTCAAAGCTCTCATTGCTCAGAGGTTTCTGATGGGCAGGGGGAGGGATAGCTCAGTGGTTTGAGCATTGGCTTGCTAAACCCAGACTTGTGAGTTCAATCCTTGAAGGGGCCACTTAGGGATCTGTGGCAAAATCAATACTTGGTCTTGCTAGTGAAGGCAGGAGGCTGGACTCAATGACTGTTAGGTATATCTCTAGATCCTTTGTTTGGTTTGCAATGTTGTGAGTTCCTATAGTACAGCAGAAAGGGTCAGACGCTGGTAAGAAGATGCTACTTATCACACTTCTGATCCAGGGCAGCAATGCAAGGACGACACAAGGGAAAAAAACCACCAGCAGCAGCTAGAGAACTGTTAATGTGGTCATTAAAAATAGATGATCTCATTTTAATTAGTGGAGACATTTTGTGAGCGGTTGGTGCTACACTCATGGCTGGGGAAGCCAGTGCTAATTTCGGGAATAAAGCACAAGGAAGATGCAATGGAAATAACACGGTTATTTCTCATTACAGGTCAAATCCTACCTTGGTGTGAAATCACACAGCACAGAGTCAGGCAGAAAGGGGGCAGAAAAGGGGCAGAAAAGATTGCACAATACTAAAAATGTATCATCTTCCAAAAATGAGATTAAATCCCAATTTCTAATGTCTCACTAAAAGGGCAGCAATATCTCTCTAGGTAATTTAAATCTTTTATGCGCCCATCTCTATTTTATCGAGACAGGAGAAAGGAACTCCAGGGTAGAAATGTACCACTATGATGTAACTTTTATTTCCTTTGGGGACCCTAGTAGCGGCACAGATATCTGGATACATAATGCCACTGGGACAACTTTTACCTGCCAGATGCATACTGCTTGATTTTACATGGCTGCCAAGAGAACACTACAAGATACTAAAAAGTGATGAACTGGCCAAATTTAATTTGGACCCGTATCCATGCATGGGCCTGCAGATAATGCACACATGTTATTGGAAGCTGCTGATTATATTTCAGACTTGATTTGTGTGTGCTTGAGATGAGCAGCAGGCGTATAGCCAACCTGCAGACATATATTCCCTTACATTTCTCATCTGTTGTATAACATCACTTGGACTATCCCCTGTTCATGGCATAAGCCAATTACACAAGACACCACAAACAAGACACAGCTTTGAAAATAAACGTCTGCTTGGAGCCAGTTGAATAACTGCTAGAAATTGGTATTTTTCTGCTTGTCATCACTGTAGATCAGAGCCCCGTATAATTTACTACGTACAAGTCTCTGCTGGATGCACATTTCTTATCACTAACCAGCATCTGAGAAGGAATCCAGCTGCTCAAACTCACAATTCACTTTATTTAGCGTCATGGAAACCTTTGCCTAGACAACCAGAGGCACACGGTTTGTGTGGCATGCCAGGCATTGGGGTCATGGTGAAAACCCCATCGCAGCCATCGCAGGCCACAGGGAAGCCTGCCGGGGCCGGGCTGGTTCCACCCCTCTCCCTGTGGCTGCCATGTTTAGCAAGTGAAATGAACATAAATCAGCAGAAAACACAATAAACCTGGGTGGGGGTTTAACCCCCACGGGGGAGGGAGCTGCTGGATTTGGCGGGTGGAGCTAGTTGTACAAGAGATTGTTGTAGGGGAAGGGTGAGATCCCAGGGCTCCCGACTGCAGTACCAGCCACAGGAATTCACCCCGTGCCCACAGCTAATTAGAGAAACAACCAGAATGCTGTCAGGTGACCGGTGCACAGAGAGAACACCTGACCTCTGAACACCTGACCCCATAGAGTCATAGAACCATGGGACTAGAAGGGACCACCAGGGTCATCGAATCTAACCCCCTGCCAAGATGCAGGATTTGTTGGGTCTAAATCATCCCAGACAGATGCTATCCAGCCTCCTTTGGAAAACCGCCAGTGAAGGAGCTTCCACGACCTCCCGAGACGTCTGCTCCATTGGCCGACTGTTCTTACAGTTAGGGAGTTTTTCCTGAGATTTAATCTAAATCTGCTCTGCTGTAGTTTGAACCCATCGCCTCTTGTCTTGCCCTCCGTGGCAAGAGAGAACAACTTTTCTCTGTCTTTTTTGTAGCAGCCTTTCAAGTACCTGAAGAATGCTATCATATTCCCCCTTAATCTCCTCTTTTCCAAACTAAACATACCCAGTTCCTTCAGCCTTTGCTCATATGGCTGCATTCCATCCCTTTGTTTGTCACTCACCTTTGGATCCTTTCCATTTTCTCTACATCCTTTCTATACATTGGTGACCCAAACTGGACACAGTCGTCCAGCTGAGGCCTAGCCAGCGCTGAGTACAGTGGTAGTCTCACCTCCCATGTTTTGCATGCTGTGCCTCTGTTAATGCAACCTAACATTGTATTTGCTTTTTTTTGCAACAGCATCGCATTGCTGACTCATGTTGCGGCTGTGATCCACCACAACTCCCAGATCCTTCTCAGCCGTGCTGCCGCCAAGCCACTTATCCCCCAGTCTGTATTTGTGCATCTGGGTTTTCTTCCCTCAGTGCAGCACCTGACAGTTGTTGAATTTCATTTTGTTGTCTATGGCCCAGTTCTCCAATTTATAAAGATCCCTTTTAATTTTAGTTCTATCCTCTAGAGTGTTTGCAACCCCTCCCCACAGCTTTACATTATCTGCAGATTTGATCAGTATGTTCTCTATTCCTACATCCAGGTCATTAATAAAGATGTTCAACAACATCAGACCCAGAACAGATCCCCGTGAAACCCCACTTGAGATCTGCCTCCAGTCTGACATCATTCCATTACTAGTTACTCTTTGTATCCACTTAATGGTAGTTCCACCAAGCCTGTATTTCTGCATCTTACTTATGAGACTGTCATGTGGGACTGTGTCAGAAGCTTTGCTGAAGTCCACGTATATTATGTCCACTGCATTCCCCCTATCCACCAAACCAGTTACCTTGTCAAGAAGGAAATTAAGCTGGTTTGGCATGATTTGTTCTTGGTAAATCCATGCTGGCTGCTACTGATCACCCTTCATCCTCCAGGTATTTGCAAATTGAATGTTTTATCCATTTCTTTGGTAGCTTCCCAGGTATGGAGGTCAGGCTGACCAGTCTATAGTTCCCCGACTCCTCCCCCCCCCCCCCCCTTTAAAGATGGGCACTGCGTTAGCCCTTCTCCTGTCATCCAGGAGTTAGCAAATATTATTGCCAGTGGCTCCGAGATTTCTTCAGCTAATTCCTTCAGCACCCGGGGGTGAATAGCATCAGGCCCCGCTGACTGGAATTCATTCACGTTGGTCAGAAGAGCTCGGACGTGTTCTTTACTTATCTTGACCTGCATCCCTTCCCCTTCGTCCACCAAGAGCCTTCCTGGCCCCTCTCTCTGGGGCTGCATGGGAATGGGCCCCCTTTGCCTGCAGGCTGGCAGGGAAGGGTTACGGAACGGCTGGGGCAACGGAACCAGCCCCACCTACCGTGAAAGGGCTGCCCAGCGAGGGGAAGTTGGGACGCTTTCATTGGCAGCCTGAGCAACAGGGTGGAGCCCAAATTGCCGTGCAGTGGTCTGGACCAGCAGGAGCTGCTAGGAACGGCAGAGAGCAGGCCTCATCTGCTAACGGTCGCTGGATGCAGTGCGGGGTGGCTGGAGTGAGCTACTCCCTGACGAGGGGCGTTGACAGGCTGGGAGGAGCCTGGGCTGAAACTTTCATTTTGGAGGGGGATTAAATACATTTGGTTCATTTTAGCGGGGCTTGTTCGGGCATCAGGCGAGACCCTGGGGGAAAGTCTCTGCAGAGCGCTCCCCAGACCATCTCTGACACGGGGCTTCGTTTGGAGCCTGCTGAAGCAGCCTGTGGAAAGAGGGGTCCAGGGAGGAGGCGTCTCTCTCCTGGCCCAGAGCAGCTCACTGCTGGGAGGGCACAGCAGACGCAGGGGCGAGGCACTGGGCACTGGGCACTGCAGACCTGGCGGACGAAGCACAGTTTGTCCCGCAGCACTGTCAGCAGCCACTGGCCCTGACAACGACCCTGTAGTCGCTCCTGGCACGGCTCACACAGAGTGCACTGGCTGGGCGTGCTGGTGTGTGGTCCCCAGGTGAGGTCACGGGGACGACCCAGAAGCCGTGCAGCAAACCTGGATTGGCACCTGGGTCTTCAGAGGATGGGGGAGGGAAAGTGTCCCCCCAAACTCCCCGGCGTAAAACCTAGCCAAGGCAGCGTGGTCATGCGCATGCTGCCGGCCGGCCGTCAGGCGGAGTGGGAGTGGAGAGATCTGCACGGAGCACACCGAGAGGCCCGGGTTACAGGCTGGATTCTGGAGCTTGCTGGCTGGCAGCCTGGCCCTGGTCTGGAGCCCCTGGTACCACACTGTGCTGGGTCCCTCCGGAAACTGTCTTCAGTCCACCCACCATACTACAGTATGAGGGCCCAGACTGTAACCACGACACAAGTGGGCTAGGAGCTCGGTCTGCTGCTGGCCACCACAGCCAGACCGGGCCCTGCTCAGGGAACCCAGTGCCTGCTGGATGTGCTGTCCCCCTGAACTGTCTCCACAAAAGCATCTGGACATAAATGTCGGAGGTGCTCAGATATTGCGGTGATGGGCCTGCTCCAAGAACCTGAGCAGAACTTTTCCTCTGGCCTGGAGCCTACTCTTAGGTCTCCGTTACTCGGGCCCAGGAGTTTATCTGTTCTAGAGGCCTTCAGGACATGTCTCCCTCTAGCACCTGCTATCCTGAGGCTTCTCTTCCTGTTACACCTTGATCTCTGTGCCAGCTTGAGTCAGACAGCCAGAGACGCTGGGAAATGACTGGCATACCATCAACACCTGATCAATTATAAATCTGAGAATCTGTTACACAGCATCACTTCCATTTTGACATGCTGCTGACCCCCAGATCTGGATGCAGCAAAACACCAGGAGATAAAAATAGAAAAAACCATGTCAATTAAATATTAAAACTCACACATGCTAGGCAGACCTGGAGAGGAAAGAGTAAACACAAACATAAAGGGCAGGGTAGAGAACTAGAGACAAAATGAATAGCTTTTCACCATCTGTGAGTACTAAGGATGATTTATACTGGAGATTACAGAAGAACTTCCATGCTCATTTATAATGAAAACATTTGATGGTAATGACAGTAATAACATAGTGATTGAAATCCATTTACTTTTCGGGGATTCTGCAGACTCCTTTCCAGCATTTATCTGGTTTTAGATCCCTCGGAACCTGAATCCTGCTCTTGCCTGCTGAAGACACCAGACGAAGGGAAAACAGGGACCTTTTTTGCCATTTCTCCGACCACCTTCCAGGTCTGTGCAGGACGCTCCGGCATTGCCCTGCTCTTCCCTCATCAAGGAACAAGCTGGCTCCTCATGGATGATGCGGGTGATTATGGAATCTGCATCGCATGACCCCTTTAAATGTGGGACACTTTTAACCTGGGGAGACTGAGCAGAGCACGTGGGCGTGACATGCTCAAGGGTCACTGCAGAACAGTCCAAGAAGGCAACCTCGGGAGGGACTGAGCGGCTGCAGGGAAAACATCACAGGCCTGTGACTACACCTGTCCCTAATTATAATTATGCAAATGAAGCCAGTAAGAGTAATGGTATTCAGACTGCAGAGGGAACTGTCCAGCTGGAGGTGTCCACCCACCACCTTTCTCACGCACAGCACTGCACAATGGGGTGTGTCCAGGAGCGGCGCCAGCTTTTCCGGCGCCCTAGGCGGCAGAAGGTCCCGCCCCCAAAATTGAACAGACGGCCGGGGTGCCGGCACCCCCAAAATAGCAGCACCCTAGGCGACTGCCTAGGTCACCTAATGGGTTGCGCCGGCCCTGGGTGTGTCAGGGCCAGATTAAAATCTTTTGTGGGCCCTGGCGCTGGGATCATGGCCCTGCCCATCGCTCCACTCACACTCCTCCCAGAGGCTCCACCCAGCAGTAGACAAGACACCAGGGTACCTGGCCCAGTGGCCGGATCTGGCAAACCATGGCTGTCAGCCATGTCACAGTGGCTAGGGCAGGGGTCCCCAACGCGGTGCCCACGGGCGCCATTGTGCCCGCCGGGGGGTGTAAGTGCGCCTGCGGAGACCTCGGGGTTTTTTGTTTTTTTTTTGCTCCGCCGGCAGCGCTTGGTGCCCGCTGGCAGTGCTCGGGGTGTTTTTTTGTTTTTTTTGTTTTTGCTCCGCCGGCAGCGCTTGGGTTGTTTTTTTTTTTTGGCGCCCGTCGGCAGCGCTCGGGTTTTTTTTGGCGCCCGCCAGAAGGAAAAGCTTGGGGACCACTGGGCTAAGGGAATGCTGGAGCAGAAAGTCTGACAGGCTTGTGAAGGCTCCTAATGGAACTTGTAACTTGCTTAGAGAGAGTCATTCTCCTAACAGAAAAGAAATCAGGGTCTTTGAAAAACTAAAGGATTTCACTAGGCCATGTGCTTACTGGGCATGCAGATCAAATCTGTGTCGAAGAACAAGTATATGGGAAAATTTTACTCGCTGAGACAAGCAGAGGCATAAGGACCCCAGCTCCTGTGGATGGATTTCCAGCAGTGATTTTAATGTGTGACCTAGGACAGTGAGGCTAATATTGGGAGTTAAATTCAATTTCCAGCTCAGTCATGTCACATCAGGGGGACATTAATGAGTGAGTTTTGTGAAGCACGTACATCACTTATAGAATCATAGCTCAAGATATACCATGTCTACCACTTCCCCCCTATCCACAAGGCTTGTTACCTGTCAAAGAAAGCTCTCAGGTTGGTTTGACACAATTTGTTTTTGACAAATCCATGCTCACTGTTACTTATCACCTGATTTTCTTCTAGGTGTCTGCAAACTGATTGCTTAATTATTTGCTCCATTATTTTTCCAGGTACTGAAGTTAAGCTGACTGGTCTGTAATTCCCCAGGTTGTCCTTATTGCCCTTTTTATAGCTGGGCACTAGATTTGCCTCTTTTCAGTCCTCTGGAATCTCTCCCATCTTCTGTGGCTTTTCAAAGATAATCGCTAATGGCTCAGAGATCTCCTCAGTCAGCTCCTTGCGTGTTCTAGGATGTATTTCACCAGGCCCTGGTGACCTGAAGCCATCTAACTTGTCTAAGTAATTTTTAACTTGTTCTTTCCCTATTTTAGTCTCTTCTGATCCTACTTCTTTTTCACTGGCATTCATGCCGTTATCCCCGTCACTGGAAGTGTGCTGCTCAGCAGATCCGACACCCCCCTGTTCCCGGGGGGCAGAGTCCCTTCAGCCTGCACAGCCCTGTTTGCGCAGTGCTTGGACTAGCCAAGGCACCGTACACGTAACAATAATCAACCAAACAGTCCAAGATTCCACAGACGGGCCGGTTTTAAGGCCAGAAGGATCATTCTGATAATCTAGCCTGACCTCCTGGAGAACCCAAGCCCGAGAATGTTACCTAGTGAGTCCTGCCTCAGTTCGACGGCCTAGAGCTGCAGCACGTTTTTTCACGTATTGATGGGCCCCCACACCACTGCTTGCGGCCGCTAGAATCATTCTCTTCACAGTCAACCAAGAGGAAGCTATTGGAAAATAATTTCAAAGAACATCATGATCTGCTCGCCAGCCAGGCAAAGGGGAGAAATACATTAATCAATGGTTCACACTGCTCTGCTTACAGCTTTCCCAGAACTGCAGTTCTGTTCCTCGCAGCTGCTGCTTGACCAGGCTATAATGGGCACTCTTCAAAATGGTCTAAAAGGTGATTTTTTTAATAGCAACAATCCCTGCACATGGTAGCAAGCAGACATTCGGGAACGAAGACCCACTCCTGAACGAGGCCAGAGTTTCACAAGACAGCTGCCCTCAGCCTTTCTCCATCTCGGCTTGATTGAAGAAAAATACAAAACCTTTTTTTGGACTTTTACAAGCTCCATTTTAAATGATCTGAAGTAGAAAAGACATTAGCTGATTTGTATTGGTATTACAGAAGCACCTTCCCAGGGCTCCAGGCCCATCGTGCTAGGCGCTGTACAAACTCCTGGTTAGTGTCTGCACCAGAGAGTGTGCAGGCAAGGCAGACACAGGGGGGGAGAGTGGAAGGCTTATTGTCTATCTTTTACAAATAGGGAATTGAGACCTAGTGAGTTTAAGTGGGTGCCCAAGGTCACACAAGCAGCTTGTGTCAGAGCCAGGAATTAAACCTGCACCCCCCAGTTACCTAATTCAGCAGCTTAACCACCAGCCCGTCCAGCGCCTCTAGCGGGGGCAGACTGTTGAACCCTCTGAAGTTCCAATCAAAAGCTCGTAGTGTTGTGCACTATAGCAGAACGTAATGTCCAGTTCAGTCCAGCCCCACCGTTCTCCAGCTCCAGCTGAGGCTGTTGTCTAGGGCTCTGGGGAGGAGACCTCAGCCTTGCTCCAGGCTCCAGCACTTCGCCCTAGACTGGATTCTGAGCTCCCCACCATCTCCCATGTAGGGAACAAAGCGAAGTTACCAGTCATTGTGCTGACTGTGGAATGTAACTTACAGTCCGTATGTGCTTCTACTGCACTGACAGACTGGATCAGGCTGCTGGTTCGTATGCCAGGCGAGAACCTGGCACGGGGCCCCCCCACACCAAGCAAACACCTTCTGCAGCATGGGGTGGGTCATGTGGGAAAAGAAGGGGAGACACTTTGAACCTGCCCCCATCACACTTCCCCTCCCCACGTTCAGGAGCGGTTTCAAAGCACATCTCCCACTAGCACGAGTTCCCAGCACTGAGCAGTGGGTCTCGTCTGGGATCTGAGTAGTAGGATCACTCCATGGGATGGGTCCGATACGTCAGACAAACCTGCTCGTTCCTGCCCTGGGTGACCGCTGGATGTTGAAAGAAGAAGTGCACTGGAAATAATAGACGGATCAGTATTCTGTACAACCTTTAAAGTGCTATCACACCACAGCTATCGGTAGAAAGGTCAAAACCATTAGCATTTGATTTCTGAATTAAATGCATTGCAATTAGACTTTTACAGCTATCTGGAGATCTTGTTATGATAACAGAGCAGGTATCTCTGTAATTGGTAATTACTAGATGTAGAGACATGTACGCCTCCTTTGAAAAATATAATTGTTCCTGAGCTGCAGAGGTTGCTTTATTTTAAGGGTCTGCAATTATCTTTACTTTTCGAAACACAGATGCCTACATGCATAACCCAAAATAATCCCATTACATCTAGGAATCACCTGAATTTGACAATATCTTTTCCATAGATGCTAGCTGGTTTTGCTTGGAAGTCATGAAACTGGGACTCATTTGCAAATTTCCAAGGAAATAATAAATTAAGAAACATTTTCACCTCCACTATTTTTTTTTTCTTTTTGATCTAATTTTGCACAAACTCCAGATTTACTGGGAACATTTCTCAGATGGGATATGTTCTGGGAATATCTGCAATCATGTTCCTCTCGTTTCTTGATGCATAACTTGCAAAGCCCCAAGAGTGATAAGGAGCAGACCAAGAAAAGATTAAGAGAGTTACATGTGTGCAGAGCTTGACCCTGCGGCCAGAGAGAGAGGGCACTGGTGAAGCTCGGTGCACTATTGCTTGGCTGAGTGATTACTAAGGAGGAACATGACAACCTTCTACAAATACCCGAAGGTTTAAACGTCGGGTCACACTGGTCTGTTCAAATCAGGCAGGCACACATTGCCTGGTAGGCACATACTGATATCTGGAACAGAATATCCTAAGTGTCTGGTTTTTAAAGGTCTCTTCTGGCTCCCCCAGTTGATGGCAGCAGACAATAAACCCTAAAAAAACCCTTTGTCACAAGGGAGCTATTGTGTATTCTGAAGTCTTGGTAGAAACCTCACACCCTAAAGACCAGAAGCTTCCCCCACCTCAGATAAAAGCAGAAAGACATTTTTGTGACACTCACTTCTACCGAAAGATGCCCAACATACCCTGAGTCATTGAAAAATCAAAGTACAAAAGAATCCCTTTTGCCAGGCATTCCCAGTCTTATCTACTTCCTCCTTTGGGAAGGAGAGCAGCAGTCTGCCTCAAATGACCCTAAAATGCAGGATGTTCAACTTGAGCAATCCGGGCTCACTGAATTATTTCATCACTGCTGAACTGGATAGTTTTTGTTATCTTTGCCTTGCACTGGGATTGCTGGAGACACCAGGTCTCTGTGCAATTGCCACATTGGCTGATAGCATCCTGATATTATGGCCTAAAACAATCAATGAGCATTGATTGTGTCATTAGTGCACAGCGTGATCAGAAAGGAGACAGAATCTGTGAGTTCCTGCGTCTCCTTCAGCGAAGAACCTTATCTCCCTGCCCTGAGAGGATAGATCACATAGCAATTGCATTAGGAAATAAACTACTGTCCTTTCATCCAGTTCTAGGGAGCTGAATTCTGAGCGGCAGAGGCAGTAGCATCATTACTATTTTGTAACAGCTCCAGGAGTCACCTGGGTGTCAGCATTGCCCTCTGCCCACGCTGCCCTCCAGTCTCTGATGAAGAAGAAATGTCTCTTCACAGCTGTCAGTGGAATTCTAAGTAACACTTGTTCCACTGAGAGAGGGGCTAGGGAGGGACCACGGGGCCTTTCTGCAGGCAGGTTCAGACCAGAACAGACACCCTTGATGGTGAAAGCTTTTCCAGCGCCAGGCTATCAGTGAGCCATCACCCTGTGAAAGGTCCTTGTGGGGGAGGTAGCAGGGACAGGGCCCTGGGACTGGCTGCTGCAGGCCCATAGCTGCACATGCGGAGCTCCTGATCCACGGGCCACACTTCTGCACCTCCCCAGCGGTCCAGTCTGCTGTTATTCATTATTGCTGTTTGCAGAGCTCCACAGTGGGCCAGGTGCTTTACAGATCCACCACTGCACCCCTGAGCAGAGAAAAAGAGAGGCAGGGTGGAGGGAAGGAATACAACAGTAATGGCCAGGTCCTCTGGTGCAGGGTTGGGACGTGGTGCCATGCCCACCTGCCGGCAGATTTGGGCTGTAAAGCCAATGAATAATCTGACTTTGGCAGAATCACCCCAGTGTAGAAGGCTCCTCTACTGGTAAAGAGGTGGCACAGCAGCCTATATAGCACCCCTTGGCAGCTATCCGTGTAAGGGGAGTTGCTGGAACAAAGGGGGAGAGAACGGGGCTGATCTCCAGCTGCTGTTTGCAGCCGGTGTAACTTAGATCCACTCCCAGGCTGCTGTAATGCATTGTGGGACACTGGCCCGGCACACTGCATGCGGGCTGCACTCCTTGACTCTGGCCCTACATCAGACCTAGAAGGTGCATTTGGCAGGTGGTGTGTCAGTGTTCATGTCCGGGGTCATTGATTCCTCTTCGGCTGAAGCACACTTCACTGTTACAGAACAGTGGGATGAAAGAGGTTCCGATGCCAGGCTGAATGTGCTGGGGGGTGCCTTCCCAGACTCCCCATTCACACGGTGTAATACCAGGGCTTGAGCATTGTCAGAAAAGCACCAGCTTCACCCCAGCCCTGCTTCCATCCTTTGCTCCCTTTCCTAGCCAGCTCTTCTCCGCTACCGCAGCTGTGCAGCTGGCGGCTGAGAACCTGTTGCCTGCCGGAGCTAACATGTAGATCATGTGCCTGGAAAGGTCAGAGCAGAGCAACTGAAAACACAGGTAAAGTGCAGGAAACCTGAAATGAGTCTGTCAAAAACTCCACCCCAGGGAGAATTCACTCCTTCAAAGTCACAGCGTTTCAGTCTCCATCACTGAGTGCAGAGCCGGGTTACTCAGAGCCGGGCGACACGTGCCAGGTTCAGATCTGTCACATACGCGTAGCTCAGCCTTGAGTGACACTGGCCTCTCGTGCACGGAGTGTGTGCCCTAAAGATTTTCACTGCTAAGTGCAGCAGAGGTGAAATCCTCCTGTTACCATCTCAGGCCCCTGGCTCCCAGCTGTGCCCTGCCGGGCGCAAAGACGCCCATGGATTTACTGTAGGGGAAAGTGGCAGAGAGGGGTCAGGCAGGCTTTGGTTTTGGGAGACCAGCTCATGACAACTTCAGCATCCGCAACCCTCCAAAGCAAGGCAGCCTGGTCAAGTCCCACCCATGGCTTGGTTGTGTGGCCTATGCAGAGCAGTGCCAGGGTGGGGTGCAGAGACCCCCATGTCACCAGCCGTCATGTCGGGGGGATGCAGTGCCTGAGTTCCCAGGTGAGTGTGGAGGGAGAGCTCAGAGGAGAGGAAGGGGACATGGATTCACACAGGGATCCCAGTGGGGCCTAAGGGAATGACACAGCCAGTGCAAAGCTGCGTATTCCTGCTCAGGGGCAGGAGCCCTCTGGCAGTCACAAAGCTCTCATCCACACGGGTCAGGTTCCCCGATGTGGCCCTCTCCTGCCTGCTTGACACTGTCTCCCTGGCGTGCCCCCGTCAGCTTCACTGGTGCCAGCTCTGGGCAGGAATTCTCACCCAGACATTAGCAGGGCTTGGGGGGCCAATGGAGGCTGTGTGGCTAATAGGCTGATGAGTTTTTTGGTTTGTGGGCTCCCGGGGCTGAGGAGATGAACCACGTCTCTCCGTGGGACCGACGGGGCTAGTCTCCCGTGCAGAGTAAAGCCGGACCCCAGTTCATGCAGCTTTTGCCGAGGGGTGGCTCTGCTGAGCAATGAGAATGGGCAGAGGAGCTGCACATACAGTGCTCTAGTACCTGTCTGTCTGTAGGCGCCTCCAGGCAGGGACCTGGCCTCCTTCTCTAGCAGAAAGGGGCCACACACACCTACGACAGTAGCCAGCACCTGGCTTGCAGCTGTGGTTCAGGCAGGCTGCAAATCCTTTGGGTAGCTACTGCAATATTATTAACCAGGCTCGGGATGATTGGACTGAATGCAGCTGCTTTATCAATGCTGGGAGGACCTCATTATAATTTCATACCTTTGTAATGCTGTTTCGGCTCTGCTGACAGCAAGTATATCTTTGTTCATTAGAGCTGAGAAATGGGGCTTCATATGTCAGGTGTGGCGCCCTGGAAGATGAGTGCAGTAGGAAAGTAGATGCTAAAATTAGTGGCCAATTATTGCAAATAACATCGGTGTTCGTGGCAATAACAACATTTACTGGATCGTGTTGAACTAATGCGCTGCTAATGTGGCTGTAATTCTGTCTCCACGGGAATTCATTTGCAGCTTAGGAATTAGAACGTCGTCTTCTCCTGCAAGCCTTACTTTGCTTTGCTGGTTCCCGCTCGACTGGACGGGCTGGCCAGAGCTTTCCTGCTCAGCTCACCCCCTGCAGGAGCGTGCGAAGCCCCAGGCTGCTGACGATGGAGGGCCAGATCCTGGACTGGTGTGAGTCACTGTGCCTCCTCTGCAGTCAGGGGCATTGTTTGCCCATTGACGCCAGCAGAGAGTCTGGCCCTCGGCAGACTGGCTGCAAGGACAGGGCAGCAGGGAGGTGTGTGGCAGGTCTGGTCTGGCTGAGTAAGGACACGGGCTGCAGGACTGATCACTAGACAGCATCGCAGAAACGGGAGGGGGCCAGGAAGCTGTGCTCAGTCACAGAATGATAAATCCAAGGTAATCCCACTTACTCTCACCTATTCTTTTAACAGGAGTATGTTTGCCAAAGACACAAACACAGACACGTTTCTGAATGTGAAAATGGGTCGGCAATTAGATAGGGCTGGTTTTTGACAAAACTTTTTTTTCCCATTGAAAAATGCCTAATTGTTGAAACCAAAACTTTTCACGGGTTGGGTGGGTGGGTCGGTGGGGAAATGGATGAACTTCTCGACTTGAAAACATTTTGAAAAAAAGTTTGGAAATTGTCAAAACATTTTATGTTGACATTTTCGAAACAAAACATTCCAGTATTTCACTGCCAAAGGACTTTTCATTTACAATTTTAAGATAATTACAGTAAAGATTTTTGTAAAAGTTGAAATCAAAATGGAAGGTTATGAAATTATTGAAACAAAATGTTTCAATTGATCCAAACCAATTTTTTTTTTTTTGGAAAATTTTTGAGATTTGGACTTTTTGCTTTGATTTGGGACAGGAACATTTTTCAGAATCTCAAAAATTTTCACAGGCTGGGAAAACCATCCCCAGCCCAGCTGTGTCTGAGACAGACCCAGGAAAGCCCCAGGGTTGTGGGCACTCAGCCTAGGGAGCCATCTCCTTGCAGACTGCGTGATCTCAGGTTCCCAGTATTCTGGGAGGTTGGTCATTTCCCCTCCTCAGGATCTATAATAAGGGCACTCTGTCTCTGCGCGCTGCAGTGGTGCAAACTCTCATGGTTTTACACTGAGTTTCATGATATTTGGTGTTTTTTCTTTAAAGGCCCAGCTCCTGGAGTCAGGTGATTACCTGAGAATCTCAGATTTTGCGTAAAAACATTTCTAGCCTTGTGATGAGATGAAAAGCTGGAAATACATGTCACCCTCCCTGCCCCGCACCCCCAAAAGGAAAATAGAAAGAACCATCATTTAGTATATTGAAAAATCTCCCAACTGGGGGGAACTGGCTGACGATTTTGGCTGGGTTAGGCTGGCAAATGGGCCAGTCCCTGTGGCCAAGCACTACCGGGGAGGCTGGCCCTGGAAATGGGACTGACACAGCACTGGCTAGAACTCTGTCAGCACAGAGAACCAGCCCCTGCCTCTTCTGACTTTGGGTTGGTAACGCCTGTTGGTCCTGTGGGGGTGGAGGCAGGGGCGAGGTGCACTCGGGTTCCTCCTCCCAGAACAGCTGAGGCTCTGGTCCCACAGCCCGCTCTGCGCGGCTTTTGTTGGCATAAGCCAGCTGCACGGCCTCTGGGACAGGGCTGGGCTCCCGACAGACAAGAACCGCAGAATCCAGCTGCAGCTGGCCCTGTTCTGAGCCCACGTTACTGGCTGCAGGGTGCCATCTGCTGGCACCTGGCGGGAGCCACGCTGGCTTTTCAAGACCAAGAACTGGAGTGGGTTCCTCCCGGGGGTGGTGTCTCTCTCTGGTTTGGTTTAAAATCAGTCAAGGGGCTGCATTGTGAAGAACCCCCAGTCTTCCCTATGAGGCTGTTTTTATGGGTCACCGAGTCCATTTTCATCACAAGCCCCTCGTTGGGTCTTCTTTGCTCTGCGTGTGGGTCAAATATTTTGCAAATGGGTCTCAGCTCCTGTGAGGGCGGCTGTGATGATTACCTCTAAGCTCCTTGAGGGCAGGGGTCATGGCTCCCCGTGCACTGGGCGTTGATGGGCATCGTCAGTGCACAGCGAATACACAGCTCTAATAATACGGGGATTTGAACGGCAAAGTGCCACCCCTTGGCTAATGATCACTATTACTCCAACCTGGGGGAGGTGACAGGAGGGAGTTTCTGGGTGGGGATAGATGTGGATGCCGGGGGTGGCAGGCTGACCTGGGGGTCTGGTACAGGCAACAAGGGCAGCATGGAGGTGTGCGGGAGGAGAGGGGCTGGTTGTCTGCAGCCCTTCCTGAGGAAGACGCTGCTGCGTCCCACACCCGGTCAGAGGCCGAGAGTCCTGCACAGGGCCTGACGCACTCTATGGTTTTCTTACAGCCTCAGAAATGAGGGTGGAAAAGGCCAATCGCGCTGCCAGGAGCCGGTGCGGGATCGGTCCCCACGCCGCACTGCTCTGTGTGGTGTGAGCCAGGAGATGGGGTCCCTCAGCTGCCCCCTGGGGGGAAGCCATTCCCCAGAGTCCGATTGCACTCCATGGCCACCTTCCCCCACAAGCAGCTGAAATTCTCCGCTGGTGGCCTCATCCCACTGCTCCTCCTTCGCCCCACAAATAACGCACCTCCCTAGGTGAGCGTTAACGTCCTTCCCAGACGTGTGCACCGTAGCTGTGAACAAGCCAGTCCCTCTGGATTTGGGCCAAGCTTTCAAACCTGGGGGGTCCAACTGGAAGCTGTTGGGGGCTCAGTGCCTCTGAAAAATCAGGCACTTAGGTGCGTATTATGAATAAGGGATTTGGGAGCACAAGCCCCAGTGATTCCCAGTGTGCTCCTAAGTCCCTTGGTCTTGTAGAAAGCCCAACTTTGGGCCCCATCGCTGTAACACCTGCTCCTGGTGACGTCGGTGGGACTTTTGTCACCTCATATAAAGTTTCCCTCCAGCCCCCCGACACTTCTGGTGGCTAGTTTCCGAATCTCCTCATTTCTCCCAACACCTTCCAGGGACCTCTTCTCCTTCAAATCCTGGGTAAACACCTTCTGGGGCCGATGGCATCTCTGTCCCACCCCCACCTCCGAGAGGTTTCTCTGCGGCCACTCAAATAGCGCTTTAATCCTGAGCCTTTCCTGTCGTGCCCGGCACACTGGGCACCCTCGCTCCAGACTCCTGACCCTGGATGGGGCAGCACATTGGCCCCCTGTTTCCAGAAGAGACTTGAGCTGGGTTTGGAGGGGGTGGGCTATTGTCTGAGCCCCCAGGAGAACAGGCCAGCCAGGGGCCTCCCGGAGATATCCCTCCGGGGGATGGATAGAATCAAGCCTCTCCCCAGGAGAGGGCTGAAGATGGTGATGGGGGTGGGTATATCTGGGGAAGGGGATGGGTAGGGATGGGAGTGACACTACAAGCTGTCTGTGAGGTTTCTTTTCAGGTGGCGATAACCCTGACTGAGCAAACCGGATCCAATAATCCCTCCCGGCTTTGGGTCTGGACCCAGTTCCACGCTCTGTGGGGCAGGGCTGAGTAGCAAGCCCAGTACAAACCCCTGGAAGGGTGGGGCCGTGTGGGGCTCAGGTGGGTGTGCTAGGCTGAGCTGGGAGCAGCTATTGCGCTAGCTTCGCCTGTGCTCCAGGCGGCTCCGCGCAGTGACATGCTTCAGGCCAGGGCGGATGTTAATGGCTGACGAGATAAGTACCCCTTCCTGGGGCCCTTGGCCTTCAGACGGGGCGCAAGGCACAGCCTCAGGTCTGCCTGGAGACATGGCCTGGAACACGAGGCCTGCACAACGTCCGTCAGGCAACCTGCAGATCCCGCGTCTGAGGACAGCTTCTCAGCCCGGGTTTTGTGTCAGTGAGACGGGGGCAACGTCTCTTCCGGGTCCACAGCCCGACCGAGAGGCTCCAGGTAGGCGCGAGCTCGATCGGCGTGTCCTGGGTAAGCGTTGGCTGCGCCGGCCGCAGGCACAGTCTGAACATGTTGGTTTCAAATGGGTGGAAGATACTAACTGTGCCAGGCCTCCATTCACGGGTGGTGGGGACAATGTGTAAGGCTGAAATCCTCAGCACCACAATCCCCGTCCCCCATGGTGCAGAGGTGAGTTGTAAAGTCCTTCACAATCCCCTTGGAAGGTTTACATCTTCCTCCGAATGTCTGGGGGACCCTTTGTTTCCGGTGGGTTGGGAAAGTCACTTTGTCCAGACTCACTGGTCCAGCCCCACCTCCACTTCCCAACACAAAAATCCAGCACCGGCAAACATTCCACAAAGCCACAGCTGGTTCCGGGCCTGTCCATTTCTGCCACTAACCCAGGAGGCACAAACCGCTGGCGGGTCGGGGTGGGCAGGAGGAGCAGGGGGCGGGGGCTGGGCCCTGCACCTGCAGCTGAATTTCATCTCATTGTTTTCACTCTGTGCCTGTTGGCTCAAGCATGAAAATGCAAACACACCCGGGCCTTTGTACTCAGAGGTGCACAGACTCCCCCACAAAGTGCAGTGGACAGTCCAGGTGAGTGACGCACCTCTAGCTCCGGGCACGCACTGACCATGCTGGAGGGCTCAGAAAAGGGGCCTATACATTCTGTGTTGGGAAGGTTAGGACTGGAGACATCAGCACATTTGAAAGGGCCCAGAGCCCCCCGTCAGAAGTGTCCGAGTGGACAAGCCCCAGGCCCTATAACAGGGGTAGGCAACCTATGGCACGGGTGCCGAAGGCGGCACGTGAGCTGATTTTCAGTGGCACTCACACTGCCCGGGTCCTGGCCACCGGTCCAGGGGGCTCTGCATTTTAATTTAATTTTAAATGAAGCTTCTTAAACATTTTAAAAACCTTATTTACTTTACATACAACAATAGTTTAGTTATATATTATAGAATTATAGAAAGAGACCTTCTAAAAACGTTAAAATGTATGACTGGCACGCGAAACCTGAAATTAGAGTGAATAAATGAAGACTCGGCACAGCACTTCTGAAAGGTTGCCGATCCCTGCCCTATAAGGTGCTAGACACTCATGCCAGTTCAAATAAGTCACGTTGAAAGTCAGAGGCAAGGCAGAACGGACGCCCACGTGACTCTGGGCTTTACCACATGTTGGGGGTCGGGGAGGGATTGTTCAGGGGCTGTTAGAATTACCAATGCATATGAGCAGCTTTTCCTTGCCAGAGGCGCTGTTCTGAGTGCAGTCCTGGGCACTGCTCACTCTGATTGCAATGCACGGGAGTCCGATTTTATTCAAACACTTGCTCTGCTTGTGCCAAATAATGGTTTATAATCTTTGGGGGCACATATTTTCGCATGAGGTCTGAATAAATCTGTTAGCTAAAGGTCATGCATAATTGCAATTCATTGCTGTGTCCAGGAGCCATCAGAGCCCACACGAAGTGGCAGGGATGGTACCATGCCACCCCGAACCTCAGCATCTGGCCTTCGAGAGAGCTCAGGCTGGATTTGCCTTTGGGTCTTCAGACAACTGCAAAGCAACTGGTTGCTCTGTCAAATCACTAGATCGAACCAATTGCCCCCGTCCCGCACTAACAGCCACCAGGAAAGTACAATGGCGCTACCACAACGGGTGTATGCCTGTAGAGTGCCTGGCACAGTGGGGCTCAGGGCCTTGGCCCCATTGTCAGAGAGATAATGAGTATTAGATTCACAGACGTTTAAGGCCAGAAGAGACCATTAGGTCATCTAGTCTATAAAATCCTGACTGAGCTGGAGAAAGTGACGAGGGGCGTGTTCTTTACCCCTTCTCATAACACACAAGCCAGGGGTCACCCGATGATGTTAATAGGCAGCGGGTTTAAAACAACAAAAGAAAGTATTTCTTCACACAACGCACAGTCACCCTGTGGAACTCGTTGCCGGGGATGTTAAGGCCAAAACTGTAACTGGGTTCAAAAAGAATTAGATTTGTTCATGGAGGACAGGTCCCTCAATGGCTATTAGCTAAGGTGGTCTGACATGCAACCCCATGCTCCGGGTGTCCCCAAGCCTCTGACTGCCAGATGCTGGGAATGGGCGACAGGGGATGGATCACTTGATCATTGCCCTGTTCTGTTCATTCCCTCTGTAACATCTGACACTGGCCATTGTTGGAAGACAGGACACTGGACTAGCTGGACCGTTGGTCTGATGCAGTATGGCCATTCTTATGTTCTAGTCTGACTCCTGTGTATCACAGGCCATAGAATTTCACTCATTACTCCTGTATGGAGCCCAATAACTTGTATTTGGCAGAAGCATTTCTTCCATAAATGTAATAAAATTGAATAAATGCCTCCCTCGAACCTGCACTACATGTACCTGGTTCTCGATTCCGAGAGTCCCACTCCATATCACTATACCTCACTTCAAAGCCCCTTTGTGCTGAGACAATCGTCCCCTGCCCCTTGGGTTGCACCCGGCAAAGAGAAAAGAGACATTCCAGGAGTGCCGATGGTGCTTTTAGATGTTTCTCTTGGCTAGAGCAGAGAAGCCAAGTTGCTGAGGTGTGTGTCTGCAGGTGGGTGGGGTGGGGGCTAGGTGTATTTTTCAAACTAATTGCTGCACTAAACAAATAATTCAGGCTGCACTGCGCCCCTCCTTCCCAGCCCACTAACTTGGAGCTGCATGCGTTAGCCCAGGGTAGGCTGTGATTAAAGAATGATTCATGTTTCACACAGAGGGTCTTTTCAGCAATCTGTCTCCTGAATTAGTTTCTCCTGTGAAGAGGTAACTAAATCAAGGCTGCTGGCAATGCGCCCGGCCGGACAATGTCACGGAGAGGCCTCCTACCATGGCAGGTGATTAACCGCTATAATCACCGCTGCTGAGGGATGCCTTCTTTCAGCCTGACAGGGATTTATCACAGGCCTGTCGCTGCCACAAACGTAGCGCGGGGGAGCAGTGGCAATGTAATTATTCTGCAAATATAATTAGGTACAGTTGTACTGAATAAGTAATACTAAAATATATTTATTTCCTCCTATTCTCCTGACTCCTGCAACCCATTAAAATGCATTATTATGATAATTCGTCAGGAAAATGACAACATTTATTAACGCATTAAAGTTAATTCCTAGTAAATTAGTAATTGGCTAAACAATGCCATGCAGATTGCTGCGCCGGGGCATTCAGCAAGACAGGGAAACACAGGAGGAAAACAATTAGTTGTTTAGTGACTTTTCCCCACTCTCTAACATACACACTGCAGCTGTTAAAACTCTGTGTGCGAGGGAACGGCTCTGATGTGGTTTCCTCCCAGTGCAGGACCCGGGCAGCGGCTGCAGAGGGGAGGAAGGTGTGAGGCTGGATTTGAAGAGAGGAAGTGGTGATGCAGGTGGGGCTCAGAGCCAGTATAAGCAAGATGGCACGGCCTGGAAGTGGTGAGGGTGCCCTGGGGTAAGAACCTAACTAGAGAATGCACTTGGGGCGGGGGGGGCACAGAGATGGGGTCAGGCAGGCAGGGTGGAGGAAGGATGGACAGACACCTGGGGGGCAGGGCGAGGACTTTGGAGACAGTCAGCAAGCAGTGAAGATACGGAGCACATGGGGTCTGGCCTAGGCTGGCAGGACCAGGCCAGCCCCTGGTTAGAATCCTGCACCTGGTCACACGGCATCCTCGAAGGGGTCCCAGAGCAGGGTCAGTTCCAGGCCCAGGAGGTGCCGATCATCTCTCCCCAGACGGCGTGGGCGTGTCCAGCCAGGTGCCGTATGCTCAGCTCAGCTTAGGCAGTGGCGCTGGCGTACGCTAAGTACACCCCGGCAGGAGGCTCTGTGGCTGGGGAGCTGGGGAGCAGGAGCTGCAGTTTCACACAAACAGCCTGTCCTGCTGTGTTCCCAAAGACACAGGCATGTGCAGTGTCCGCCAGGCCTTCCCCCGGAGCACAGGGGAGCTCCCAGCGCTCAGGAAGGAGCCCAGGCCTCTCTCAGAGTTTATGCTTTGGAAGGCAGCACTTCCTTTCCGTCAACGTTTGGCAAACGGCACCTACCGGAACATGCCGGGGTGGCTAGGCGGGGAGTGGGTCTTGCTCGGATCCTGCCCAGGACCAGTATTGATCACAGGGTTATTATTTTGGGTTGGAGCAGAGCCTAAAGGAGTTCCCAGCCAGCAACCGTCCCCCGCCCCCCTAGATGCTGTACACACCCCCACAGCGAGAAGACAACGAGCAGGGTGCTGTCCAATCCACACCAACTAAGGACACAGCCCGCGCCCCACAGAGGTGACAGCCCAAGAATCAGACAGGCAGGCAGACGCTCTGGGGAACCCATGGGGAGGGCTGGCGGCGCTGCGTGGAATTTACAAAAAAGACACTCACTTCTTGTGGGCCGTGGTGGATTCTGAAGGAGACCTGATTGAAGAGGGGATGGAGCACCAGGCAGGGTGCCCGGGGCAGGGGGACACTCCCTGCTTTCTCACAGCGAGTGGAGTGATTTACTCAGGAAAGTCACCGAGGCCTGGATGCCAGAGAGACTCCGGGACAGATAAAATGGTGAGGATGCGGACTGGGCTCTGACCCTCCCCAGGCTCTTGGAGTGGAACCCGCTTCAGGGGAAGCAACGGAGATTGTACCCACTGCAGAGCATGCGCCGGCTGCTGGGAGGGTGTGCACGGCACCCGCCCCGCCCCAGGGACAAGGCAACCCTCCTCCTGGCATCCGTGTCACTCCCTGCAGGGTAACCCGCTCCACCCTGGGCTGTGTGGCCTGCTGCAAAATGCAGTGAAGATAACTAACGTGTGCGTGTGTGTGTGAGTGAGTGAGTGTGTGCACACGTGTGTGTGTGTGTGCATGTGTGTGAGTGAGTGAGTGTGTGTGCGCACACGTGTGTGTGTGTGAGTGAGTGAGTGAGTGTGTGTGTGCACACGTGTGTGTGTGTGTGTGAAGGGCAGCATGAGACCTCAGAGCGAGCCTGCATGAGCAATCCACATGGCCTCACGCCGAGTTTGTATTGCACCAGCACAGCTGCGGCTTTCAGGGAATTCTGCATCAGTCTTGCTGGTTTTATTTTGTCCCACAATGGCTGAGATGCGGACGTGATTTCCTCTGCCAGGGCTGCCCCGCCCCCCGTGGGACCAAGGAGATGGATGGCCTTCATTTGTCACAGGTAAAGGCTGCCCAGCCCCCTGCTTGTCTCCCAAACACCGGGCAGCATTACCAGTAGCAGCACTGACGCTAAAGGGGTGTGTGTGTGTACAGGGGTAAGCCGTGAATGATGCCCGTTCCCCCAATGCTTTGCCCATGTCCTGAGAGGAATGGGGGAATGTCTCCTGGAGATGAAACCCTCTGCAAAATGTTAGCATGAGATACACCACACAGTCTAACAAAGCAACCGGGGACTCCGCAGACACACAGTGTAAAGCCCGTCTGCCCCGCCCCGGCACACTCAGCGCTAATGCTGGAGTGGTAAGACGTGGGGGAGATCTGTCTAAGACAGAGGTCCTTGCTGATTTTGCCGCAGGCTCACAGGGAGCCCAGCTGCCCTCTCTCCCCGGGGATAGCACCACTGCTCAGTGATGAGCACCAGAGCAGGGGGTGAAACATGCACGTAAGTGCAGAAATACACAACGGGGCGATTAGTCCCCAGGCACTGAGCAAGCCAGTCAGTGACGTGCAGAACTTCCAGTGAGAAGCTCACTGGGAGTCGAGTGGCTGCTGAATCAGGAGCCATTCATCAGGCACAAGCAGCATCCTTTAGCTCATGTCACTGAGAGGAAACCAGCTCCTCACAAGTATGTCCTGGTCCCTGGGCCTGTGTCATGTGCTGCCATCACAGCTGGTAATTAATTACCCTGCACTCTTCCAGCAAACACAGACTACATCTCATCAGCCTCACATGCTTTCAAATGAACTCACAAAGGAAAATGATAAAAGACCAAAACACCCTGTTACCTGTGGGCGAACACTTTTCACAAAGGGATCACTCTGTATCTGACCTCTCAGTCCTCAGCCTCAAAGGAAACCTGCACAACACCTTGAAGAGACGAGCCTGGGAGCTTCCATTCATAACTTTGCTAGACACTAAAAATCATGGGCTTAATAAAGACACTGGATTTATGGCTTATTACCACAATCTGTAACCCACTAACCCGTTTGTCCTATGACTGCAGAGGTGTTAAAGGGCCACTTCACCTTGAATGTCCCTTAGAATATGTGCTGACTACTAAACAATCTGTTCCACCTTGTATTGAGCTGTGACACTCTCATTACCTTTCCCAGACCTGAAGATGAACTCTGCGTAGCTCCAAAGCTTGTCTCTCTCAACAACAGAAGATGGACAATAAAAGATACGACCTTCCTGCACCCATCTTGTCTCTCTAATATCCTGGCACCAACTAGCAGCTGAGCCCAGCACAGGGTAGGAGCCACCAGTCAGGTCTTCCCCAGTTCTGCCTCCTGTCCCACAGTGATTTACCTCTCTGCCAGCTGCCCTGGGCACCCAAAACATACTGCTGGGGAGGGCCACATGACCACTCTTGTGGCTTGCCTTTGCTTCCCCATCAGAAAGTCATTTTTCTGCGGGGAAGCAAAGAAATCTGCGGGGGACATAAATTCTGTGCCACAGAATTCCCCCAGGAGTAACAATCCATACCTCTGCTCTTGACCAAACACGAATCTGGTTTCCTTGGGTCTGCCATTCCTCCTGGGTCTGGTATGGCTCTCTCACTCTATGAGTGCCATGAAAACATCATGCCTCCAGCTCTCTGCACCTGCACAGCAGCTAGAGATGCTGCTCCACAGAGGAGCCATTAGCAGCAATATCCTGCTGTAGCAAAGGTCTCTGCTCTCTGACACTGAACCCTCCCCTCCAGGCAGCCGCTCCCTGCACTCCAAGGCACTTCAGAGCAGTTTCCCACACAGGGCTGTTCCAACCCCTTGCTGCAGAGGGTAGTTTTAGGCCAGACCGTGGGGATAGGCTCTCTGAATTGTAGCACAGCCCTGGCACAAAGCTGAAGACTGTGGGACTCTTGCAGTACTTTGCATATTTATAGCAATTTGGAGGCAGAGATTATTGCAGGTGGAGCTCAGCTCTGCTGGGTGTTTGCATCCCCAAGTAGATTCATCTGGTACGGCGCGTCCCTGCCACACGACAGAGCACACCTCGGCTCGAGCATACACAAGCAGCAGGTTTTCCATGGGCTGACCATATATAATTCATCACACTTTTATTATGACTCCAGGCAAGGTAAAGTTTGATTTTCAGAACAAGACTGAAATGAAAAGTCCCGAGTGCAAAGCTGGCAACTCCCCCGCGTTGCCCTGGCCCTCCCCAGCACCATATGCCGCTGACTCGGGAGGACGCTGCGGCTCGCCGCAGCCGCACAGCCACTAACGAACAGTAAAAGGAGAATTCACAAGACTCTGGGAAATCGTTTTTTAGAGCTGTAATCGCAGGTGGACACTTGATGAACTGGCCCCATTCCTCAAGAATCTATTATTGATGGAGCTGTCTCTACCCAGCTCAGTTCTTCATTAGATGCAGGGGACAAACCTGGCCATTCGTTTTACACATGCAAAGGGGGAAAGGGGAGATTGGCTTTACTTCCCCTGGCCCCAGAGTGCCGCTGCTGTTTGGATCATCACACAGGCCTGGCCTCGTAAACCACCAGCTATTACACTGATTTATCGGCTACGGGTAATACTAATACTGCATGCTCTTCATTGTCCACACCAGTGCTGTTTTCTGTCTGGCTTGAGGTTTGTAGAAACCCCTTCCCCGTAGGGTCTGTGCATTCAAAAGTACAAGGAAGAACACCGCTCTCTCTGCCAGGGAATTGGCTTGATGGGCCAGGGGGGTGTTGGGTGTCCGTGCATGCTGCCTGCAGGACACGCTGAGTCAGAGACCTTTGCACAGTGTGGCCTGTGCTGTTCTCCTGTCTCTGGCTGGCTGGGGCCAGCTCTGGAATCTGGCTCCTGGGGACGTTTCTATCTCCTGCAGTCAGACGTCTCCCCCTATCGGTCGACAGGTTCATGGCTCCAGGGGGACGTGGCTCTCCTTCCAGCCAGCCAGTGCCAGTCCCATGGAGGGCTTTAAATATCCGGGCACAGACCGTGACCTCTCTCTCTCTGTGCTCACTGCACAGCCTGGTCAGAGGGCAGAGCTCTGGGGGAAGCCAAGCAGACCGGCTGCTGTGCTTTGTATCAGCCAGAGCTTTCTCCAGATGTGCAACATCAGTGCGAGGTCTAATGCATTGCAGCAATAGGGCGTAGGAGGATGGGGGCCGCAAGGGGGAGAGTATTCAGCTTCCCCACGGAGAGCAGGGAAAAAGCAGCAAGTGCTGGAGAGAGTTTAATAAGCTAAACCCACCAGGGACGTCTCAAGCCAGGCTACAATGAAACCAAGGACGTAGCAGCTTGGAGGGGGTTGTGCGGAAGAGGGCAAACATGCTTCTGGGATGTCTAAACCGGAGCTATCAAGTAGGAGCAGTGAGGTGGGAGCACCTGTCTATGTCGCATTAGAGAGACCACTCCTAGGTACCATGTCCAGTTCTGGTGTCCACCCTTCAAACAGGACACTGACAAATTGGGAAGGGCTCAGAAAAGACCTTCAAGAGCAATTCGAAGTCTGGAAATCCTGCCTTGTGAGCGAGAGACTGAAGGAGCTTGATCTGTTTATCCAAGAGAAGGCTAAAAGGTGCCTTGGTCACAGCCTGAAAGCACTACGTAAGGAGGAGAAGATCTCTGACAGCCAGGGCCGGCTCCAGCTTTTTTGTCACCCCAAGCAGCCGGGCGAGAGGGGCTCCCCCCTCCGGCCTTGGGGTGCCTCTCCCAGCCGGGCAGGCGGAGCCCCCGGGGGCTGCAGGAGGTGCTGGCTTAGCCGCTCCTTTAAAGGCAGCTTGGCTGGGCTGGGCTCAAAGCGGCGCGGGAGGTGGAGGCCGGTGCAGGCGGCGGGGAGTGGCACGTCCCGGGGAGCCCGGCGGCACGGTGAGCGGCGGGGATCGCTAGTTCCTGCCCCCCCAGGCCGCGGTCCGTGCCCCTGCAGGGCTGGGCTGGGACTGGCGGAGCGCGGGGAGCCGGCCGGGGGCTCCGGAGCTGCGGACTGGGCTGCCAAAGCAAAAGAAAAAGAAAAGAACCACGGCAGGGCGGCCGGAATGTGCCGCCCCTTACAACGTGCCGCCCCAGGCACGTGCTTTCTCGTCTGGTGCCTGGAGCCGGCCCTGCTGACAGCAGAGGGCTCTTCAGTCTAGCAGACAAAGGCCTAATGGGATCCCAGGGCTGGATGCTGAAGCTAGACAAATTCAGGCGAGTACCGTGAGAGTAACTAACCGTGGGGACAACTCACCTAGGCAGGTGGTGGATTCTTCATCAATTGAAACCTTTGCATTGAAATTGGATCTCTTGCTAACGAACATGACTCAGGTCAATGCTGGGCTTGTTGGGAGGGTTCTCTGCCTGTGATACACAGGAGATTGGATTATAATGGTCCCTTTGAATCTCCCCTGTGCAGCCTGGGGCTCCTCCCCCCCGCAGTCCCCGCTCCTGCTCCCAGCTCCTTGCTGGGAAGGTTTAGATGTTTGTCTGGTCCATTTGGGAAATCCCCCGGATCCATTCCCAGCTGTGGAAGTGACTCTTTGGGAGAGACAAGGTGTGGGGTAATGAGGGGTCTCTACACCCTACCCCTCACAGTCACATCTCTGCCTTCCCTCGTGTTGTATGCCGGGGACCTGCGCTTGGCTCCAGTGAGACTCTTGGTTTCGGCTCGCCCTCCCACTTGCACCTCTCTGGCCCTCCCCAGTTCCACCCTTCCATTGCTACACAGCGTCTTGGTGCTTGCCCAGTTCTCATGCACCTTCGCTGCATTTGTGCAACTGGTCCTGCTTTTGTGTGTGCTCCCTTAGCGACTCCAGGAGGGATGGCCCAGAGCCTGCTGCCAGCTGGGAATAAAACCATCGCTCTGGAGAAACAAGAGGCGGAAACTCAGTCATTTATTTACTTGCAATTACTGACGGGAGGGAACATTCATTACCGATCCCACAATGACTTGATTATGCAGCATTAGCAGCAAGTGACTAGAAGCCTAAAATATGGCTATTAAAGAATTACTTTGGTTAATAAATAATTGTGACGCCAGTAATTATTTATTTGAAAGTTGGGTTTGCTGAAAAGCCTCTATATTTTCTCTTTTTCTAGTGCCATAAAGTATTTGAATAATTAACAATTCCTGGTTTGCCAGTCAGAGGAAATGGTTAGGCTTAAAAGCCAGCAGCACTTGTGTGTTGAAGTGGGTAGGAGCCCATCACTAGTGTGTTTGGTGCTGCATGCCACTCGGTCTGTGGCAAGTTAGAGCACCAAAAATATATTATTCAATGGATCATTTCATCCAGCATTCAGCCAGCTCTGTTAGTCTCTGCAAGGGGAAGGCAGGGCAGCTTTGTGCGAATTTTTACGTATGTACAAGGGTAAGAGTTTTTGAAGACCCCTGTTCTTTAACTACGGGAATACTCATGTCAGAGAGTTTACGTAAAGAGTTGAGTCTCCGAGGAATTTTCTTCTTACCACAGAACTGGGCTGGGGGATCAGTTGAAGCCACAGAATTATTCAGCTAGTCATCAAGCTGCAGCTTATCAGCCCAGCCCCAGGTCTTGAACGAGTGTGACATGTAGGTCGGAGTGCAACAAAATATTAAACAAGCGGAGGGGGCGTTCCCATCCGGTCAGGGCTCGGTTGGTTAGCGGGAGCTTAAACTATCCGGTGCATGGCTGGCAAAGCCGAGGGGGTGGGGAAGCACCCGTTGTGCCAGGATGGTCAGAAGCTGGCACAAGGAGATGCCAGGAAACCAGATGCAACTTGACCTGTGATGGCACCGCTCCATTTGGGGCCTCGTTCCAGGACAGCCTGGCTGGGACGGGCACAGAGGAGAAGCTGGTCTCTCCATACCCCAGAGCCCTGGTTGGCCAGAGAACTGGCAGGAAATCCCACCCCCGCTGCGAGCTCTCATGTGACTGGAGGATGGGGATGTCATTCGGGAAAGGACTGCGTGTGCTGCAGGGACACAGCCTGGCTGCCTGGCCCCTAGGAGCACATCACATTCCAGGGTGCAATCCAGAGCAGTGCGGGGGCCTCCCAGTGCTGTGCTCCTCTAGCTCCCAGCCAGCCGGACGGCATGCAGGGCACCCCCTGAGTGTCTGTGTCTAGCCACAGCCCTGCTCCAGCGGCCTGTCAGCTACACTCCAGCCACACTCTGGCTTCCAGCAGCCTTGGTTACTACCTGCAGGGTGACCCCAACCCACTCCCAGTCCCGGATTCCCCCCCCCAAACGGTGTGTTCTGCACCGTCCAGCCCGCTCCTGGGCAGTTCAATACTAGAGGTCCGTTGCCCCAGGAAGGGAACAAATCTCCAACCGTTTGCTACTTTAACTGGAGTTACCCAAACAGCTCAGTTTAAACACAACCCTGGGTTAGTCTTGATTAAAGAACAAAACAAGGGTATTTACCTACAAAGAGATCAATATTAAGTGAGTACAAGTGGGAGGCGTTAAAGTCAGAAATGGTTACAAGAGCAATAAAGATAAAATGCTTCCGAGTAGCTAAACCCAACAAACTAGACAGGTTCAAGGCAAAATCCTTTCCACAGGTGACCAACTTCTCAGATCAGGCCCCCAAAAGGCAAAAGTTTGGTTCCTTTGTCTTCTTAGGTGAGAGAGATTAATTGAGCTGTTTTCCCCTCACTTTTATAGTCCAGTCACCTTTGAAATGCGTTGTCCTGAGGGTTACCCCTAGACAAAGTTCCTTCCAGCTGACAGGACAAAGCCACAGAGCGTCCTGGTGAAAGAGGTTCTATGTTGTTGCTAAAATGCAGATCGATCTGTTCCCGCTCCCCCCCTTTGCCAAAAAGGCCACCAGAACAGTGATTGCCAATCAACTTTGATGACAGCTGGCTAGAGGCATCAGCTTGTCCTTTGTCTTTGACTAACCGGTTTACCCTTCTCGCTGTTCCAAGAAATCTGTTTACTGCTTACATGTAAACTGAAGTAAATACATTTCTTTGTCTGGGATACACGTGTTTAACTACTTCTGCTTAGTCAGGGCTACGTGGCTTTGAACATGTGCTAACAACATCCTAGGGGGGAATTCATAACTTTACATATAATGTTGCTACACCCATTGCACCATGATATTATTGACCAGTGAGTTATTAGTTTTCAATTGATACCTCCCAAGGCATATTCTGTACAAAGATAATTACACTGGTTTGCAGGGTGTGAATACAGGAGTGCATTCGGTCACAAGCATGCAGTGCCTGAAAGAACAGGCCACTGCCCACAGGAAGGAGGCGCCTTAATCCTGGAGTGAGGAGCCAGGGCGGAGGGGCTCTTTAAGCTGCTTGTGATGGATGGAGGCTGAGATCCTGTTAGACATCTTGGATTTAAGCCATCCTCCCACTGATAGCTCTTTGCAATGACACCGGGGTAGAGTAGGGAGCCCCACCAGAGCCATGGCAGCAAAGGCATCTGGGAAAAACTTCAGCAGCCCAGAGCAGCTGTTCCTCACCCCTATATGCACTGGAGTTCCCACGCTAGTCAGTGTCTCCCTTGAGCGGGGCTTGGGTGAGTCTCAGGAATATGCACGGGCCTTGTTTCCCATTCCATGTGGGAGCGAGAACTGCTGTGGTGTCCTGCTTCCTCTGTGCCTGCAGCTTGCACTATCACGGAAAGGTCTGGGGCTCTTTTCTCACCCACCCTGGTACATTGAGTGATTTGCTTCATCGGGTTCTCGCATGCCTCAGAGGACGCGCTGCAACAGAAGGGAAGAGTATTGCTCTGACACCTCCCTCTGCCTCTGTTACTCCTGCAGCACACAGCTCCGGGTGCAGACAGATCCAGACCAGGATCAAACAGAAACACGCATGCCATCCCCTGGAGCTTCCCATCTGAGGCATCCACTGCGGCGTTTCCCCAGGAGTACGGCTCTGCTCGCAGAGTGGCACGTGCTTTAAACGATCCCATGCATGCTGCAGGCAAGAGCGGAGACTCTCCAAGCTGCTCGTTGCACCAGCTCTGGCCAGATGCCAGTTGATTTGCTCTGTTACAACCCGAGGGCTTGTGGTCGTTGGACCATTTCCCATTTCTTAGAACGAGTCTGGCCAAACTCCTCGTTAATTGGCTGCTGCTTAGAGTGTCTTGGCTCCAAACCCGAGCCTGGGCTGGGAACGGTGAACCCCGTAAGGGGACGGGGTTCTTCATGGTGAAGCTCTGCCCGAGGTGCACAAGCTGGCGCCTTGGCTGTGCTCTGCACACCGGCCAGCACGTAGGCCAACAGCTCCATCCCAGGGCAAGTCACTCAGCAATCAGCTTGGACAAACGCTCTTGCTTACTGGGGGCACGTTTCTACCAGGCCCTGGCATGCCCTGAAATTAACACACATGCCCCATGAGCGTCTGAAACCACAGGTCCCACAGAGCAGCTGAGAATGGGACATGCAATGCTCCACAGGCTCAGCCCCCAGCCTCACGCTTCCCCGGTAGCTCAGGCCACACAGGACGGGAGTTTGCTCTTGGCCTATCTAGGTTACGATTCATCCACACCATCAAAGCACCAGTCTCGCCTGTGACGTGGGCACGCTTCTCTGGCCTGCACTAGCCGCACTGCTGCAGTTCAGGGCTGAGCTGTGTGGGGCCCAGGGGGTGACTATGCCGGGCTGTGTCTGAGGCACATTGGCAGAGCTGTGTAGTGTACAAGGCCAGAACTATGGGAGAACCCATCAGGACTGGACAGCACTGGCAGAGCACTGGGGGCAGGGTGAGGGGAGGGGAGGGGGACACATCTGGAATGGCAAAGGGTGAACACGCCCCTGGGATCCACACAATTAGCTCACAAACCTGCTGTGTGGACTAGACAGGAGAATTTTGCCCTAAATGAGGAACGTGTGGGGGCTCAGCACGGCAAACCCCTTTGTTCTCTCATCACCATCCCCCTGTTTCTCAGTCTGTGGCTCTGCTGGGCCAAGGTAACATCAAGGTTCCTCCAGGAGGATTCTGGCAGCGAGCTGCATGTAGATTTCTATGGCCATTATGCAAAGGCTGGAACTTTGTGAATTGCTGACGCACACACTAAAAGACCAGAAACGTCGAACCCTAGGAAATTACCTAATTTTTCATGTGCACAACTAGAAATATTTATTGTAAGGGATAAATGCAAACAAGTATTTGCACCATTGCTCCCAGCTGTCTGAGTCCTTTACACTGACTGGAATGTAATCTCCGCTGGGTCGTTTGGGATTTAAATGTTGATGTCATTTCTGTTTGTATGCAAAGGGCTTCAGCTATTTGTTAAGTCCAGCTCCTCCAATCCTAGCTTTCCATCTTGTTTATTATACAGAAAAATAACAGAGTGATGTATGAGTCATCTTCCCCCAGCGCTGGGGAGAGAATTTCAATTACACTTCTCCTTAAAATATTCACACAAAGTAAACTCAAATTCTTAGAAGCGTTTGTGAAATGCAGCCAGAGGAAAACACAGCGAGATGGAGAGCTTGCTAAGAATTCCTGTCACAGGCATCTTGGCTCACAGCTGCAATTAATGAGTCTCTGCAACTAAAATGCTTTGTCTACATTTTGTTTTTCATAAAACTGAAGCAGTTTGCAACATTGAATTGAACATTAAAGTTGTGTTTTTAAGTGTGGTTATAATAATATTCATCCTTAATGGTCCTGCAGTGTGTAATCAGTGTGCAAATAGAGTAACACTATCTCCACTGTCTTCATGCTCATGTTCTCTCTCATGCTCACACACACACACACTCACATATATCCAGCTACACTTGTTTACAGTGACACGCTGAACTCCAACAGTTAATTGTTGTACATTTGGGTACCTGGCGCATTCTGGTTGCCGTCTATTATCTGCCTTAGATATTTTTCAGGGCTTCCTGTGTTCTTTCACATCATCTTCTACAAAGTGTTTTTATTTTCATTTTTTAAAGTTTGCACTAATGAAACTCACAAGTCTCATCTCTCCTGGCTTGCTGAGTGCTATGTCATCCAAGCAATCTGCTGGGACGTATTGCACAGATCCATCAGCAGAGCATCAGGGCAGCATCTCTCTGATAATGTATCCAATTAATACATCCTCAGAGCAAATAGCCCATGTGACACACTGCGGCTCACTCCTCCATGTCATTTTGACCAAGGCTGAGATTTCAATTATTTCTACACACAGCCCAGAAATATTAGAGAGAGACAAATGTCCATTTGTCACGGAGTGTGGGGGAGTCCGGGCCCTGCACCCCTGGCTTCCTGCGACTCACCATAACTCTCAGCCAGCCAGTAAAACAGAAGGTTTATTGAGACGACAGGAACACAGTCCAACACAGGTCTTGCAGGTACAGACAACAGGATCCCCTTTAGTTAGGTCCATCTGGGGGGGCCCAGGGAGGCCACTCTCCCCGCTGGGAAGCCCCAGCCCCGTCGGAGTCCCCTCTTCATTCCTAGCCAGCTTCCAAAACCTGAAAAACCCCTTCCAGGCGTCTCCTTTCTCCCTTCCCCCACGGCTCCTCCCCCAGCCTTTTCCTTTGTCCGAATTCCCCGTCAAAGGTGTTACCTGGTCTCCAACTCCCCTCCTGGGTTCTCACGTTACATGCTCAGGTATCTCCCTTCCCCCATGCAGGCAGTCCCAGCTCAGCTCCCCGGCAATCTTCCCCCTCAGTATCCAAAGAACACCACAAAACATTCTCACTTCGTCACACCATTCTGGGTTCATGCTAGGGCAAGGCAAACATTCAGGGCAGCGCCCATTTTTCCTGATCCACTTTGCCCACACCTGACTTTCCTTTATCTCATCTACGCTGCAGCCTCACTGAGCCTCACTCCCACCTGCCTTTTTGCCTCCTGTTTGCAGTGGCACGGTAGCCATGTTGGCCCCAGGATATTAGAGAGACAAGGGGGCGTGAGAACATAAGAACATAAGAACGGCCGTACCGGGTCAGACCAAAGGTCCATCTAGCCCAGTATCTGTCTACCGACAGTGGCCAATGCCAGGTGCCCCAGAGGGAGTGAACCTAACAGGCAATGATCAAGTGGTCTCTCTCCTGCCATCCATCTCCACCCTCTGACAAACAGAGGCTAGGGACACCATTCCTTACCCATCCTGGCTAATAGCCATTTATGGACTTTGCCACCATGAATTTATCCAGTCCCCTTTTAAAGCGATATCGTTTATTGAGCCAACTCCTGTTGGTGAGAGAGACACGCTTGTGAGCTGCACAGAGCTCTTCTTCAGGAAGACCAACGCAAATATTCAGTTGTTCCGTACCCACCGGCTCCTTGTGAAGCGCCATGGGAGGCTGCAGGCTTCTGCTGGGATTGGGGTTTGCGCTCTTTCGGGGGGCTGTGCAGGGGATGGCCGGTGCATGAACCGGAGGGTGCGGGCTGTCCCTTGCTGTTTGGGGGAATGGAGCCAGGCTGAGCTCTGACTAGGGCTGGCATTCGACTTCACCACATAATAAAAGTTTCCACTTGTGACCTTTTCCACATTTATTCCACAGGCTCTAAGACTTCATTCAGAAAGGTCACCCGCAATCTGTTATCCCTGACGGTGGGTCGCAACTGCGTTATTTATCAGACAGAACTGGAACTCTGGGTTCAGACAATGCCCAGCTTTAGAGAGGCCAAACGACTATATTGCAGGGGTAACTGCGAAGGCAAGAAGAGCTCTTTCACAAATTGCTTTTTCTAGCCGCTAATGCCACTCGCTCCCGGACAAACCCATGAATCGTAGAAACATGGGGAGGACAAGGACTATGAATGGGAAGCAAAGCAATCTGCAGTGTAGCTGTAGAACTCCTCCTGTGTCCCACGGAGGTTCCTCTCCCCTGGGCAGGGGCCACCGCTGGGCATCTTTTAGAGTGCCATGGCTGTGACAGTTCAGGGGGTCTGACCGTCACCTGTTGCCCCCTCCCTGCACAAAACATACCCCAAATGCCCACTGTTCAGGAAAATACTGCCTGAAATGGCAGCTCCTTATCTTCCTGCTCTCGAGCTGGGCGTGTAGCGCCATGGTCCCCCGGCATTCACAGGGTAATCTTGGTGCTTGGGCCTTTGTTTGACATCCTGAGAGACCAGCTGGCAGGATACTTAGGCTGCAGTTTTCTAACCTAGGTGCCTAAAGTTAGGTGCCTCGGTCCATGTTAGGCAGCGACTGTATACAGGAGACCTGAGCTTTGAGCGACCCGGAACACCAGGCCGTTTACTTAGTGCCCAGGTGTAGGTGAGGGAACACTAACCCCGTCTTTGAAGACATTGTCTGTAGTACTAATAAAACACTCATGACTGGCTGAGAGCTGAGCTTATAGGAGGAAAAATGATAGGGCTGAGTTTGCAGTGGGACCTGCTTCTTCTCCAAAGGTTGTCCTTTCTGAGGGGCTTGTGGAGGTCACTTTGCTTAAGCAGCAATAGCAGATGCAACATGTAGACCTAGCTGCAGGCTCTCTCTGGGCACTAGTATCACGGCACTGTAGGATCTGAGTACCTAGAAAAAACATTCAGATGCACAGATATTTACCTAGTGTCATGAGCTGGAGATGACATGAGAATGAGCTTCTCAGAGGTGTCTGTGTTTCTGGCCAGAGCTGGACACATGACAGCAGCATCCTCTCACCTGCATATTCCAACCGGAAACCAAAAATACACCAGAGTGTCTCAGAGCCTTGGACGAAGATTGTTTCATAGACTCCTTGAAATGTTGGGCTGGAAAAGACCTTGAGAGGTCATCGAGTCCAGCTCCCTGCGCTGAGGCAGCTCCAAGTAAACCTAGATCGTCCCTGACAGGGGTTTGTCTAACCTCTTCTTAGAAACCTCCAATGAGGGGGATTCCACACCCTCCCTTGGAAGCCTGTTCCAGTGCTTGATTACCCTTTTGGTTAGAATTTTTTTAAAATATCTAACCAAAATCTCCCTTGCTGCACATTAAGCCCATTACTTCTTGTCCTATCTTCAGTGGACAGGGAGAACAATTGATTCCTGTCCTTATTACAACAGCCCTTAACGGATTGGAAGACTGTTATCAGGTCCCCCCATCCCGGTCTTCTTTTCTCAAGACTAAACATGCTCAGTTTTTTAACCTTTCCTTGTTGGTCGGGTTTTCTAAACCTTTGGTCACTTTGTCTCCCCAATTTGCCAACATCTTTCCTAGAGTGCGGCGCCCAGAACTGGACCGAGGACTCCAGCTGAGGCCTCCCCAATGCTGAGCAGAGCAGGACATGGACCTCCCGTGTCTTACACACAACACTCCTGCTAATGCGCCCCAGAATATCAGCCTCTTTGTGGGCTCATAGTCTATTTGTGATCCTCCAGCGCCCGCAGACCCTTTTCTGCAGCACTTCTGCCGAGCTGGTTAGTCGCCATTTTGTGTCTGATTCTATGAACAAACAAAGGCTCAGGGAGCTGAGCAGTGGGACTGCCCTTCATCCTGCTGAACAGGCTCGCCCAGGCCTCTTCTCAAGTTGCTTGTGCAAGGACAGCATGATATAAATTGTAATCATGCCCTTGATTATCTCTGTCTGCATCCGGTGATGTCTTAAGGAATGTGTACATTGGCCTGGTTCCCAGTAGCGGCAGAAGGTCCCGCCCCCGAAATGCCGCCCCCAACAGCGGCGGCGGAAGGTCCCGCCCCCAAATTTCCACGGCCGGCCGGGGTGCCGGCGCCCCTGAAATGTTTGCGCCCTAGGCGACCGCCTAGGTCGCCTAATGGGTTGCGCCGGCCCTGCTGGTTCCTAGTAATTATAAATGTTTCACAGGACATAACGTCTTTAAGGGTAGGCACTTTTGCAGAGCACCCTATGAGATGGAGATCACTGGACATGAAATGAGCTGCCAATTGCACTTAATCAAACCTCCAGAGAGATTCTCCTTTTCCTAGAAGCAGCCCAACGGGTAGCCCTTCCTTCCAGCCCCCTGCTCTCTTGTGACTGCTCCAGCAGCCATGCCAGGCACACAGACCTGTCTGCACTGTGATGGCTAATGGCTTGTTGGGGGCTGAATTTTGTTTTCTTCCAAGAAATCTGCATGATGTGAAGAAGACGGCTGAACGGTTCAGAGAGTGTGATTCATTTATATGGGTCCTGGATTCCCCCTTGTTAATCAATCAGAAAGGATGTGCCCACTCTGAGGGAGAGAATCCTTGAAATACTTAGCACAGAAAACATCGGAAAGAGTAATACACATAGTTAGTTAGAGTTAATCAATTTCTCTTAATGAAATTGTCAGTCACAGGTTCTCTTATTTAGGCTTAATAAGCAGCTTTCCTCATTACCCATCACTATTGTGCATGGGGCCTACATTTAAAATCCATTATTGGAGGGGGAGGGAGGGGAAAGATTTCATCTCATTTTGCATGAAAATTGCCTGGAAAATCAAGAGTGATGAGAGAGACTCTAACAGGGGTTTGAAATCACTCCAGCTTTTAATTCTATTAAAGACAGTTCATGTCTATTCAGGAACAACCTTGCTATCCAGGGACTGTGGCACCAAATGCACCACACAGACTCCCTGCTGACCCCTGGAGTCAGAAGTTACTGTTCTCATTAAATATCCAGAGCAATTCAGGTAAACGTAGAAAGCTCGTTTCTCCATAGTTGACTCATCTCGGAAAATACCCGTCCAGCCTGTGGGTATGTATTGAGAGAGCAGCTCAGCGTAAAAGCCGTGTGCAGCTGTTTTCTTGTTTAAAGCAATCGGTTCCTCTCAGCATTGTTCTCAGTAATCCAGTAAACCAAAGGTAATACAGCGACATCTGGAACATTCTTGATCACTGGGGTTATGCTAAGTTCTGGTTTGTTAGGTGCCCAGAGGATGTGGGGCGTGAAGGAATGAATAATTTATTATTGTATTATACAAATGTAAGCAGAGTCAGGATGAGCTCTACCCTGACATCTGGTGGTGAATTATGGGGAGTGTGGAAAAGAACTTCAGGGGCTGATCTCATTTGCATAGGCACGCCCACCCTGCCTAGCGTGAGCCCCAGCAGCCCAAAATGGTCACTTTGGCGGCTGTGGGATCCCCAGTTTCTCTGTTATTGGGGCAGGAGGAATAAAGTGTTGTTACCCTGAGTTACCCTGATTATGTGAATCAAGGACAATGACACTGTTTTATGACAGAGGGTCTCACCATCACCTAAGTGACACTCACTAGACAAGGGACATGGGTTCCAAAACCCAGTGAGGGAAGAGAGGTTGGAGGCAGGTATTGGTACCTGGTGGTGTGGGGCCTGTTGGTGAGCCTGATACACCCATTACACTGCCTCCTCTCTCCAGTGTTGAAAGTCAGACCTAACCTTGCTTCCATGAGGAGTCTAATTACAGGCTGCTGAGCTGACATCACTTTGGGGCTGATGGTGCACCAGCACTGGGGCTCCCCTACTACAAGCTGAAATCACTAAAGAGCTAAAGTTACTAAGATCACTGAGTGCTGTGTTAACTAGTTGGGGAGCCTGAAGCTATCGTGCTAAGCGGCGAGCGGAGCAGTTTGCAGGACGGCTGGTGGAGCGGCTGGCAGAGCGGAGCAGTTGGTGGGACGGTTGGAGCGGCCCACAGAGTGGCGAGCTGAGCCATTTTACAGGGACAGCTGGAGCAGCTCACAGGACGGTGAGCGGAGCTGACCCGTGTTGTGGGCACAGCTGGAGCAGCTCACGGGACGGCGAGCGGAGCGGAGCAGTTTGCGGGGACGGCTGGAGGAGCAGAGCGGAGCGGCTGGTAGAGCGGAGCAGTTCGTGGGACGGCAGGAGCGGCTCACGGGTCGGCTGGTGGAGGTAGAGCGGCTGGTGGTGAAGGCTGCAGCGGAACCCCACGGAAGGCAGACAGGCAGGCAGTCAGCCTTGGACCACGTAAGGTGCCCCTTAACACCCTGCGTGCCCCTTTTTCCCCCCCCCCCATTTCTGCCTAGGCTGGGGGGGTGTAACACCCTGCAGATAAACCTTTGAACTCTGGGGCTGCGCTGACCAGGGAAAGAGACTTTTGGGGTGTTGGACTTTGGGGACTTTGGGTGATTCTTGGGTTGCTGGACTCAAGAGATTCTTGGGGTGTTGGACTTTGGGGACTTTGGGTGATTCTTGGGTTGCTGGACTCAAGAGATTCTTGGGGCGTTGGACTTTGGGGACTTTGGGTGATTCTTGGGTTGCTGGATTCAAGAACCAAAGGGAAAGGACACGGCTCAATTTGCTGGGGTGGGTCCTCGCTCATGGTTTGGTCTATGAACTCTAGTGTGGTGTTTTCCCAATTTAATGCTGATGTCGTTTACCTCATGTTATTAAACATTTGCTGCTACACCGAGACTCTGTGCTTGCGAGAGGGGAAGTATTGCCTCTTCGAGGCGCCCAGGGGTTGTGTGTAAGATTTTCCCAGGTCACTGGGTGGGGGCTCGAGCTGGTTTCGTGTTACGTTTTGGGAGGGGACCCCTATGTACTGGACCCGACCCTTGCTGCTATCAACTCGGCCTGGCAGAAGGGTTACACAAATATTAGAAAAAAAAGACAAAACCTCCCGCTGAATCCCAGGCAGCAGGGATGGAAAATGCTTATGACTGTAGGACAGGGACCCAGCCCCTTCCCAGTTCAGGCCAGGACGGCTCCCTACAGGAAATGTTTCAGTGTTTGGACTTGTCTAGTTTTAAATGTCCCCAGCTAAGGCTGCTGTCACTTCCCAGGGCAGCGTGTTCTACATATTACACACGGCTGTTCCAGGAGATCAACAGGACACTTTGGGGGGCATCTCTGCAGGGCTTGACGCTCTGTGGCACTGCAGTGGTGGGCAGGATTTTGGGATGCAGAAAAGGGAGGAGAATCGGTGTGTGTCTGGGAAAGGAGCCCACACCTCCACTCAGCCCTGTGCCAGACAAACATAGGTACATGTGCTTCGTACGTCTGGGCATGCTTGTGCAGAACTGGGCAGGGCACACCTCTGGTGCCCCCACTCCAGCATCCATGCAGACGGAGAATCTGTGATGCAAACGCATGCAAAGGGTGGGGGGCCCAGGGGATCTCCCCACAATCCTGCTCTCCTGCACCTTTCACAGGGGGATTTCATGCTGAGGATAAGGCGTTGGGGGTGGGGGGAGGCTATGACAATGTATGTCGGGGGAGGGATCTCTCTCAGTGAGATCAAGCAGCCATTTATAGACCTACAAGTGAATCATTTAGTACAGAACGGAGGCGGGGGGAGACAGACAGACTGGATGCCAGCCTCCCACCCTGCCAGGCCAACAACAGCTGGAAGGTTGGGCCAGCCGGCGCCGACCAGGAGCCACAGGTCACTCCCAGCTCCCCCACCAGAGAGCGAATCCCACTGGGGTGAAAGCAGCAGCGAGGAGCCAGGAGGAGAGATGAGAGCTCATCAGCTGCAGCAGAGGCTCTGCAGAACCCAGCTGTGATTGACGGGGACGCCAGGGAAGCACTGACACATCCCAGCTCTCCATTTGTCCCTGAGCAGCGAGAGAGGGGCCCTTTCCGGGCGTTTCACCACCAGCCCGCCCGCCTGAGGGGCAGCGAGGTGCTCCCACGATGGGGGGCGGAGAGGCCAAGGACTGAACTATTCCTGGAGAGAGAGGGGCCCTTTCCGGGCGTTTCACCACCAGCCCGCCCGCCTGAGGGGCAGCGAGGTGCTCCCACGATGGGGGGCGGAGAGGCCAAGGACTGAACTATTCCTGGAGAGAGAGGGGCTTCTTCCCCCAGACAAGGGGGATCCCTCCCGAGCGGGGCAGGGTGTGTGGGGAGCTGCCACTGGTGCAGCCCTAGATCCAGCGCCCCTTCCTCCAGCCTTACATTCGGTCTCACGGCCTTTATGATCCTTCCCACAGTGGCTGCATCACTTTACACGCCTGGCGGTTGCCATGCAGCTGCCCAGCCCCTCCCTTGTGCCCCCCACTAATGATGCTCCTGATCCCGCTAATGATGTGGCAGCCCAGGCTGCTGAGTGCCTTTGCCGTGTGCTCTTTGTGCTCAATGGCAGGAGCCGCGTGAAGCGATGTGAGGCCCTGTCCTGCTGGTTTCCTTCTGGGATGTCATCAAAAAACTACAACCCTCACTCCATGGGGACCCCATCCTGAAAGAAGTCGTTCCTGAACCCCCTCTTCTGGCCTTCAAACCCCCCCCCCCAACCTCTCCAACCTCATCACCAGGCACAAGCTCCCCACAGGCCAGGAGCCTCCACCTCAAAGCGGCACCAGACCCGGCCAGAACAACAGATGCAAAACATGCAGACACATCTCCACTGCTGCGATGACCAATACCCCACACAACCCACCTTTCAAGATCCAGGGGTCCTATCTCAACATGTGGGGTACCTCATCCAGTGCACCAAATGCCCCAACAACAGCTATGTGGGTGAAACCAGACAATCCCTATGCTCTGGAATGAACTCACACAGAAAAATGGTAAAAGACAAAATACCCGATCACCTGTGGGTGAACACTCTTCGCAAAGGGATCACTCCATGTCTGACCTCTCAGTCCTCAGCCTCAAAGGAAACCTGCACAACACCTTCTAAAGATGAGCCTGAGAGCTTCAATTCATGACCCTACTCGTCACAAAAAAACACGGACTCAATAGTGTTTTAGGGCAGTGGTTGTCAACCAGAGGTACTTGTACCCCTGGGAGTACGCAGAGCTCTTCCAGGGGATATATCAAATCATCTAGACATTTGTCTAACCTTTTACAACAGGCTACATAAAAAGCACTAGCAAAGTCAGTACAAACTAAAATTTCATACAGACAATGACTTGTTTATACTGCTCTATATACTAGACACTGAAATGCAAATACAATATTGATATTCCAATTGATTTATTTTATAATTATATGGTAAAAATGAGAAAGTCAGCAATGTTCCAGTAAGAGTGGGCTGTGACACTTTTGTATTTTTATGTCTGACTTTGTAAGCAAGTAGTTTTTAAGTGAGGTGAAACTTGGGGTACACAAGAGAAATCAGACTCCTGAAAGGGGTACAGCAGCCTGGAAAGGTTGAGAGCCGCTGGTTTACAATACGCTCCTCCTACATTCCAGCGACATACAAAACCCTCTTTTGCCCTATGACTGGAGAGATGTTAACTGTCCACTTTAAGTGGTTTCTTGCAACATGTGTGAACCCCTTGTGCTTAATCTGTCCCACCTTGTATTTAGCCGTGACGCTCTGGTTACCTTTCCCAGAGCTGAAGAAGAGCTCCGTGTAGCTCGAAAGCTTGTCTCTTCCAGCAACAGAAGCTGATCCAATAACAGATATTACCTCCCCCGCCTCGTGTCTCCTGTACACTTTCACACCAACTATCAAAGCCTCAGGAGCTTGGGAAAATGTTTGTTTTCTGGAGCTCGCTCAGAGCAAATGAACATTCCAAATATGCTATAAAATGCTGGGGCTGGGAGCGCAATACACCGCCCCGCTGCAGCTAGCAAGGGTTAGGTCTGGTCCATACTTGGGTGGGAGATGGTGGTCTTGAAGGCAGCACAGTGGCAGGCTTTGGCCCTCATTATTCTCTGTAGCCCCTCGGAGCCCCAGGCATGGAGCATGACCCCATTGTGCACGGTGCTGTACAAACACAGAACAAAAAGACAGTCCGGGCCCAAAGAGTGCCTCTTGTGTGCTGCAGTCTGTGAACGTTCACATGACTGAAGTTTCTGAGCACGAGTCCTCCCAGAGGCGAGAGTGATTTTCCCTCGAGCCGGTGAGTAGTCAGGAGAAGCTAGTTAACCTGTTTGTGCTGGAAATGCCTACACCCTCCCCCAACCCAAGAACAGCTGAAGCACCGTGCGACTTACCAGCCCCAACATAACTGGAATTTTGAACGTTCGTGACCAACCCAGAGTGAACATAGCCGAGGAAACGGGGGTCTGTTGGCAGATATTCCATTTGTAGGGAAAACAGCTGAACCCCCCGGCTGTCATTCCCGGTGAATGTGTAGCCAGCTGTAGGGAGGCAGCCCCATAGCACAGCCGCTGGGGTTCCAAGCTCTGTCCTCCTTTCCCCAGGCTGTGGGTGGGGCAGCAGCAATTCCGGAGAAGGGGATTTCAGGGAATTCTTTCCTGCGGCGGGTGCCGAGGCAGCACAATGTCTCAGCAGCTCTGACTGACGAAGGTTCTAAACTGACGATTGATGGACAAAATATTTAGCGTGAATTATGGGCTGAACATGGTGCTAACAGCTATTGATTACAAAATAAGTCTTTGTCACCCAGGCCTTCAGAAATCTTTGGGAGAAGATTACAAGCTATTTTTTAAATATTAGCAGCTCGATATATTGAGTAAATGACAAGGAAAAGCTTTCTGCATGCTCCTGTGGGGTGGGAGGCTGGGTGAGGGGTGTGCGGGAGGGACCCCCTAGGGGTTCCAGTTCCCTGGGGGCATGGCAATGGTACCTGCATGTGCTGTCCAGTGCCCTCCAACTACCCGCCAGCCTTGATTTCAGCCCATTGCTCACTCCCTGGGTAAGTGCCAGGGCTATATGCACAGAGGTGCAGCACTGCCTCCCCGGGGTACCCAGGGCTGTGAGACCCCTCCGTACTACCTGCTCTTAGCAAGGGGAAGCCTTGTCTGTGCCCTCCGGGGGGCAGCTCCCCAACTCCACCAGCCACGGGCAACACAAGCCCTGCCTGCCAGACCTCGCAGGCCTTGCTGTCCCGCTGCAGGTTAGTGCTTGGCACAACCAACCCTCTGAGCCCTCCGGGCGTCCCCCTGGAGTGTCCAGCCCCTGGTCTGCTGGCCACTCGCAATGTTCCCAGATTCGCTGCTTCTGTGGGAGCAGCGAGACACCCGCGTACCAGCTCCCCCTCAGCTCACCACTCCACTCAACACACAGCACTGAGACGTGTTTATAGTGATGACAAGCACAAGTTTCTGTATGTAGCAAAGCGTAGAGCAGGGGTAGGCAATCTGCAGCACGCGAGCTGATTTTCAGTGGCACTCACACTGCCTGGGTCCTGGCCACCAGTCCAGGGGGCTCTGCATTTTAATTTAATTTTAAATGAAGCTTCTTAAACATTCTGAAACCTTATTTACTTTACATACAACAATAGTTTAGTTATATATTATAGACTTATAGAAAGAGACCTTCTAAAAACGGTAAAATGTATGACTGGCACGCGAAACCTTAAATTAGAGTGAATAAATGAAGACTCGGCACACCACTTCTGGAAGGTTGCCGACCCCTGGCGTAGAGGTTCGAGTGATCGCAAGTGGGAGTATTGGAAACTACTGGTTACACAGAAAATAAAATCATGACATGCATTCTGGGACCTAAACTTACTGAACTAGATACTTTCCTGGCTTGTAGAGCAATGCTCTTCCAAATCCCTTCCAGCATTTTACAGCCATGCTTGGCTAGGATCTTCCGTTCATGAGACAATGCATGCTGTCAGCTTGTCTCCTCGGTGAAAGAGCCAGTGTACCCCGGCACCCACAGATATCCGCCATCACTCCGTTGTCATGTAAACAGGATCCCCTTCTGCTGTTTCTTTCTTCCTGTAAATGTCCTCTCTTGAGGATTTTGCCATCTCTTTATTAGCATTTGGCTCAGTGTGCAAACTGGCCTCCACAAGGAGACACAATGGCCAGTACACATAACCAGACTGAGAGAGCAGCGTCTGGCACCTCCTGCTAGAAAGGAGCCTGCCCTAGACACATCACCCTCAGGGCCGGCGCAACCCATTAGGCGACCTAGGTGGTCGCCTAGGGCACTAAGATTTGGGGGGCGCTGGCCGCCCTGGTCGTCAGCGGTAATTTGGGGGTGGGACCTTCCGCCGCGCTCCTGATCACCCTTGGGCACCTGCCTTAAGAACCTAACATTCAGTACAGACACCTAACTCCTTAAACATCCATACGTACATTTCCCACTGATTATAATGACCCGTTGCTACTGGGTCGCAGCAGAGACCTCACATGCCCCCCATAGTGAATTGTTGTGCACACATCTGACCCAGGGGATCCCTCTAAAGCTCAATTCACCTCCTGTGCCCTCTGCCAGGTGGCACCAAAAGGTTCCTGGGTCACACGCTTCCATTGCAACAGACCCCACAGCCTTCTATCCCCCCTGCCAGCAGCCAGATCTTCAGCTAGTTCCAGTCACTGGCATTGGGACCAAAGCTTCACCCCTGCTCTGCGACCCTCCCCTCGCTCCCCTCCAGTCTGTCCACACAGCCACTCTCATCTTCCTTCCTGCTACCCTGACACCACCCAGACCCCGTCCACACTGGCTGCAAACTCCTTTCCTTGCCTTCAGCCTCAGCATGCCTGGGGTGGCCTCCCCGCCTTCACATTCCTCCTCAGAGTCCTCGCTTACCCACAATCCATCACACTGCCTGTCACGTGGATTAAGGGCTGGCTAACGGATAGAGCACTGGGGCAGTCACGGCTCAGCACCTCTGGGCTGCAGCAGATCCAGGCCACGTGTGGAACAAAACATCTGTTCTCTCATTTCAGAGAGCGGGCAGGACCCTCTGACCCGGAGAGACCATTCCTAGAAACAGGCATCCTCCCAGCGCCCAAGGACATCCAGGTATCATACCCAGCAACCCAAACCTGGCAGCCTCTGTACAAAACACACAGTGGCCAGGCAGCCCAAAGCACTGGCTGTGAGTGAGCTCGCCTGTCCCAGAGCACCGGGCCAAAGTGAGCTGGTTAGTTCCACCATGGACTCACCGGATGTCGGCCCAGCTCTGATATTAAAATGGCGAATGCAGGAAGCACCAGAGAACTCGACGAACGTCCCGCTGGGAGCGGGAACAGGCCTCCCGCGAGATGATAAGGGCCCGGGAACAATCACAGCCTCCAGCCCTTCCTCGGCCATGGGAGAAAGCACGTGACATTGATACAATGAGTGACAAATGTTAAACATGTCAGGGACAATAGCCACGCAGCCATATTTTTGTTACTGTTCCAGCAAGATTGATTTTTAAATGGCTTTGTGCAGGACAAGTAACAAGCTGTATAGAAGGTGATTAAGTGGGGTTTCGATTTACTAATCTGCAGGGACAATGTGGATCTCCCTGACCAAGCCCACGCTCAGCTACCAGCACAGGGCTCAGCAGAGTCCTGCGGCCCCAGGGCTCCCTCGGAGACGCTCACACAAACGGTGCGGCTGGGAAGGTCGGCGGAATCCCTGCCAGCGTTGTGACCAGGAACCGGGCAGCAGGTGCTGGGGGCTCAGCTCCCGCCGGCCTCACTGGGCGCCAGGGACACCCACACCATACAGGATTGCGCCCAATGCTAAGGGAAGCTGGGAAATGGAAAGGCTCATAGCACGATGGCCTCTGCTCGAGCAGCCTGGCTCCATTGTTCCCCCTGGGTGGCGCCCCCACCTTGGCCCAAGCCATGCCCGCTCCAGCATCTGGGACCGCTCGAGGCGCCAGCATCTCCAGCCACACCCTTTCCTACCCAGCAGTTAGCTCAGCACACGGCCCCCACTCCTGCCCCTCCATCCCCTCTCGCCCCTGACCTGGCCTGTCCCCTGCGCTCCTGCTGCTTGTTTCACTCCTCACCAGTGCTCCCTCCTCTTTCTGTAAGCCCCAGGTGGGTGCCCTGCCCCGCCCTGACTCCAGGATCTCCCGTACGGGGCTCTTAGTGACACCTGAGTCACTTTTCACAGGGGGCCCGTCCTTAGTGAGCCCCCCCCCACGAACCACCTGCCTCCCTGCATCAGCATGATCATCACCATGGATGGCCACCAGCATCACCCTGGACTCCACAGCGTGTTCCCTGCCTGACCTCACTCGCGACGGCCCGGTTTGGCTATTGCTGCATTGCTCTGGGGTTCTAGTACAGGCCAGTTGATTGTTTTTGCTGTCACTGTAGCCACCCTAAGGCGGTGTCCACACTAGCACGTTTGTCAGCAGAACTTACGTCACTCGGGGTGGGAAAAAAGCACCCTTCTGAGCAACACACGTTTCACCGACAGTGCGACATCGGTCAGAGATGCTCTCCTGCCAACTCAGCTACCGCCGCTCCTTGGAGGTGGTACACAAGCGATCTCGCAGTGGCACAGCTGCATTGATACAGCTGTGTTATTGTAAGCTCACTAGTGTAGACATGGCCTGACTGCACAACTCATTGCGCATCAAACAGCAGGTGCTCAAATCCTTCCCCAGTTCATTAACTGTGATTAATTAGGGAATGGAGGGAGCAGCATCAGCTCCTAGGTAGAGAGCCCCCCATTGTACCTTTCTTAGCTGTCTTATGTTCCTAAAATCTCATGCTTCAGCGTGTCAGGCAGTCACTGAAGGGACGTTTCTCCTCGATGTATCTTGTATTTTGTTTTTTGTCTCCTTCTTCTGAAGCATCAGGGATGGCCGTGGCTGGACATGGGACATTGGTTGGGGTGGCCAGCACGCTGACCCGGCACTGAGCATTCTCTCTCTTGGGTGCGGGGCTGCCTGGTTCTTGCTCACATGCTCCTCAGCACAGGTGGGGTCAGGAAGGAATTTCCCCTGGTCGGACTGGCAGTGACCTTAGGGTTCCTTGGCCTTCCTCGGCAGCATGTGGGTGCAGGTCGCTTGTCAGGATTGTCTGAGTGTATCTCACATAATCATTTGCATGCGCCTCGGTCCCTCCTGATCTCTTAAAAGAACTGATTTTTCTAGACAAAGCAAATGCCGTAGATCTAATCTCCCTGGATTTCACTAAGGCATTTGATACAGTTCCACATGGGAAATTATTAGTTATATTGGAGAAGATGGGGATTAATATGAGAATTAAAAGGTGGATAAGGAACTGGTTAAAGGGGAGACTACAACGGGTCGTACTGAAAGGTGAACTGTCTGGCTGGAGGGAGGTTACTAGTGGAGTTCCTCAGGGATCGGGTCTTGGGGTCAACTTGGCACAAAAAGTGGGAGTGTGCTAATAAAATTTGCGGATGACCCAAGTTGGGAGGTATTGCCAATACAGAGGAGGACCGGAATGTCATACAAGAAGATTTGTATGACCTTGAAAACTGGAGTAATAGAAATGGGAAGAAATTTAATAGTGCAAAGTCATGCACTTAGGGACTAACAACAAGAATTTTTGCTATATGCTGGGGACTTATCAGTTGGAAGTGACAGAGGAGGAGAAAGACCTGGGTATATTGGTTGATCACAGGATAACTATGAGCCGAAAATGTGATGCAGCTGTGAAAAAGACTAATGCAGTCCTAGAATGCATCAGGCGAGGTATTTCCAGTAGAGACAGAGAAGTGTTAGTACCATTATACAAGGGACTGGTGAGACCTCATCTGGAATATTGTCTGCAATTCTGGTCTTCCATTTAAGAAAGATGGATTCAAACTGGAACAGGTGCAGAGAAGGGCTACTAGAACGATCGGAGGAATGGAGAATCTACCTTATGAGAGGAGACTTAAGGAGCTTGGCTTCTTTAGCCCAAACAAACAAAGGCTGAGAGGAGATACGTTTGCTCTCTATAAATACATCAAAGAGATAAATACCAGGTTCGGAGAGGAGTTATCTAAATTAAGTGCCAATGCTGGCAGAAGAACAAATGGCTAAAAACTGGCCATCAGTAAGTTTAGGCTTGAGATTAGGCGAAGGTTTCTAACCATCAGAGGAGTGAAGTTCTGGAACAAAACCTCATTTGTTTCAAGACTGAGCTTGCTAAGTTTATGGAGGGGACAGTGTGATGAGGTTGCCTACAATGGCATGTGGCCCATCTGCAACTGCTATTAGCAAATATCCCCAATGTCCGGAGAGGGGACCCTAGACGGGGAGGGCTCTGAGTTACTGCAGTGAATTCTTTCCCAGGTGTCTGGCTGGTGGATCTTGCTCACATGCTCAGGGTCAAACTGTTCGCCATATTGGTGGTTGTGAAGCAATTTCCCCCCAGGTCAGATTGGCAGAGACCTTGGGGGTTTTTTCGCCTTCCTCTGCAGCGTGGGGAATGGATCACTTGCTGGTTTGAACTGGTGTAAATTGCAGATACTCTGTAACTTGGAGATTTTAAATGAAGTTTTGAGGACTTCAGTAGCTCAGCCAAAGATTATAGGTCTACAGGAGCAGGTGGGTGGGGTTCTGTGGCCTGCGATGTGCAGGAGCTCAGACTAGATGATCATGATGGTCCCTTCTGACCTTAAAGTCTATGAAATTCACACGTTCTGAGATAGTAGGATTTTTGTTTTGATAATATCAGAAAATATGAACCCGTAGGATGGACACTTTCAGTCAAAGTGGAGAGAACTCCCCGACAATGAGGGCACCTGTGTTTGTTGCAAGAGAACCCCCAGAATTGTGTTGTCTACGTTTGATGCCTGCTGTGTTGTTTCCCAGAGTTATCTCAGCGATTCCTGCTACAGCTAGCAGGAGGTGATTTTACACTCACAGCGAGCACGAGGAAGGGAAGAACCTGTTCTCTCACATCATATCCAGCCAAGTCTTCTGACTAATATTAGTGGAAAGTGACTTTCCAACTTAAAGTTACAGCATCCACACCTGAAACCTAATGCCAAGCTCGGGGCTCAGACATTCCTGGAATAGAAGCATACCAGGTCATCTGGGTGTGTCCTATCCAAACTAACCAACACAACTCAGATTTCAGAGACTGTCGCTACTCACGAACAAGATACTGGCCACGAATCGGTCGTCTAATTGTTCAGCAAATCACTTCTCTATCAGGATATTGGGATTAACGTTGCTGGAAGGCGCTAGGGAAGTGTAACATGGCAGAGTCAGATTCCAAGAGCCTTACGCATGTTGAGTGGCATTTTACTTCTCAAATAGCCCCATCGAAATCAATGAGGTATGTCAGTGAGGTATTTCTCCATCTGTGAGTCATAGACTTTAAGGTCAGAAGGGACCATTATGATCGTCTAGTCTGACCTCCTGCACAACGCAGGCCACAGAGTCTGACCTGCGACAACGGCCGTGTTCGTGCCAAGCCGAATGCCAGACATGGCAGTGGGGGAGCTGTGCAGAGCCTGAAGGGAGCCAGGAGCTAATGAAATGCGTCCTGACCTAACACAGCATGCTGAGCCTGGTGGCCATGCTCTGTCAAGAGACGAGAGGGTTGCAGTGTCACAGAGGGGGACGGAGCCTGATGCTCCCGTGTTTCCATTCAAGGAGCACGAAGCCAATGTACAGCCTATGGAAAATCAGCATCTTACAGTCCTGGTTCTTTCCTTAATGAACGAAATGTAGGCAGCACAAAAGGCGATTCGGTGCCACCCAATAACATCGGCAGGATCTCCCGTCCACATGCAGGGCCCTGCACAGAACCAGCAGCACGGCTTCCCTATAGGGTAGGGCCCAGGTCTCTGGCAGGAGCAATGGGAAGCAGCTCACCCTGCCGTTCCCAGACCCAGAGAGGGAGCCTGGAGGAAGAACCAGAGACACCCACCTGCCCACCCATTTCTAGGCCCAGTGACTTCGCAGCAAGGCGAAGGAAGCAGGATCCCTGTAATCAGGATGGGGAATGCCCAGCAGATCATCCCTCCCAGGCAGGGCAGAGTCTCTTCTACGGAGACCTTCACTGCGGTGATGGCTGCGTTGGGGCGTACTAACAGATCGTACTCGATCTGACACAGCAGCAGTTTCTGGGGCCTGGGAAGTGCAGCTGCAGATCAGCAGAAGCCAGGAGGTTATCAGAGATGAGGAGAAGAAATAAATGTGGGATTTTAGAACCGGCTCCTCACCAAGCCAGCCTGGCCCATTACGGCCCGAGCCCTGGCTCAGGGAGCAGCCCAATGAGCTTGTGTCAGGCTAACTCAGCCGACCCGGGCAGTCAGAGCCTGAAACAAAGGAAGGGCATTCGCACGTTACCTCCCAATCCAATGAGCAGCAGGGACTCCGAGTATTGGCAGCCGTAACGAAGTTTAAATGAATGATCCGCCCTGACTGCCTGCTGCCAGGGCCCCAGCTGATGGATCGTTCATTAATACACACGAAGACCTCGGCAGAGGCTCTCTGACGGCAGCCCCCCCGCCGCCCCCCCCCCCCCCCCCCCCCCCCCCAGCCACTCCAGTCCCTGCGCGACCATCAATCTTATTTAGCAGCTCACAGTTACCATCTCTCGTAGGAAGCAGCCAGCCTGCGCCGCAGCGCGTGTCCCGGAATGCCCTTCTATGTAATCCTCCTCCTCCTCCATCCCCATGTCCTGGTGCGAGGCACCCCCGGGCCCCAAAGGCGGGGTGGGGCGGCCAGCGCTGGACTCTCCTCCGGAGCCGTGACTCCCCAGGCAGCGACCAGGGACGAATGCCCAGTGAACGAGAGCAAAACAGCTCAACAGGTGACGTGTGGCCAAGCTTCACCCTCTCGCCAGCCATGTGTCCAAGCAGGCTGCAGGAGTAGGAGCCTCTGTCTGGCCCACAGCGCCCAGCAGAGCCTGCGGCTAGGGGCCGGATCCCCTCTGAGGCTGCACTCGCTTTCCTGCTAAGGTGGCATGCTGGGGACCCCGGGACGAGAGAGTGGCTTGGTCTGTAAAATCCCTGGTGGCCGAGCCTGGAGGCTGGAAGGGAATTTCCGTACACACCGTGTCTGTGTCTCAGGAGAGCACATGCTCCTATAGGGCTCTGGCTGAGGTTCTCTGAAAAGCACCCCCGGAAGTGAGGCCGCGGAGCAGGGCTGGAGCCGGAGGGAAACGTGCAGACAGGATCGTTAGAGGCACAGCCCAAGGAGGGCATCGTGCATGGAGAAGCATCAGCATCAACCCCAGCCCCCAAATGTGACTCTCCTCTCCTGGGCCCTGCCCAGGGCTGCAGTGACACCCAGCCGAGCCCCAGCCTCTGAGCGAGGAGGAGGAGGGATCCCTCCAGGCCTTGGAAAACGGCGTCCGACTCCATGAGAACATCAGGCCGTTCGGCACTGCTCCGCTCCATCCATCGCGCTGCTGGGGCCCAGAGGCAGCTTCCAGGCTCACAGCACATTTGGCAATCAATCCAGTTTCATTGGCAAGCTGTTAATGCCCCTGTCACGGAGTCCCTGGGCGATGCTCTGGAACTGCTCCCCACAAAGCCAGTCAGGACTTTGGGGAGCCTCCTCTCCCTCGGAGCAGACTGTTTTCAGGGCAAGAAGCTCACAGGTCTTCACCTCCTGGGTCTCTCCTTGGAGTATTCAGCATATGCCCCTCCGTGTGCTTCCCACAGCGAGTCCGCCCAGGCGGGGTCCTGGGGAAGCCAGAGGTCCTGCAAGCACCCCCCACTTCGCAGTCAGACGTGACTCTCAGCCAGCCAGTAAAACAGAGGTTTATTAGATGACAGGAACACGGTCTAAAACAGGTCTTGCAGGTACAGACAACAGGACCCCCTCAGTTAGGTCCATCTTGAGGCCCCAGGGGGGCTAGAGCCCCGTCTGGGCACCCCTCCGTTTCCCCAGCCAGCTCGAAACTGAAAACCCCCCCCAGCCCCTCCTCCTCTGGGCTTTGTCCCTTTCCCGGGCTAGGAGGTCACCTGACCTCTTTGTCTCCAACACCTTCAGTTGGCACCTTTGCAGAGGAGGGGCCCAGGCCATCAGTTGCCAGGAGACAAAGTGTCAGGCATTTATGTGCACTGGCCCTTCGCTCTGCAACAACCATACACCCTTATCCCACCACCTAGATACTTAAGAACTGCATAGGGGAAACTGAGGCACCCACACAGTATTCAGAGGAAACATTAACAACATTCCCACTTCGTCACATCTCTCCCCCCTTCGAGACCGAACTGAGCGGGGTCACTTTAGCCAGTGACCTGGGGAAGTTCGAACCCAGCAACATTCCCATGGATTCCCCATCATCTCCACTTTGCACTTTTCGGCTTTTACCGTCAGTCCTGCCTCCTTGAGGCAGCCCAGCACCCTCTTCACCTGGGACACACGTTCCTCCCAGGTCTGGCTAAAGACACATGTGTCATCGATGTACGCCAGGGCCAAGTTCTCCATCCCCCTCAGCTTGTCTAGAATCTCCCCAGGCCTAGGCATGGGGTAGGCATCGGACCCGGTGATGGCTTTAAGCTTCCGGTAGTCCCCACAAAACCAGACCATCCTGTCTTCCTTGGGGACCAGCCCCTCGGGTGAGGCCCATGGGCTGTTGAACGGCTGGATCACATCTAAAGCCAGCATGTCCTTGACCTCTCTCTCCAGGTTCTGGGCTGCTTTCCCAGTGACTCTGAACAGGGAACACCTGATGGGGAGATTGGCTCCCACCTCAGGGAAGAGATCCACCAGGGGGTCTTCCCCCTTCTCCTCCCAATCCTCCCTTTTCAGGTCCAGGGGTCCCCTCACTCTCCTCCCATGCAGCAGCTCGAAAGGGAGGAACCCTGTGGATTCCTGGGGCACCACCAGCTGCCTCCCGATTCCCCCCAGTTCTACTTCCCCTTGGGGAGCCCATTCCTGGTACAGGAATCCCTTCTCCCACAGGACTCTGTCCCTGCAGCCTTCCCCAAGGGGGTTTGCAGCGCTGTGGCCAGCAAGTTCCCTCAGCTTCTCCCAGGAGGGATCCTTCTGCAGCTCGGTCTGGAAATCAGCTGCTGGGGAAGGGAGTGGGACCTGCTTCCTCTCGCTGGCTGGGCCTGGGGTCACAGCCCCCCTGAGCCCGGTCCCTGGTAGCTTCCTCCCTGCTGTGTAATCACTTCCCAGCAGCACGTCTGGACCAGGCAAACCTGGTTGGCAGCCGACCTGCCCTGCCTGGGTGTCCCCCCACTCAGCTGGGGTCTCAGCTCCCACCATGCTCAGCACTGCCCTGGCTGTCCCAGTGGGGGCAGGCAGCGAGCTCTCTGCTCTCCTTCCAGCATCAGAGCCAGCGTGAGCCCCCTCTCCAGTGTGCAGGGGGGCGGGGAGCATTTCTCCGACACACTCAGCCCCAGGGGTCTGGTTACAGGCAGGCAGGTATCCTGAGCCCAGCAGCCCCTCCCTCCTGCCAGCCAGGTCATTTGCATTTTCACTGACCATTTCCATCTTAGCCAATTGGTTCCCTGGATTCAAATTCAAATCCTCGGCCGTTACAGGAGCGGGGCCTGGATCCTGTCCCAAAGAGACACAGTCACCCCCCAACAGGACCTCCCAGCCGATATCCTGGAGAACCCCAACGACCAGCCAGCCCGACCCCTCCTGTGTCTGCACAGGGATCCGGGCCATAGGCAGGGTGAGGGCCTTTATCCCGGGGACCTTCACCCAGGTCACACAGCCCCTCAGCATCTGCGGCTGCACCCCCCGGGGCCTGACAACAGTTCTCTCTGTCCCAGGGTCTCGCCACCCCAGGCAGGTCCCCCCATTGACCTCCACCTTCCTCTCCCACTGGGGGTCCGAGGGGCCTGAGCCCAGGAGACTCCACGCAGACATATAGGCCGGGGCCAGGAGTGGGAGCCTGTCCACCACCCCACCAATTTGGCTGACAGTGTCTATGGCCTTGGGACCCAGCAAGGGAGCTAGATACCGGGGCTTTTCCGCAGGGTCCCCCTGGTTCAAATCGCCAGCCTGCTTGAAGGCCGTGCGGTGGGCATCCACATTCCCCCCCTCCTTAACCAGGGGCAGCAATTTAGTATCGAGGTTCCCTGCGGAACTGGCAGCCCGGGGTCTATCCCCACTCACCCCTGGGAAGCCCCCTATGCCTCTCCGCTCCACCATCGCCAGTCCATGCTGCTGCTGCTTCTCCTGCAGCTTTTCCTCGGGCTCTTGCTCTCTCTCACGGTCCTCTCGCTCTCTCGGACTCAGCTCCAATCCCATCCATCTCTGATCCCCTGATGGGGAACCCGATCGTGAAGACCCCCGTCTGGTTGGGGACCAGACTCTTGGGGATGCCTGGCTACTGCTCCTGCTGCTTCCAGATCCTCTTGTAGCCCCATCTGGGTCAGGAATCTGCTCCTTAGAGCGGCTCTCGTCCTCCAGCTGCACGATTAACTGGGCCTTGGTGAACTTCCCAATGCGTAACCCTCTCTTTTTGCACAGGATCACAATTTCCTTCTTAAGGAGATGGGGATAGGCCATCACTCCGCTGTTCCCAAGTTGCTCTGGACTCACAGGCCTGTGTGCTCTCAGCGCCCCCATGGTTTCCAGGAAGAACCCCTAGTGTGCCAGCCCTTCTCGTGGTCACCACCTCTTTGCCAGGGTCGAGCTTCAGACTCCTCCGCCCCTGGGACCGCTCGCTGCAATCCCCAGGGGAACCCTGTTACAGCAAAAGTCCTTCTCTCTCCCAGGGTCGAGCGGCAGGCTCCTCCGCCCCTGAGACTGCTCGCTGCAGTCCTCAGGGGGACCCCGTTACTCCTACAGTCCTTCTCGCTGGTCACACACTCCCAGAGGTTAACTGCCCCCTGAAACCATCCTTCTCTGAGCCTTCAGCACGCCTGGTCCTCATTATCCCCCCTTTGTTTTACTGCTTCCCAGTCACTTACTGCAAGAAGCGCCTTTCACGGGGTGCAGTACATCCCACCGCTGCCACCAGTTGTCACGGAGTCCCTGGGCGATGCTCTGGAACTGCTCCCCACAAAGCCAGTCAGGACTTTGGGGAGCCTCCTCTCCCTCGGAGCAGACTGTTTTCAGGGCAAGAAGCTCACAGGTCTTCACCTCCTGGGTCTCTCCTTGGAGTATTCAGCATATGCCCCTCCGTGTGCTTCCCACAGCGAGTCCGCCCAGGCGGGGTCCTGGGGAAGCCAGAGGTCCTGCAAGCACCCCCCACTTCGCAGTCAGACGTGACTCTCAGCCAGCCAGTAAAACAGAGGTTTATTAGATGACAGGAACACGGTCTAAAACAGGTCTTGCAGGTACAGACAACAGGACCCCCTCAGTTAGGTCCATCTTGAGGCCCCGGGGGGGCTAGAGCCCCGTCTGGGCACCCCTCCATTTCCCCAGCCAGCTCGAAACTGAAAACCCCCTCCAGCCCCTCCTCCTCTGGGCTTTGTCCCTTTCCCGGGCTAGGAGGTCACCTGACCTCTTTGTCTCCAACACCTTCAGTTGGCACCTTTGCAGAGGAGGGGCCCAGGCCATCAGTTGCCAGGCGACAAAGTGTCAGGCATTTCTGTGCACTGGCCCTTGGCTCTGCCACAACCATACACCCTTATCCCACCACCTAGATACTTAAGAACTGCATAGGGGAAACTGAGGCACCCACACAGTATTCAGAGGAAACATTAACAACATTCCCACTTCGTCACAGCCCCCGAGTTGTCTCCGACCGGCATCCATCCCAGCCAGTCACTAGGGAAACACACTGACTAAAGCGAACCCCAGGAAATTCACTCACACAAACTACAGCCCCAAGACAAAGCAAGGGGGAGCGTGAGGGCAGGAAGTTCTCTCCTGGAACAAAGGAAGGGCATTTGCACGTTACCTCCCAATCCAATGAGCAGCAGGGACTCCGAGTATTGGCAGCCGTAACGAAGTTTAACGAAGTTCTCTCCTGCCCCAGCACGGGCGGCCCGGTGCCCCCAACTCCTCACCCCAGCCTGGCTCCCGCTCATGCCCTGCCCCAGCCCCTGCCTTCGTGCTCTGAGGAGGGGCCAACAGCTTGTGACTGAAAGTGGCAGGTGATGCAGCACGGGGGAGAGCTGAGAACCCCAGTGCGGGAGAGAGGAGCCCCAGAGACGTCGCAGGGGCAGGATGGGCCTGGATTCCGGACGACCTCTCTGCAGGGAATTGTCCTGGCCACGCGCAGGCGCCGGCTGGGAGGAGGGACCCTGTGCAGCAGCAGCCCAGACACCTGCGGGTGAGAGCGAACAGCCAATGCCCTCGGAGAAGCAGGATGGGGGGCTGGAGCAGGTGAGATTCCAGGCTGCACACGCCATGGGGTCCCCGCGCTGCCAGGCACCAGCCCCTCCCCTCCACGGCTGTTAAACTCTCCAGCGTGGGAGTCGGTCACCCCCGGGGTGTAGCACATGGGCACTCAGCCAGCGTGTGTGCGGCAGTGAGCGAAGGGGGGCGCGAGCTACCTCTCCCCACCCCAGTGCTCGTGAGGAGAGCACGGAGCTGCGCGTTCCTTGGGCCAACCCAACGCCAGGCCGTGGCCTGGGAAAGCCCCAGTGCCCAAAGCAGCCAGGCTACTTCAAAGGAGGCTGTTGTCTTCCCAGGACAGTCTGGCCCCGTCGGGCACCTTCTCCTCAGGGGCAGGGCTGGTCCCCACTAGTGTGTGGGACTCATGGGCCCTTTCTCTGCAATGGCTCCTCTTCCTGCTGAGGAAAGAGAAAGCTGAGGGCCTTCCCGTGCCGTTCTGGGAACCCTCGGTACAGAAGGCGCTTGCAAGAGACCTGTTCAGTCTGCTTCCGGGTGGTAAACCCAGGGCCTACGCACTGATGTAAGAGTACAGCCCCAACCCCACACTTCCCTCTCGGCACCACTTAAATCCCAAGGGCCCAGGCTCAGCGTCCTGGCAGCCTTTCAGTTCCCCGTGCGTTTGGGCCGGGTGTTTGTCACGTCCTGGCCGCTGCAGTGTTACACGGCCGTGGTATGCCCCTCCCCAGAAGAGGCTGAGGAAAGTGCATGTCCCTTCCTATTGCAGCTGTATCATGAGCCTGGACAGTGCTTTGCCGTCGCGTTGGTGGAGAGGCCTCTTGAGGCTGTGCATGTCGGCTGCCTCCGGCCGGCCTGTCCGCCCCGCCCCAGGCTAAGTGCCGGAAGGGGGGGCAGGTACATCAGGGTTCAAAGCAACGTGCCAGCCTAGTGCCTGAGGGCAGCAGTGCCCTGCACAGACCGCTGGAGCCTGCCAGCCGCTGCGAGATGCCGATGGATTCTGTTCCCATGTCAGCTAACGGCTGCAATCATCCGGGCAGGGCTTTTCCTAGGGCTCAGCAATNAACCCCCCCAATGCCCCCCCCCCCCCCCCCGGTCCCTAGAAAACCCTGGGCATCCATCCCACCTCTGCTGCGCTGCAGGGATCGGGGCCTTCACACCACCCAGCTCAGCCGGGGCTTGCCCCAGGCTTGCCGTGAGATGGACCAACAGCACCATCTACTGGCCGCTCCCCGTTACAGCCAACACTCCTGAAATAAAGCTGGGAAGGGGAGTTGCATGGGGAAGGGGAGATGTCCCCTGCAGAGCAGCGGTTTCTACCCCACCCGTAGACACAAGGCTGGAGGGCCGGGAAGCAGGAGCCCAGCATACGGCTCTGGCTAGCCAGGCAGGTTATGCAGTGCAAGCCCCTCTTCGTTGCTATCCTGGGGGAAGGACGGCTAAAGACAAACGACTCCCAGGACATGTGGAGTCTGTTCCCTTGTTCCTCTGAAGCATTCTGGGGCTTGGCCACGGCTGCAAACAGACCCTTTGGGGAGCTTTAAGCGAGGGGCCCAATGGTAACGGTCAGGCACGTGGCTGACTCCAGATCCAAACTGCGGCTGTGGTGGGACCAGGACCCAGCTGTGCGGACAGGAGGCAGAGCTGCTGGTGTGGAATTTCAGTTCAGACCCAGCTGCAGTTAACAGGTTCGGTTTCTAGCAGACCAGGAAACTGAGCAAGTTTGGGGCTGTTTCTATGTTTAGCTGTGCGGTGTGTGTGTGTGTGTGTGTGTGTGTGTGTGTGTGTGTGTGTGTGTGTGTGTGTGTGTGTGTGTGTGTGTGTGTGTGTTATATGATGACAAAGCAGGAGGCAGTTTGGTTTTGAGGAGATTTTGGGAAGGAATCAAGGTTTGTCGCTCAGGTGTTCCCTGGAAATTGTGGCAGACGCTCAGAGAACAGACAAGGCCCTGCCTGCCTTTCCCACAGGCACCTCCCCGTCCCACATGGACCCAGAGGCACTTTCTGTCACGCTGGCTGGAACGGCTCCCGGCTGTGAGTGCCTAGCTTAGGGCAGACACCCCAAACTGGTGGTATGGTCTATAATTAGATTTCACCAAGCCAGTACCCAATGAAAACACCTGGATCACAATCCCCGTCTTGCCATGGAGTCACAGACAGGCCCCTTAGACTCTCCAGTCTGTCTTGTCACCCAGACAAACTGGACTTTGTGATAAAAGGTCACTTAAACCCCAAAATCACACCACGTCCGGTTGTTCTCAGTCCCAAGAGACCCGTCACTTACCCCAGATCAACTGGTACCCAGACCTGACACCGAAGACAACGCTGGCAGCCAATTCTATAGCAAACTAACTAAGGGTTTATTAGCTAAGAAAAGGAAATGAGTTATTGAGAGTGTAAATCGAGGGACATGATCATTTCCCTCTATTTGATATTGGTGAGGCCTCATCTGGAGTATTGTGTCCAGTTTTGGGCCCCACACTACAAGAAGGATGTGGAAAAATTGGAAAGAGTCCAGCGGAGGGCAACAAAAACGATTAGGGGGCTGGAGCACATGACTTATGAGGAGAGACCGAGGGAACTGGGCTTCTTTAGTCTGCAGAAGAGAAGAATGAGGGGGGATTTGATAGCTGCTTTCAACTACCTGAAAGGGGGGCTCCAAAGAGGATGGATCTAGACCAGGGATCGGCAACCTTTCAGAAGTGGTGTGCCGAGTCTTCATTTATTCACTCTAATTTAAGGTTTCGCGTGCCAGTCATACATTTTAACATTTTTAGAAGGGCTCTTTCTATAAGTTTATAATACAGAACTAAACTATTGTTGTATGTAAAGTAAATAAGGTTTTAAAAATGTTTAAGAAGCTTCATTTAAAATTAAATTAAAATGCAGAGCCCCCCGGACCCGGGCAGTGTGAGTGCCACTGAAAATCAGCTCGCGTGCTGCCTTCGGCACCCGTGCCATAGGTTGCCTACCCCTGATCTAGACTGTTCTCAGTGGTAGCAGATGACAGAACAAGGAGTAATGGTCTCAAGTTGCAGTGGGGGAGGTTTAGGTTGGATATTAGGAAGCACTATTTCACTAGGAGGGTGGTGAAGCACTGGAATGGGTTACCTAGGGAGGTGGTGGAATCTCCTTCCTTAGAGGTTTTTAAGGCCTGGCTTGACAAAGCCCTGGCTGGGATGATTTAGTTGGGGATTGGTCCTGCTTTGAGCAGGGGGTTGGACTAGATACCTCCTGAGGTCCCTTCCAACCCTGAGATTCTATGATTCTAAAGCAGGTAAAATATCTGCATAGGTGAGTCACATCTGTAATTCCAGATGGTGGAAGTGATGTAATAAACTGCCAGTTTCCCAAAAGTCTTTTCCGGGTACCCAGAGTGTCACTGGGGATCTCCGCTTTGGGTCTGGTACACTTCCCTGTAAGCGATCCAGGCTCTTTTATACATTTAACTATCACTTTGATCTCTACTAATGCACATGGGAATTGGCCTGGGGCTCTGGCATGAGCTGGCACCTGGTCTGTGAGTGTCACCCTTTCACCTGGTTTCTGATGCGAACCGTTTCGGAGTGGAGTCTCTCCAGCAGGCTGAGTAACAGCACAGTCGCTGGGGAGCCGGACTAGCCACAGCTGATTCGCCACCTCAGTCGCTTGCCCGTCTTCACAGGGTTTATTTCTTAGTTTCCTGCTATTTTGCAAATGTAGTTTTGTGATAAAATATTGGGTCTCAGCAGGGTGTGTGGCAGCCATGCAGAGTGCAGCTCTCTGGAGCTGATTGGCGCCCCCACTAATCACCGGTGTAATCGCCGTGTTTACAGCAAATCAGCAGGTGACAATTAGCATCCTCTACATTATCTGGGAAGGCAGCCTGCTCAGTGACAGGCAGGCTACCCTCAGGAATGGCCCAGCAGGAAGAAGCCAGCGTGGGGGCGTGGCTGGCGGCTCCAGCACAGACAAGTACCCGCTGCAGCTCAGGAGGATGCTGCAGAAAGGTAACAAATGGGCTGCCCTCAGGCTATAAAAATAGTCAAATTCCCTGCTGGTGTGTGGTGCCCAGACCCTGAGCCGAGTCCCGTCAGGGATCCGGCCCCTCAGCCGCAGGCTGGCAGAGCTGCCACCGAAATGGCAGAACCCGCCTCACTTTAGCTAGGGGATGTAAGTGCACGGCCTCCTCCCGGCGCCCTCTCGGGGCCTCAGGCAGCCCCACATGTGGCCCCTTGCCTCAGTTTCCCTCCTGATCCCTCAATAGACCCAGTACAGCCTTTGGAATATAGAAATAGCCCTGGGGGGCGGGGGTAATTTATTATCAAAAGTCCCACTACCATAAATCGGAATCTCCCCAGCACCGTCCAAACAGCACATTCATCCCGACAGTCCAACACCAGCCGCGGCTCCGGCGTCTCTCTCCACGCCCCGTCCCAGCCCCTCTAGTTGGGGTGTTTCTCTGCCCTGTCTCTTTCCCAGTGTGAGGCTGGCGGGCCAGGTCCCCATGTCTCAGATGGACACTGACAGATACATCGCTGGAATGAGTCTGGCTCCCCGGTGGGCTAATAGTGATAAAACAAGTCTGAGAATTCGAAGAGAGCGTTTAGTGTTTGGATTCTACCAAACCCTTGTGAGTGGCTGTCTGCATTAATCTCACCTGTAGCATCTGTGCTCCAGGCTGTAATGTACCGTTTGAGTGGGTGTATTGTGAGCCTCTGTGAGCGTCTGAATCGCCAGACTGGAGCGTGAAGAGCTGCTCTCCTACAGATATTGTTAGGCCCCTCCCGAAAGGGGAGACCTAGCGATACCAGATGGGCTCTGGCTGGATCTTACAACTGGAAACTCTCGGCATCTGGACTGAAAAACCATCAGCAGCTACTCAAGCCTCCTACTGCTGTTCTGCCCTTCTCCCCTGAGGATGAGTCATGCAGATAGACTCCTCTCACCAGCTGAGTGTCAGCTCAGAGCACATGGCAGGAGGGGATAAAACCCCAAACAAAAGGAACAGATTATCTCTATNGGGGGGGGGGGGGGGGGGGGGGGGGGGGGGGGGGGGGGGGGGGGGGGGGGGGGAGACAAGGTGTTTCTAGGTATAAGCAAGAGATCCCCAGCTGCTTAGCCTGGGTTAGCCCTAAGGGTCAAATAGAGGTTGCTGATTATAGATACTCTATTACCTTTTGAAACCTAACCCAGACACAGGAAGGAGTGACAACGTTTACTTGCTTTAACCTTGTCAATAACTCGGATTTCCTTTCCCTGGTTAATACATTTTCATGTAGTTTGGCTACAAGTGTTGTCTTTGGGGGAGACCTACAGTGTAATTGAGCTGGGGTAAGTGATTGGTGCTTTGGGATCAGGAGTACCCAGAATATTGCTGTGATCCTTGGTGTAAGGGACCAGCTCTCACAGGGATCCACTCAGCTGGAGTACCCCGGGGACTGTCTGTGACGCCGGGGACTGTCTGTGACGCCGGGGACTGTCTGTGACGCTGTGCTGAGCCTGTTGTAGTGCCGGAGGAGTTTACACTTGGTGCAGGTGGTTGGTGAAATCTAAGTTTAGAACTCACCGGACTTGTGCCCTGGGGTTTAACAGCCTGGCCCATGGCTGGTGCTCACGCTCTTGTGCCACCGTTGGGAGCATTACATCCAGGTAGCATCAGTGGGCTCACCCTTCCCCCCCCGCCATCATTCCCCAGCCTTCAGCCCTCTCAAGCCCTGGCTCTCTGGCCTGGGAAAGGCAGTAGGTGACCCTCGACTGCCTTCAGCTCCCACCAGCCTGATCTGGACCCACTGCTCAGCAAGGAACACTGACCACTCCCTCCTTCAGTGTCATCCCCTCCCTGGAGCTCTCAGCCCAGCTCTGCCCTGCCTCTGAGCTCGCTTTGGACTCTCTCCAAAGCCTGGGTTCGGACCCTCCTTTATAATGCCCATCCCCCTCATCACACCAAGCTAGGGTGCCCCTGGGATGAGCCCAGCCTCATTCCAAGGGCAGCCCCCCGGCTAAAGGGGGAAGAGGTCCCAGGGGGCAGACTGGAGGCTCCATCTCATGGGTGTATTTGGCGTCGATGCCCTGTTGTGATTACGTCAAAGGCAATGCTCTGAGATGTGCCCGGACCTGAGGTTCCCATCATCCCCCCACTCTGGATCACGGGGCAACCCCAGGGTTCGAGCAGGTCCCTGCGACAGCTTTGCTGAGCTGCCCACGTTTCCAGTGACCTTGGGCCTTGCCCCCCAGCGTGGAGGGATCTGGAGTCTCTATCCAGGGCTGGGCCCAGAGCCGGTTGTTTGGGGTTTGAGCAGACAAACAGCAGAGGCTGCGCTAGTGTGGGGGAGCATCCAGATGCCAGGGGTGGGGCGCAGTGAGTATCTGGCCTACGTGGGGCACTCTGCGACGGAGCAGGGCTTGGTAACAAGCCCCAGTGACCGGCAGAGTGAGGAGCCATGCCGGTGGGAAAGCACTTCACAGTGCGCAGGGGAGACGGGTCTTCACGCAACAATCTTCAAACTTCCCAGTGCCTACTTGGAGCCTTGTTGAAAACCCAGCAGTTCCGTGCCCCTGACTCTCTGCTAGGACATGTGTGTGGCGACGGAGCTCCCAGCCCAGCCATCCCGGTCCCAGCCTGGAGCCTGGTGCCATCGCAGACACGTGCCAGGTGATAAGGGCACCAGCCAGGACCCTAGAGCTAATGGCCAGAGACCTTCGCCTCACCCAGGGCTGCTGGGTCCCATCTACATGGCAGCTTCTTCCAGCCCCCAGCCGCCTTCCCCCAACACACCTGGACACTCCGCTGAGCGTGCTCACTCTGGTGCCAGCTGGGCACGTGTCTGCCACGTCTCCCCGCGACAGCTCACCAGGGAGAAGAGCGACTCCGCTGTGATAACTGGGCCTTCAGACTGTGAGCAGTGTCCCCCAGGGACCTACAGTCACAGGGGTTGGAATCACACACAGGCGGGGCTGGGAGGGACCTGGAGAGGTCACCTCGTCCAGCCCCCTGCGCTGAGGCAGGACCAGGTGAACCTGGCCCATCCCCGATAGGGGTTAGACGGCGATGGGAAAAGGCATGAAAGGGAGACACTGAATGAACCCTAACAGAGAGGCCTCCCGCCCTAACTCAAAGACAGGGTTAGGATCATGCCTGGCACACAAGGGAAGTGCGGAACCAGAAATCAGCGAAGCAAAATTGCTGTGTTGGAAACTAGGCCTAGTTGGTGGGCAAAATAACGAGGGGCTGGGCTGTCCCCCTCCCCCCACCTACCCTTTGTGGGCCCTGAAAGACAGAGACTTTGGGAGACAAATTGGTGACTGGAGCAAGCGTCACCATTACGGCTGCCACCCCCACCATCCCCTGGGACCCCAGGCCTTTGCTGTCCTGATCCTGAGAGATGTCCTGAGTGGACTGAGTCCCAGAGCGGGGGACCCAGAAGACATCACCACTTCTCCCAGCGCCAGCGTGACCCCAACCAGCCTGGGACGAAGTGGGTTACAAGTCAAGCCTGGTTTAACACTTGGCATTTCAAAGGCTTTAACTGTCTTCCCTGCTTTTCTTTACCTTTAATAAAAAGTCGTGATGATGCTGGATGGTGCGTTTGCCGTAGGACTGAGCAGCTGAGGGCTCTGTAGGCCACACCGGGACCTTGTTAGACCCTGGGATGCTGGGCGGCCGCCGGGTTATGTTCTCACCTTTGGCCCACTTATTCCCTTTGAATTACTACTGCAGCCGTTGCTCCCTAAATCCCTCAGCTCCAGCCCACGTCAGCTTCAGACCCTTCTGCATCATACTCAGCCCCTGGGCACGAGCCCCACCCCCCAGGCGCTCCCGGACCCAACCCCGTTGCAGGCCCTGCAGCGAGTGGTGCTCCCGCATGGCTGGAGTGACCCGGGAACACGGTGGGAAGTGCAGACAGGACCGCCCGTGAGGCAAGGCGGCCGGCTCCGAGGGCGCGGGCAGGGGGAGGGCACTGCTGGGAGAGCAGGTTCATGGGTTTTTCCTTCTTTCCCCATCAGAAACCCGGAGCGGTTCGGCAGCCATTGGCCCAGCCCGGCCGCGGGGCTGCAGCAAGACGGGGCCCTGCTGAGATTCCTCAGGGGCTGGGAGAGGCCAGAGGCAGTGTGAGCCCCAGGGCAGAGACTGATGATGGAGGGTGCTGGGGGAAGGCAGCTGGGAGGCCCCACTGCTGGGGGGCAGCGTGAGGAGAGGCAGGAGATCGTGGAGGAGACTACAGGGGAGCACAGAGCGTGAGCAGGGAGGCCGGAGGGGGGGTCTGGGGGACAGCCTGCGGCAGAGCAGAGGGCAGGCGGCTGGGGCAGGGCTCCAGGGCACAGGGACAGCGAGTGCGGCAGCAGCTTCCTGGCAGAGTGGAGAGGCGGCTCCCGAGCCAGGTAGGAAGCAGGGGCCCAGCCATGGGGCTAGCGAGGGAGGGCAGGAGGCAGCCCGAGACACACGGCCTGGTGAGCTCCGTCTTTGCAGCGACATGCCCGGCACTGGCCAGGCAGAGGCAGGACCCTGCTCTGATCCCATCTGCAGATTCCTGTTTGGGCCCCTTTCATGTGCGCTGGCCACAGAGCCAGAAACTGGCTGGCAAGTGCAAGGAGAAGCCCTGTCTGCTCTCACCAGCGGGTGCCACATTCTGCCTTCACCAGAGGACGGGGCTCCCTGCCCTGCCTCGAGCTCCAGGAGGGGCTGACAGCTCCTGAGCACCGCGGCCACACCGAGTTCCCAGGCACAAGCCTTTCGGTGCTCAGCTTCGTGCCGAAGGCTTCTCGCCCCTGTCCCTGCATTCGGTGCCAGCTGGGGCAGTATTAGAACCACGCTGCCAGGCTGTCCTGCCAAGAGCCACGGCCCAGGACAGTCAGCCAGAGCCACCAGCCTGCCCTGCCCGGGCTGCGCCAGGGCAGCTTCCCGAGTGCTAGGAACGGCGTTACACAGGCTCTGGCTGACTGTTGCTGGGTCCTCGCCCCGGGCTCTGAAGCAGCCGGTGTCGGACGCTGTCAGACACAGGATACTGGGCTCTCAGGACCCACCTGGGCTGGCCACCCCTATGTTCCTGGGACCCTGGCGCTTGGCTACACACCCACGGCTTTACAGGGACCCTCAGAGATTCAAGCACACAAGGGATTGCCTCTAATCACAAAAGTGGGAGGAGGGGGGTTCCCTGCAGGTCCTGGCCGTGCTCCCCTCCCCCAGCTGTAGGACAGTGTTTTTTTGCCAATCACCCAGCCCTGCCCAGACCACCCCAGCAATGTCCAAATGAAGTGCCTGCCCCCTGAGACCTCATTTACAGCGGCTCTAATCCGGAGTGACTCTGGAGTTAGCCAGTGGTCACACCAGGTAGCAGAGCAGCTGGGGAGGGGCAGGGCCTGGCCAGGCCATTCCGTGTCCCCGAGGCTGCAGGAAGGCAGCTGGCTTGTTGTCCCCGAGTTTTTCAGGTTAGCGAGTCAGGGCCCAGTAAGTGCCGCGCCCTGGGCCAGGAGCAGATGCGGCTTGGTTTGCTCTGCCAGCCCAGGCCCAGCAGAGCGCGCTGTCTGCACACCGGAGCCAGCATCTCGCAGCCTCGGGAAGCAGAGCGTTCCAGCTGCTTTACTCCCCCGTCTGGATAAAACCAGCTGCCGAACATGCTCACCCAGAGCCTGGGATCGCCTTGCAATCGGGACCCAGGGAAATTCACAAGGAAAAGCCTCAGCCCGTGCTCAAAAGCATCTGCCAATGAGCCAGTTAGCTGTGAGAGGACAAATCTATTGTGGATCCCACGCAGAGGCCCTGCTGCATCAGACTCGAGCCATTCGCAGCGTGGTACAGCTGGATGCTGCGCAGGCCTTGGCTCCCCTGCTGCGTGGCCCACTGGCCAGAGCACAGGACTGGGACTCAGCAGACAGGGCTCTGTTCCCAGTGCTGCCTCTGGGTGACCAGAGCAGTCCCTTCCCTAGTCTGCACCTCAGTTTCCACATCTTTAAAATGGGGATAATGACACTGGCCCCCTTTGTTAAAGGGCTTTGACAGCTGCTGAAAAGCACCACATACCAGCTGGGTGTCATCTATTACGGAACGATCGAATAACATCGCCTGCTTTTCCCAAGAGTCATAGACCATAATGCCAGCAGGGGGCCCGATGATCACTTAGTCTGACCTGCATAGCACTGCCCAGAATTAATTCCTCTTTCGTTTTTAGAAAAACATCCAGTCTTGATGGAGAATCCACCACGACCCTTGAGGATTGTCCCTGTGGTTAATTACCCTCACTGATAAACAATTGTCTGAATTTGTCTAGCTTCAGCTTCCACCCCCTGGATCTTGTTACCTTGAAGTGAAGAGCCCACTGCCGAAGTTGTGTTCCCCACGTAGGTACCTATAGACTGGGATCAAGTCACCCCTTCACCTTCTCTTTGTGAAGCTAAATTGAGCTCCTTGAGTCTATCACTATAAGGCAAGTTTTCCAATCCTTTAATCCTTCTCGTGGCTCTTCTCTGATCCCTCTCTAATTTATCAACATCCTTCTTGATCGGTGGGCACCAGAACAAGACATTATTCCAGCAGCAGTTCCACCGGTGCCAAAGAGAGCAGCAATGTAATCTTCCTACTCGAGATTCCCCTGGTCAGAGATCCAGGGATTACATTAGGACTTTTGGCCACAGCGCCACATGGGGAGCTCATGCTGAGCTGATTATCAACAATGACCCCCAAGACTTTTTCAGGGTCATGGCTTCCTTAGATTGAGTTCCTAGATGACTTTACATTTCACCCTATTCTAACACGCTGTTTGCTTGTGCCAGCTTACAAAGCAACCCAGAGCACTCAGTGTCAGTGACCTGTCCTCTTCCTTATCCCCTCCCCCAATCTTTGCATCATCTGCAAACTTTACTAGTAGTGATTTTATGTTTTCTTTCAGGCCACTGGTAAATATGTTAAACAGAACAGAACCCTGCAGGACCCCTCTAAAAACACACCCCCCGGAGAGGATTCCCCATTCACAATTATATTTTGACACCTATCAGTAGCCAGTTTTTAATCCATTTAACGTGGGCCATGTTAGTTTTGTGTCATTGTAGCTTCTTAGGCAAAGTGTTGTGCAATACCAAGTCAAATGCTTCAAACCCTGAGCAGCGATAGTAGCAAGGGATTCTGTGGCCTACATTGCTACGTAGCTGCTACACCTTCGTTTGCAGCATACGACACTGTAACCGTCCTAAGAAATCTGCCATCCTGTTCTCAGAATCTCCGCAGCACGTTACAGAGTCACACACGCTGTGCTCTCCCCCCTCGAAACGGCTTTGTTCTTTTAGAACTATTCTGACTAGCTTCCTCTAACAATCAAGCCATTCAGCCAATGCCCACAGCTCCTCTCTGCACAGAGAGCGACAGCCCCTGCGCGGCAGACTGAGGATAGGCAGGAGCACACTGACCGTAGAGGAGACAGCAGGTGTGTGCCTCAGGCTGTGCTTTGTTAGAACACTTCCCCTGGGCTCCCCTGAGCCTGGGAGCCCCCACAAGAGCCTCACCAGCCTGAGGGAGAGGGCCACGGGGGGAAACATTCCCACAGGATCGAGCTGGAGCCAGAGCGCTGGCCAGGTTTGTGGAAAGAAGGAACCCAGCTCCTCTTTGCCCGGGCTGTGGGAGGCCCGCAGGAGAGCGCACAGCATCCTGCTCCCAACCCCATCTACCTCTGTTGCAATCTCTGCTGTTCCGGAGAAACCCTGAGCTAAGGGCAGAAAGCCCTGACTGGCCCCATCCCATCTCCCTGCACCAGCCCCTTACTGAGACTCTCCCTGTCTGCTCCCTCCTGCAGCTCCCTTAGGGCCAGAGCTGCTCAGCTGGTGCATCCCCTTGCAGGGCACTGACCAGACTTTTTCCTGGGGCTCACCTGGGAAAAGGGCTCCACCTAATTGCTGGCAGGTTTGACTCATCAGTCAATTGTCTGTGTAATCTCAGGACTCAGGACACCTGTATTGTGATTCTAATGAGCAAATGCCCCAGCACAGAGAGTCCCTGGAGATGTTAACACAACACCTAGCCTGGGGCATCTCTGCAGGACCTGGCAGATTGGTTCCCACCTGAGCCCCAGTAGGTTGAAGTTCTGTCTCCTGTACTGGTTGCTCAGAGAAGGTGGCAAGACCCAGCAGTAGCAGTTATGGGTTAACCTGACCCAGGGAGAGGTTCCCATTAGGTCCCGTGGCTTACAGCCCTTCCCAGAGTCCTGTTGGGGTTTTATCGTCTCTCTATTTACTATTCTATGGGAACTCTGCATGTTCTTATTATCCACAGAAATGCTGAGACCTTTTCTGAACCTTGCCCTGGGCTTGGCTTCAGGGAGATCTTGTGTGGAGTGGGTGGCATTTTCCAGTGTTAACATTTCAGTGAAAACGTGATGTCAGAAATTCAGTTTTCAACCAAACTATCTGACCAACCATAAAAGGAAAAAAACCCATAAAAAATTTAGTCATTTCTTGTCAAAAAGTTACTGAGTTTTTCACCCAGCTGCTTAGCAGGGCAAAAGCTTTCAACAGTAAAGAAAGCTTCCATAGGGGGACAGATTAATAAGACTTGGACTTTTCAGCTTGGAGCAGAGATGGCTAAGGGGAGATATGATAGAGGTCTATTAAATCATGATGGGTGTGGAGAAAGTAAATAAGGAAGTGTTATTTACTCCTTCTCATAACACAAGAACTAGGGGTCACCCAATGAAATTAATAGGCAGCAGGTTTAAAACAAACAAAAGGAAGTATTTCTTCACACAAATGCAGTCAGCCTGTGGAACTCTTTGCCAGAAGATGTTGCAAAGGCCAAGATTATAACAGGGTTCAAAAAAGAACTAGATAAGTTCGTGGAGGATATGTCCATCGATGGCTATTAGCCAGGATGGGCAGGGATGGTGTCCCTGCCTCTGTTTGCCAGAAGCTGGGAATGGGCGACAGGGGATGGATCACTTGATGATTCCCTGTTCTGTTCATTCCCTCTGGGGCACCTGGCACTGGCCACTGTCGGAAGACAGGACACTGAGCTAGATGGATCTTTGGTCTGACCCAGTCTGGCCGTTCTCATGTTATTCTAGCATTTGCCATATTGGTCTCCATCCCATTCCTTATGAGTCCGAATGTTTTGATTGCTCTTTCGGCAGCTGCTGCACACTGAGCAGAGGTTTCCCATGTGCTGCCCAGACTGATGCCCAGGGCTCTTGTCTGAGTTAATACGGTTCACTGAGAACCCAGTGTCACGGAGTCCCTGGGCGATGCTCTGGAACTGCTCCCCACAAAGCCAGTCAGGACTTTGGGGAGCCTCCTCTCCCTCGGAGCAGACTGTTTTCAGGGCAAGAAGCTCACAGGTCTTCACCTCCTGGGTCTCTCCTTGGAGTATTCAGCATATGCCCCTCCGTGTGCTTCCCACAGCGAGTCCGCCCAGGCGGGGTCCTGGGGAAGCCAGAGGTCCTGCAAGCACCCCCCACTTCGCAGTCAGACGTGACTCTCAGCCAGCCAGTAAAACAGAGGTTTATTAGATGACAGGAACACGGTCTAAAACAGGTCTTGCAGGTACAGACAACAGGACCCCCTCAGTTAGGTCCATCTTGAGGCCCCAGGGGGGCTAGAGCCCCGTCTGGGCACCCCTCCGTTTCCCCAGCCAGCTCGAAACTGAAAACCCCCCCCAGCCCCTCCTCCTCTGGGCTTTGTCCCTTTCCCGGGCTAGGAGGTCACCTGACCTCTTTGTCTCCAACACCTTCAGTTGGCACCTTTGCAGAGGAGGGGCCCAGGCCATCAGTTGCCAGGAGACAAAGTGTCAGGCATTTATGTGCACTGGCCCTTCGCTCTGCAACAACCATACACCCTTATCCCACCACCTAGATACTTAAGAACTGCATAGGGGAAACTGAGGCACCCACACAGTATTCAGAGGAAACATTAACAACATTCCCACTTCGTCACACCTCTCCCCCCTTCGAGACCGAACTGAGCGGGGTCACTTTAGCCAGTGACCTGGGGAAGTTCGAACCCAGCAACATTCCCATGGATTCCCCATCATCTCCACTTTGCACTTTTCGGCTTTTACCGTCAGTCCTGCCTCCTTGAGGCAGCCCAGCACCCTCTTCACCTGGGACACACGTTCCTCCCAGGTCTGGCTAAAGACACATGTGTCATCGATGTACGCCAGGGCCAAGTTCTCCATCCCCCTCAGCTTGTCTAGAATCTCCCCAGGCCTAGGCATGGGGTAGGCATCGGACCCGGTGATGGCTTTAAGCTTCCGGTAGTCCCCACAAAACCAGACCATCCTGTCTTCCTTGGGGACCAGCCCCTCGGGTGAGGCCCATGGGCTGTTGAACGGCTGGATCACATCTAAAGCCAGCATGTCCTTGACCTCTCTCTCCAGGTTCTGGGCTGCTTTCCCAGTGACTCTGAACAGGGAACACCTGATGGGGAGATTGGCTCCCACCTCAGGGAAGAGATCCACCAGGGGGTCTTCCCCCTTCTCCTCCCAATCCTCCCTTTTCAGGTCCAGGGGTCCCCTCACTCTCCTCCCATACAGCAGCTCGAAAGGGAAGAACCCTGTGGATTCCTGGGGCACCACCAGCTGCCTCCCGATTCCCCCCAGTTCTACTTCCCCTTGGGGAGCCCATTCCTGGTACAGGAATCCCTTCTCCCACAGGACTCTGTCCCTGCAGCCTTCCCCAAGGGGGTTTGCAGCGCTGTGGCCAGCAAGTTCCCTCAGCTTCTCCCAGGAGGGATCCTTCTGCAGCTCGGTCTGGAAATCAGCTGCTGGGGAAGGGAGTGGGACCTGCTTCCTCTCGCTGGCTGGGCCTGGGGTCACAGCCCCCCTGAGCCCGGTCCCTGGTAGCTTCCTCCCTGCTGTGTAATCACTTCCCAGCAGCACGTCTGGACCAGGCAAACCTGGTTGGCAGCCGACCTGCCCTGCCTGGGTGTCCCCCCACTCAGCTGGGGTCTCAGCTCCCACCATGCTCAGCACTGCCCTGGCTGTCCCAGTGGGGGCAGGCAGCGAGCTCTCTGCTCTCCCCCCAGCATCAGAGCCAGCGTGAGCCCCCTCTCCAGTGTGCAGGGGGGCGGGGAGCATTTCTCCGACACACTCAGCCCCAGGGGTCTGGTTACAGGCAGGCAGGTATCCTGAGCCCAGCAGCCCCTCCCTCCTGCCAGCCAGGTCATTTGCATTTTCACTGACCATTTCCATCTTAGCCAATTGGTTCCCTGGATTCAAATTCAAATCCTCGGCCGTTACAGGAGCGGGGCCTGGATCCTGTCCCAAAGAGACACAGTCACCCCCCAACAGGACCTCCCAGCCGATATCCTGGAGAACCCCAACGACCAGCCAGCCCGACCCCTCCTGTGTCTGCACAGGGATCCGGGCCATAGGCAGGGTGAGGGGCTTCATCCCGGGGACCTTCACCCAGGTCACACAGCCCCGCAGCATCTGCGGCTGCACCCCCCGGGGCCTGACAACAGTTCTCTCTGTCCCAGGGTCTCGCCACCCCAGGCATGTCCCCCCATTGACCACCACCTTCCGCTCCCACTGGGGGTCCGAGGGGCCTGAGCCCAGGAGACTCCACGCAGACATATAGGCCGGGGCCAGGAGTGGGAGCCTGTCCACCACCCCACCCATCTGGCTGACAGTGTCTATGGCCTTGGGACCCAGCAAGGGAGCTAGATACCGGGGCTTTTCCGCAGGGTCCCCCTGGTTCAAATCGCCAGCCTGCTCGAAGGCCGTGTGTTGGGCATCCACATTCCCCCCCTCCTTAACCAGGGGCAGCAATTTAGTATCGAGGTTCCCTGCGGAACTGGCAGCCCGGGGTCTATCCCCACTCACCCCTGGGAAGCCCCCTATGCCTCTCCGCTCCACCATCGCCAGTCCATGCTGCTGCTGCTTCTCCTGCAGCTTTTCCTCGGGCTTCTGCTCTCTCTCACGGTCCTCTCGCTCTCTCGGACTCAGCTCCAGTCCCATCCGTCTCCGATCCCCTGATGGGGAACCCGATCGTGAAGACCCCCGTCTGGTTGGGGACCAGACTCTTGGGGATGCCTGGCTACTGCTCCTGCTGCTTCCAGATCCTCTTGTAGCCCCATCTGGGTCAGGAATCTGCTCCTTAGAGCGGTTCTCGTCCTCCAGCTGCACGATTAACTGGGCCTTGGTGAACTTCCCAATGCGTAACCCTCTCTTTTTGCACAGGATCACAATGTCCTTCTTAAGGAGATGGGGATAGGCCATCACTTTACTGTTCCCAAGTTGCTCTGGACTCACAGGCCTGTGTGCTCTCAGCGCCCCCATGGTTTCCAGGAAGAACCCCTAGTGTGCCAGCCCTTCTCGTGGTCACCACCTCTTTGCCAGGGTCGAGCTTCAGACTCCTCCGCCCCTGGGACCGCTCGCTGCAATCCCCAGGGGAACCCTGTTACAGCAAAAGTCCTTCTCTCTCCCAGGGTCGAGCGGCAGGCTCCTCCGCCCCTGAGACTGCTCGCTGCAGTCCTCAGGGGGACCCCGTTACTCCAACAGTCCTTCTCGCTGGTCACACACTCCCAGAGGTTAACTGCCCCCTGAAACCATCCTTCTCTGAGCCTTCAGCACGCCTGGTCCTCATTATCCCCCCTTTGTTTTACTGCTTCCCAGTCACTTACTGCAAGAAGCGCCTTTCACGGGGTGCAGTACATCCCACCGCTGCCACCAGTTGTCACGGAGTCCCTGGGCGATGCTCTGGAACTGCTCCCCACAAAGCCAGTCAGGACTTTGGGGAGCCTCCTCTCCCTCGGAGCAGACTGTTTTCAGGGCAAGAAGCTCACAGGTCTTCACCTCCTGGGTCTCTCCTTGGAGTATTCAGCATATGCCCCTCCGTGTGCTTCCCACAGCGAGTCCGCCCAGGCGGGGTCCTGGGGAAGCCAGAGGTCCTGCAAGCACCCCCCACTTCGCAGTCAGACGTGACTCTCAGCCAGCCAGTAAAACAGAGGTTTATTAGATGACAGGAACACGGTCTAAAACAGGTCTTGCAGGTACAGACAACAGGACCCCCTCAGTTAGGTCCATCTTGAGGCCCCAGGGGGGCTAGAGCCCCGTCTGGGCACCCCTCCGTTTCCCCAGCCAGCTCGAAACTGAAACCCCCTCCAGCCCCTCCTCCTCTGGGCTTTGTCCCTTTCCCGGGCTAGGAGGTCACCTGACCTCTTTGTCTCCAACACCTTCAGTTGGCACCTTTGCAGAGGAGGGGCCCAGGCCATCAGTTGCCAGGCGACAAAGTGTCAGGCATTTCTGTGCACTGGCCCGTCGCTCTGCAACAACCACACACCCTTATCCCACCACCTGGATACTTAAGAACTGCATAGGGGAAACTGAGGCACCCACACAGTATTCAGAGGAAACATTAACAACATTCCCACTTCGTCACACCCAGTAAGGTGAGTAAGAGGCTCAGATTACCCTGCGCCCCATGCGCAACTCTTTGCATTTGCTAACTCTGAATTTCGCCTGCTAGCGTGTTGTATTTCACCTGCATCTTCAAAGTGCTGTGACAATATTACAGCCTCAACCCTGCACTGAGAGCCAGGCAGGTGCCTTTGTGGTACTCAGTCACTACAGGGTCAGGGCCATCTCCCCCAGCCAGCAGCCAGCGAGGCAGGTGAGTGCTGTCTCGCCCATGGGACAGGTGTGCAAGCTGCAGCCCAGAGGGGTTTACTGGCCTGCCCGAGGCCAGAGAGGGAGCCAGTGTCCCATGCAGGGTTAGAACTTGGGCGTACCCGTCTCTCAGCACCATGCTATGGAACCTTCACACCGGGCCTGGGAGCTTTGCTGTCACAAACCAGCCTCCAAAAACGTTTGGAAAAATATTTCCTGGCAAAAGAGCCCTTTCAAACTCCAACGAGAGGGGAGGAGACTTCACTGGAGGACGGCAAGCGGCCCCCTAGCCCAGGAAGACGAGGGATGGAGGAAGCAGGCGGGGGTGCCTGGGGTGGCACATGTCCAGCACAACAATCTCCTGGCAGTGCTAATGCCACAGTTCAGACTCTGCCCCAAAGTTGAACTTGAAAGAGGCCGAAGTCTCCTCAGAGCTACAGCTGGGGGGGCAGGGGGGGGATGCAGCTGGGCTGCAGAAAGCGATGGCATGACCATGGCGGTAACCTCGTGTGGGTGGCAGAGGCTGTAGCCTCCCCGCCCCCAAGCGCGAGTGCCCTGCAGAGGCAGCAGCTCGGTCCCGCTGCACCTCGTTTCAGCCGAGCCAGGACTTGCCGGTGCTCCGTGCTGTCTCGGTCCCCAGTTTCAGAGGGGAAGCGTGTGCTGAGGCCTCTGAGTCGGAGCCGCCGTGCGGATGGGCTGGGCCTGCACCCTCCACCTCTTGCTTTAGTTTCTAACATTCCCGTGGCTGGGAAAGGGAGCGGGTTACAGCCAGGCTGTCGTGCTGATTACACGCGGCAGCGCAGGGAGGCCCCACCCGGACCTGAACCCCAGATCTGCTGAGGCTGGGGCCATGCGTGGGAGTGTGACTCACCCCTAACACTCGGCGTTGCTGCCTGCCCGACCCCCTAGCTGGGCCACGTGTGTAGCTCCGGGGGAGGCTGGGGGGGTCTGTTCTTCCCTTGATGTGACCCGTGCACCCCCCGAGGGGAACTTTGCTCTTGAAGAGGTCACTGAAAGAGCTCTGCAGTCCCACTAGCATGCTGGGCTGCCTCCCCTCCCAGAGGGAACTCGGCCAGCGTTTCGCCGCGGGCCTTGACACTGAAATGACAATTGACAGGTGGAAGAGGGGAAATGCACCTCCTGGACAGACAGAGAACTCATGGGTTCTATTCCTGACTCTGCCACTCACCGGCTGTGTGACCTTGGACAAATTGCTGCATCTTCCTGAGCCTCAATTTCCCCACTCATGTGCCTACCCCACAAGAGGGTTGCTGGAAGGGAGAGCTCAGCCGTTCCCCCCAGCAAGCCCTGCCAGGGGAACATGAGGTACAAGAAGCCCCTGCCTCGTTTCTCCCTCACCTCCCTTGTGAGTGCATCCAAAATATAAGATCTGCATCATAGTAAAGTAACCCTAGAGTAACCATACTGCAGGCTTCTACCTTCCTCCGAACCAAAAAAAAGGCCACCTCTTCCATTCAAAAGGGTCAGGGAGTTCAGAACCGTTATTCCTCAGAGCCAGGGCCGGCGCTCCCATTAGTCCCAAAATGTGGCACCAGGGACGCACCTGAGAATCCAGCAGGAGGCTGCGGCTCATTCGCTACTTGTTCCCGTTCCCTGGGAGCGTCCCCACAGCTGCCAATGATGCCTCTCCCTGCCGAGGAGCAGCGTACAGCCCAGGGCCACTGCAGGGGAGATTGTGCTGAATGGGACCCAGTCATGATAATGGGGGGACAGGCACTTGTGGGTCACCTGGCCTCACCCGCTGCACAGCTCCATGCACCTTCCCTGGGGGCTGGAGAGGGGGCCCGGAGGAGGGGAGCCATTGCAGGCGGAGCTCCCTGGGAGGCCAGCTCTGTTCCCAGCAGATGTGGCAGGGGGTGGCTGTAGTCTGGGTGCTGTTTGCTATTGTCAAGCTGGGTTTGAGAGCTACGGCCTCATCAGGGAGAGGTGGAGGCTACCCCCATGTTCAGAAACTCCCCCCGGCAGAGAGCATGCCAGGGATAGGGACAGATTAGCATTCACTTCCCGTCCACTGTAATAGATGGCAGCACAGAACCCATTCCTGTTGTGTCATTACACTTTGTTAAGTGCCCTGTAACTATGACCGATCGCACTTCCCTGGGCTGCTGCGGCTCGGTATTTTTCAGCGGGTTTCTGCTGGGCTGGCACCCCCACAAAGTCTGGGAGGGTCCGAGTGCACGGAAGTTAACCCACACCCCAGAAATGAAACCAGGGGAACTGCAGCTAGATGGCAACAGCGCTGGGGAAAAAAGATAATTACGATTTAAGGGAGAAAGACAAAACAATCCCTTCGAGTTGCATGGCACAGCTCCCTGAGATTCCACTAGCATCCTGCATATCTACCCCTCCCCTGGGGGTATTTCTGCAGCTTGCTCACTCTCCTACCTGCCTTGCTCTGCACCTGCTAGTGGGGGTCAGGCAGTGCTTCCTGGAAACCCCTCTCGGTACAGCCATGAGGTTGGCTGTTGCTGAAAACAGGTGCTAATTTTGCAGGTGTAGACAAGGTCACACACACTAGCTGCTGCTCCACACGCCTCCTTGTGAGAGGTTTGCCGGAGTGTGCACCCCGTGGGAATGACCCACATTGTCCAGTGGAAACAGTCTCACAGACACCAATCCCCATTGGTTCTCCCCACTGGTGCTGTATGCTGCCGAGGGAGGGGGGAGCCCAGAAATGGACCACTTGGTTTCCTTGGCCAGACTGGAGTGATTCCAAGGGAGCAAGGAGGCACCCCTGTTAGAGGGGACCCCAACAGCCCCGCAGCCTTCAAGGCTGGACTCCTCTCTGTGGCCAGAGGGGAGCTGCTAACTGGCATGTGATCAGCTGGGATCATTCACATGGAAGGTTGGGGTCCCCTTACACTGGGGTAGTGACAATTCTGGGATCTCTTCCTTCCTCTCCTACGAAAGGCTGAACCTGCGTCGTCAATAAATGCTCATCCAGCAAGCCAGGGAGCCCTGGGCCTGGGTGCCCCGATTCCCAAGTTACGCCTGGCAGTAGCGAGCTGGGGCTGCTCACCCCCACACTCACAGCCCCACTCTCCAAGCAGCCACAGGGAAGTTAAAAACCGGGTGGAAACAGCAGAGTTAACAATAGAGCAGAGGCCCGTTACCTACTGCAGGCCACGTCTACCACAGGGGGATCCACACGAGGGGAGCGGCTATCCCCCCACGGGGAGCAGTGTCTGTGCTGAGCTGGGACATTTCAAAACCTGCTGCATGTCGATAATCTTTCTCCATTATTCTTAATTAAATCGAGGCTGCCAAGTGTCCCATGGCACAATGTTTTATTGGGGAAACAGAGAAAAATCTTCACTTACAGTCACTTAATGGCCATACTGTAAAGTGCTGTGTTGATTAAGTATCTCGGAGGGACTTTGGCTTCGCACCGTGAGGCGGGACTCTGAGCTGCTCTGTAACTATTCACTCGCCTAGACTTGTAGTAGGAGACAAGAGCAAACAAATGTTTACACTGTGGGAACATGAGCCAGGAAGAAGGTTTTCTAGTGCTGCGAGAGGACCTGGTTGCAAATGATCACATTTTCCACAAAAATGTTTTGCAAACAAGTTTCCGAAGCTTTAATGGCAAATGTTTGCTGGTTTTCAGCAAGCTCACAGAATGGGGGAAATCGTCCAGAAAGTCAACATTTCTATCACATTTTTTTGCAACAAATGTCAATTTTTTTTTGCAAAAACTTTTCTACCTTTTTGTCACGGAGTCCCTGGGCGATGCTCTGGAACTGCTCCCCACAAAGCCAGTCAGGACTTTGGGGAGCCTCCTCTCCCTCGGAGCAGACTGTCTTCAGGGCAAGAAGCTCACAGGTCTTCACCTCCTGGGTCTCTCCTTGGAGCATTCAGCACATGCCCCTCCGTGTGCTTCCCACAGCGAGTCCGCCCAGGTGGGGTCCTGGGGAAGCCAGAGGTCCTGCAAGCACCCCCCACTTCGCAGTCAGACGTGACTCTCAGCCAGCCAGTAAAACAGAGGTTTATTAGATGACAGGAACACGGTCTAAAACAGGACTTGCAGGTACAGACAACAGGACCCCCTCAGTTAGGTCCATCTTGAGGCCCCAGGGGGGCTAGAGCCCCGTCTGGGCACCCGTCCGTTTCCCCAGCCAGCTCGAAACTGAAACCCCCTCCAGCCCCTCCTCCTCTGGGCTTTGTCCCTTTCCCGGGCTAGGAGGTCACCTGACCTCTTTGTCTCCAACACCTTCAGTTGGCACCTTTGCAGAGGAGGGGCCCAGGCCATCAGGTGCCAGGAGACAAAGTGTCAGGCATTTCTGTGCACTGGCCCCTCGCTCTGCAACAACCACACACCCTTATCCCACCACCTAGATACTTAAGAACTGCATAGGGGAAACTGAGGCACCCACACAGTATTCAGAGGAAACATTAACAGCATTCCCACTTCGTCACACTTTTCCAACCAGCTCTTACTGGGAGGCAGGATTCCTGGGTTCTAGGCCTGTCTCTGCCACAGATTTGCTGTGTGATTGCTCTTATGCCTCCATTTCCCCATTTGCAAAGTGGGACTAACAGCATTTACCTACATCCCATTCTGGTCTAACGCATCCAGAGGTGCGGGTGGATCTGTCTGGGTGTGGAGTGGTTCTGGAGCTGACCAGCTGTCTGTGGAGGATGCAGGATGAGTTTATAGGACAGCTGCACAGAAGTTCTGTATCGACCTAGACATCTGGGTCTGCAGGTGTAATTATCTTAACCTCTCCATGCATCTCCTGAGCAGCAGAGACCTCTGCGAGGGTCATCTCTAGGCCTAAGACCCAGCATCGCTGTAACCACACAGGGCCACATTCAGCCCCCCTGCAGCTACACCCAGGATTATTTGGCCCAGTCCTTTACCACACTTTTAAACACAGACATGCTCGCGGGGGGACAGACCCTAATTAAGCTCTTGCAGTTATGCAGCAAGGTGGCCACTTGACATCCTCCCAGTCTGCCTGCCTCTCCTATACCCCTGGCTGACCACTACAGCCAGCTACGGCCATGGCCGCCATCTGTCACTCTGCTAGAGAAACCGCCACCCATCACGGTCACACAGCTCCTGGGTTGTTCTGCCTGGGAGTAGGGGAGGGGCTTTGAGCGTTCAACGCGCCAGGAGCTAGTCACAGGATTTAATCTGGGGAAAGGGCAGGACATTGCAGCTCCCCAGGCAGTACCATTTACAGGAGCATCTGGGGTAGGTGGACACATAGATATGGTGTCACAGCCAAGGTACCCACAGGCAGAGCTGTGTCCCATGGCTAGAGGATGGCCCTCAGGAGTCTTTTCTCCTCAATGTCAAAGGAAACTTTTAACATATTGTTGGCTTGTTTGCTTAGAGCTACTCTGCTGGCCCCAAAGAATGAGATCATGAACCCTGCTGTGAGATTTGCAAGGTCCTCTCTTTGCAATACATCAGCATCTCATTGTACTTGTAAGTTATCTTATCAGCTTAATACAATCCTTATCCAAAAAGTATAAATCCAGTGCGGCCAGCCAGAGGCAGCCGATTACATTAATTAATCTGTCTGTGCTGGAGATCGTGCCTAACACTTGAACTGATTTGGGGCAAATGCCACACTGACCCTGAGTTGTTCTTCTATAAATCAGGAATTGGAGACAAAGGCCAAGGACCTGTCCTCAGTGTTACTTAGCAGCAAAGGCAAGGGAACCAGGTGCACTGTCAGCCCCGCACAAGAAAGCTGCAGGAGAGGCAGAGTGTGTCTCCAGGTTTCATTTGGAGTTTGTGAGGGGAAATAGCTCACACTCGAGAGGGAAGATAGGTCAGAAACAAAGCTACCCTCCACCTCTGGCTTCACCCTCAGGCTGGATGGAATCTTTGATTAGGACCCGGTAGATAATAGCTTCCCCTCCTCCGCCCATTCCTCCTCCTGCCTTTCCTCAGGCCAGCGGCGCTGGAAATTTCCACCCATCCAGCCTTGAGATCCCCCCTGTCTGGTTCTGTGGCCTCCTTTTAGGGCCATTTGTGTGGGAGGGAGGGTGCTGGATTTAGGGTGACCAGATGTCCCGATTTGATAGGGACAGTCCCGATTTTTGGGTCTTTTTCTTATATAGGCTCCTATTACCCCCCACCCCCTGTCCTGATTTTTCACGTTTGTTGTCTGGTCACCCTAGCTGGATTATACATAGATGAAGCGAGTGCCGATGTCCCCAGTTGAACCTTGGCCTGGTCATCGGGGACCGGCAGAGCCCTTGTAGGGAAACGGCAGAGGCAGCTCTTCAGGAGGGAGCAGCAGCCGTAGGGAGGGTTGTGTGGGAAGATTGGGAGAGGGGGAGAAGCAATAGTGAGAACCTGTTGCTTGGTAATTGCAATGTTCTGCATCGAGGTCAGTCTCACGCTGGGTCAGGGACTGTTTGCAGAGTGTTTAGACTTGTCTCTCATTGTGGGCACATTTGCCACTTTAAATTCAGATGTTGCGTGTCCCTCAAAGGGAGCAGTCATGGCATAGTCATTTTGAAGTGAGTATTAATCCAGTTATCTGCATCTTACGTGCACCAGCAGTATGGAAACACACCATTAGATATTTAAAGTGAGTGCCACCCTCTGGACGTGGGGAGTCTGATGCTGAGACTCTCCGACATTTGAAAAGGTCTCTTTGAAGGGGCTTTTCTCAGTGGTTTTATGATTTCCAGGATTTATCACACGGATTTTGTTGAGTAAATTTGTCACAGACATCAAGCTAATCTTACTCCTAGCAGAGTGTGCTGTGTAGAAACTCACAATGCCCATGTTTTAACTTCAGCTCGGTATGGGTGCACCTATTTTTAGCAATTATCTTTATAGTTGCCAAGCTGAAAGCCTTGAAAAATTAATAGTTTTCACTCAGTTATTTGCTGAATTAAACTGAGATGATCACTTTGCTCAAACGAGGAAGAGCTGAGCGGAGGGGATAATTTTCAAGGGAAAGAAAAGATGTTTTAAGTCTCTTCCTTGCGCTGCAGAGCTCCCAGCGCTGAAGTCTCACACATTTGGCTTTATCCTGCCCAGAAAAGATGGTTGAGAGGATAATGCACTGGACCGAGATCAGTTCCCAGCTCAGCACAGCCTCCCTGTGTGAACTAGAGCAAGTCACTTAATCTGTGCTCTGCCTCAATTCCCCCTCTGGTCAGGGGATAAACCCTCCCCTCCTCCACACGGGTGTGATAGGTATAAAATCCATTAAAGATGGTGAGGTTCTCAGGTACCACAGCAGTGAGGTACTCAAGTACCATGGCGGTGAGATAGTAAGGTACCATGGCGGTGAGGTGCTCAGGTACCATGGCGGTGAGGTGCTCAGGTACCATGGCGGTGAGGTGCTCAGGTACTATGGCAGTGAGGTGCTCAGGTACCACAGCGGTCAGGTGCTCAGGCACCACGGCAGTGAGGTACTCGGGTACCATGGCGGTGAGGTACTCAGGTACCATGGCAGTGAGGTACTCGGGTACCATGGCAGTGAGGTACTCAGGTACCATGGCAGTGAGGTACTCAGGCACCATGGCAGTGAGGTGCTCAGGCACCATGGCAGTGAGGTACTCGGGTACCATGGCGGTGAGGTGCTCAGGTACCACGGTGGTCAGGTGCTCAGGCACCATGGCGGTGAGGTGCTCAGGCACCACGGCGCTGAGGTACTCAGGTACCACGGCAGTCAGGTGCTCAGGCACCATGGCAGTGAGGTACTCGGGTATCATGGTGGTGAGGTACTCAGGTGCCATATCAGTGAGGTGCTCAGGTACCACGGTGGTGAGGTGCTCAGGCACCATGGCGGTGAGGTACTCGGGTACCATATCGGTGAGGTGCTCAGGCACCATGGCGGTGAGGTACTCGGGTACCACGGCGGTGAGGTACTCGGGTACCATGGCGGTGAGGTACTCGGGTACCATGGCGGTGAGGTGCTCGGGTACCACGGCTGGGGGGGGAGCGACGTAAGGATCTAGATAGATTGCCACAGTTAGGGTGTCGTAAAGACCAGCTCTGTGCTACTATAACCAGCGCATTAGAGTTCGGCCAAAGCGTGAGCCAGAGAACTGAATTGTCAAGGCCACAAATGGCAAGTCAACAGGCCCGAAAGCTCGTCAGATGGCGCTCCGACAGCTCCGGGGCAGCCACCGTTAGTGCACTGACGCCTGTGGAGTTGGAGTCAGGAGCTCTGGGGGCCTGTCCCTGGTGTCACAGGTGGGTAGCTGAGCTAGTGTCCGATCGATGGAGCTGTCACTGGCCTGCACTTTGTATTGAGCTGCCCCTGGGGTTCTTTGCTCTGGAGAGTCAGTGCGGAGGCGGCTGGGGAGCAGGTTGCCTGGAGGGGAGGCGGCTGGGGGGCAGGTTGCCTGGAGGGGAGGCGGCTCTGGGGGCCAGTTTGCCTGGGGGAGGCGGCTGGAGGGGGCAGGTTGCCCGGGGGAGGCGGCTGGGGGGCAGGTTGCATGGAGGGGAGGCGGCTGGGGGGCAGGTTGCCTGGAGGGGAGGTGGCTGGGGGGCAGGTTGCCTGGGGGAGGTGGCTCTGGGGGCCATTTGCTCTGGGGTTCTGAGGCCCCTGCTCACTCCGGTCTCTCCCAGGAGCGCCGAAGCTGACTCAGTGTCCAGACAACTGAGCCAGTGGAGAGGGGTCTCGGAGGCCACAAGTGAGGGCGCAGGAGCGGAGAAGCAGGTGCCTGCGAGGACTCTCTGGGTTTGATCTGGGAGTGAACCCGACCTTCTGGCTAAGATTTTACAATATCATTAAAGTTCCTATTCAGATACCTGCCCCCCTTGCTCAAGAGACGATTTAACATACATCAGCAAGTGTCAAGCTAACCTGTGCAATTCAGAGTGCAAAGACCTGCACAAAATGGCAGCCGCGGCATCCATGGTGTCACCAGCTTTATACAAGAAAGTACCTGAAAATTGCAATGTGCTTTTCTGCTCTTCAGGCTGAAGGGCTCCTTACACAGCCCGTCGCCTGGTAGCAGCGTGAATGATTTCTTTCATTATTCCTGGTTATGAAGCCTATTTTCATGTTATTTGTCATTTGTGAAGCAATTTAGTTTAAAGATGGCTGAAAGCGTTTGTACAGAGCAATGAAAGACAATGTAGGGCAGGGTGCTACGGGGGAGACTGGGATTCTCTGTCTGCTCTGACATAACTAAATGCAGACAAGCTGCCCCACCGCTTCCCAGGGATCCATTCTCTAAGAACCGGATTACGTGAGCACACAGAGGCTTGAATGATTTATGGGCGTGTGTGCGTGCGCGTGAGCAGACGGGGGCAGCTCATATGAATTTTAACTTGACGAGGCGCCTGAGAACCCCACTGGGACATGCAGGAGGGATTAAAGCAACTTTGGGCCAACAACTTTCTGCTGCACACACATTTGGATTTAAGAGCCGATCAATTGTGTGTGTGTTTTCTCACCCCAAGAAATGGAGTATGGATCCAGGGGAGAAATTTTAGTGGGACTTTTTATCCTTCTATCTATTGCAGGGCTGCTGTTTCTCACAATGAAAAGCCAGTCATAACAGCATCTCTAAGAACCAAACCTGGCACTGGCGCTGTGCTGATATATTGCTCACTCAGGAGTCGTACCATGGCACCAGCTAGCAAGAAAACAAGGGTGTAGAATCAATTCTTCAGCAAGTGTTGTTTGATTTTGTCATAAAAAACTTAATATTCTATATTTAAAACCATAGCTGCAGCATTTTCAGATGAAAAGGTCCGGCATTAAAATATGATAGAGGAGCTAGGGAGCAGCGAACAGGTCTAAGGGCTGGAGCAGGAGGAGTAGGTAGCGGACAGGCCACACTTCCATTGTTACCCCGACTGCTGTGAGTTAGGATGCTGTTGGCCCCAGCTCTGTTTGTATGAAGTCAGGCCCATCGCATTATTTTGATATAGTTTTTGGCAGTCAGATTTCTTTGCTTTTAACTGTAGCAAATAAAATAGCAAACAAATTTAAATAAATGTAAAAAACCTACCTAGCAGCGACCCTCCCCCCAATCTGACACAGACTATGGGTAAAGTTGGGGACTTGGTGTAAAAAAGTCCATGTTTGATCTAATTTAATGCCTGGTGCCTCCACCGAGAAATCTCCAGGAAATAAATGTAATGCAGGGGTAGCTGCAGAACAAGTAAATCCCCACAGGCGACGGGGTCAGATTCCAGCAATGATCAGATGGCCTCCCACAAGTTGGCACATTCACTGGAGAAGGGTGGGGAGACTGAAGAACTTTTGGCTGAGAAATGAAACAGCACGTGGAGCAGACGATGATACTTTAGCACAAACAGCAGCCAATTTTGTGCGTTTACTGCGGCTGCGCTCTGTCGCTGCGGAACCATCTGCACACCTGAGGCCCCGCTCCGAGCTCCCTGTTGGGTTAGTAAAACTCACCCAGGAGAGCTCAGCCTCCTCCCAGCCACGCAGTGAGCGCTGGGGGTTCCCCCGGGGGCCACGGGAGCCGCGGGAGTTTCTGACGCAGAGGCAGCACATTCACACTGCTGTTCTGGGGCAGTCGAGACGGCGCAGCTGCACTGTGGCAGGCCGGTATTGCCCGTCCCCCGACTCCAAACACACGTTGGGGATTTTCAGACTCGTCCCAGGAAATGGGTGTGTGTTTCTTCAGGCTGAATTTCCACCCCCATGGGCAAGGCCTCAGTCCGCACAGGGATGGGGAGGGGCATTGCCAGGACCCGGCTGTTGGGAGTGACGGGGGTTAAGAGTGCAGAGGTGGGCGAGCAATAGGCACATCTCAGGTCACTCACTCGCTTCTCGAAGCATCTGAACCCCTGGGTACCTGAGAGGCCTTAGTGGTGGAAACTGAAATATGGGAATGAAAAACACCTTCAAAGAAGGAGTAACGCGCCGGCTTCCTGCCTGCCACCGAGGTGTGCGGAGGGCAGCCAGGTCGAACTGAAGTAAACTTTGCTGGAAATGGCCCCTGAAGTTCTGGGAATGATGAAACCAGACGCGGAAAGGAGAAGAAGGGAGACGTGGTGGTGGAATCCTCAAGTTAAAGAATCTGCTGAAGGGAATAAAAAGTCACCTTCAGAAAATGGCAGAGCAGGGGTTTGAGCAGCGATGGCCTGGCATGCATGGAGGTAAAAAGGAGGCCAAAACAAGTGTTGTGACTGCTAAAATATGGCCTGTGATGAGCTACAGAACTGCTTAGGAAGATATGAGAGAGAAAAGACCATTATAGACTCAGAGAGGCAAGAGAGAAAATGAGGGATGTGAATGGGTTTCCTTACATTAGAAATGATTATGCCATATTGAAAATGAATGGTGAATCCATCAACAAAGTTTGGAGGGATTCTTTGGCAAGAGTGATGAATGAGGAGAACCCGAGGGAGGAATTAAGCCAAACCAAGGCATAGAGGAGGAAGAGGTTGCAGAGGCACTTAGGAAAATGAAAAAGGGAAAGCACCTGGGCCAGGTGAAATACCAGTGGATGCAGTGAAGTCACTGGGAAGGGAGGCATTAAGTATCTTACAAGTTTGTTCAATTATATTCTGAAGAAAGGGAAAATGCTGGATGAATGGCGTGAAAGCTGGCGGCCGAGCCGGAGGTTTGGAAGAAGGCTATAAAAGTCACCAGCTACGAATAGGGAAGTGGCAAGAGGTGAAGAAGACGAAGAGGTGCGTTAGCATCATAAACAACAGAATTTAATACGAGCTGAGATCAATGGCTCACACTCATACAGCTGCACCCACCCTGCCGTCCTGCAAAATGTCACTTGACAATCACATGGCCAATGAAACCGCAAGTTAGAAATGTTACATCATCAGAGCAGACTCTCATTGGCTCTCCACACCTGGAGGACAGGCCACTGTTTCCAGAAGCTTGTGAAAGCTGCTGATATTTCCATGTGACCCACCCTATCACGGGTGCCACATGCGCCACCAATGCCATGAGCTTTAAGTGTGGATCCTAGCAGATCCACCTGCCCTTGAAAGCAGACAGCAGCTGCACGTCCTCTGAGCGCAAGCCAGCTTGGCCTAAAAACAGAGGCTAAGAACCGCACAGTTTGCAGAAAGGACTTTACTGGCCCTTCTCTGAGAAATGGAAGGGCAAGTTTAAATTAATAGCAACTGCCATAAAAGCAAATACAAGCAAGGATCCTTCAGAAGTAGCCTCCCAATGGAAGCTCAGATTTCCACATTTCAAATGGCTTTTTGTGCAAACCCGAGGAGTTTTTCTGTCTCTTTGTACTTTAAAAATGGAGCAAGAAAATGGAGTTTGACCAGGCAATGTGTTGGGCACACAGCAAGGCTTCCTCCTGTGAGCAGGACTTGAGTGTACCGCCACAGGAAAGCTTAGAAATACAGATGTTCTTTCCCAGGATGCAGCCATGTCCGATATCTGCGGCTGAGCCCTGTGCCCCCTCTGTAAGTGAGAGCACACTCAGGGTCTCCCTTCACCTGTTTGATAAACCTGATGACATTAGTCAGGAAGAATCTGCTGGAAAATAACAGGTGTGGACATGAGACAAGTCCATTTCCTTCCGCCTTAGGGAAAGAAGGCTCCTATTGCACAGCCTGTTGCACATCTGCTGAAATCTCTTGGAACCCCCTGCAATGCCAAAAGAACCAGCCCAGAGCAAGCACCAGCTCTTTGGGGCCTGACGTGACACAGATGGAAAGTAGTGAGGACGTGCCACTGTTCCCCTTGTCCCAGGAATCCTGCAGTTCCTATATGGCAGTGGAATGGCCATAATGAAGTGTCACCATGGATTTAACCTGGGAGCACCAGTGCTAAAAACCTGAGCTTCTCATACCTGAAATACAGAATAACTCCTCTAGCTACTATACACATGTATGTGCATGGGGCATGTCTCCTCCAACACACTCATATAACTCTCAGTGAACCGGCCACTAGCTGGGGACACGTCACCGACACTGAGCAGTGGGTTGCAGAAGCTGAGCCCTAAGTTTTCAGAAGTGGCTAGAAGACAAAACAGGTAAAATCTCTTCTTAGCCGCTGTCTTTGCTGTGATGTTCTGGGGAACAGAGTCTTTGCTGTGATGTTCTGGGGAACAGATGTGGCTTAGTCTTTGCTGTGATGTTCTGGGGAACAGAGTCTTTGCGGTGATGTTCTGGGGAACAGAGTCTTTGCTGTGATGTTCTGGGGAACAGAGTCTTTCCGGCTTTGTCCCGCGTAAATGACTCTTAGCTGAGCTTGGATACTGGTCTGCAAGGCTCTTGCTCTTGCTATTGATCCCATGTGCAAAGCGTTTGGGTAGTGCAGTGATGGGCAGCAGCAGAAAACTCCAGGGTAGGTAAATGGGTTGTGTGCCCAACTTGAGACACAGTCGAAGAGAGAAGTGGGTGCTCAGCACATCCTGGCTATCCAGCCCCCTTCCGGTGTCTCAGGCGGAGAACCCAGAAATGAGACACCCGACATGCCCAGTCCCTTTTGAAAACTGAGGCCTGATACTTTGGTAAGTGCTTTGGAGATGAGAAGCTTCCAGGTGCCAAGTGTTTATTGGTGATTGTCTCTATGAATTGTTTGTGGGGTAGCCGCACGTGAGCAATAACGTGGCCCATCTGCTCTCGTGCCCGGTTGGAAAGGGGGCATTGTCCAGTGGCCGTGTGGGCGTTCCAGCCTGGCCACAGCTCTCCCACTCTGTGCTTAGCAGGAGGCTGTGCCCGCCGCACGGCTTGGGGCAGAAAAATGGGGCTACGACAGCAGAAGGCCCTTCCATGCTGGGGATTAAGTGTCAGCAAGATCCAAGACTTTTCAAAAACGGACTCAGCTTTTAGCTACTGGGTGAGAGAAATGGGATCTTTTTGGCTTTTTCTGCTTCTGAAAGGGAAAAGTCCCGACTTATAATGGAAAAATGCCTGCTAGCCGAACAAATGCACCCCAGATATTAATTCCTGGCATTTGCAAAGGGCCGGAAATACAGACTAGACAGGGAACTCTCACCTGCCTGACCCAGGAGATATTGTGTGTGTGTGTGTGCGTGTGTGCGCGTGCGTGTGTGTGCGTGCATGTGTGTGCATGCGTGTGTGTGTACATTTGATGTTGAAGTACATTTTATTCCTAGGGAGAAGTAACCTGCTCAGCATTAGCCAGAAGAACGGGGTCGGCCCCGCTGTACTGCAGGATTCATTGTAATACTCTGCACTCTACAGAACGGGAGATGTTAGCGTTTAAATAATTCTGTACGATTTTATCAGCTTTGCAGGTTCCTTTCCACCAAATGGAATTTGTGCCAGATCATCATATCTGTGCTGTCCGGTCATTATTCACCGAGAAAAGGTAACAGATAATAAGTTAGCCAGTCAGGAACCAGCTCATTCATAAATGGACAAAGAGCAGGTAACGTTTAATTTATATTTTCTCGCAAGGTCAGTAATCCCCCCTAGCTGGCATTTGTTCATCTCATGGGGCCAAATTCTGCACCCCTCCTCTGTCCTCACTCAGGCAAAACGCCCACTGGAGACAATGGGATCCTCCTTCTTCTTACTGTAGTTATTGTTCTGGGTAGGCTTAGCACCCACAATGCACTCAGCTGTAGAGACCTAGAAATAGAGAGTCCCTGCTCTGGAGATCTGACAGCCCAAGGGAGAGGAGATGGTCTGCCCTGGGTGAGGGCTTCGGGAGGATCTGGGTTGGGGGCTTGTTAGCGGTGAGCAGATGAAAAGGGGTTTGTATGTTTTTGTTTTTTGTCAAAAAAAGGTTTAGTCAAAAATTAATATTTTTGCAAAAACAGATTGTTTTAGAAAATACGAGTGCTTTTCTTGAAAAATTGAAAACCAACATTTCTGATTTTGGTTTTTGGGTTTTTTTATGACAATCTGAAATTTTTCATTGGGGGGGGGGAGTTGTACATTTACTTCTCGGGGCCACAGGGGAAGGGCTTTTTAAGAGGCAGTGGGCTGAGGAGTGAGCTGGGCTGGAGCAGATGTGTCTCGCGTAGGGGCCAGCATGGACAATGCCCAGAGATGGGCCAGTTGGGGAGACAAATTGGACAACCAGCTGCATGATGGGTGGAGCCGAGGGACAGATGCGGGGACCCAGGCGTTCCTGTTGCTGTGCAAGTGGCACAGGGCATGGTACTCAGTCTGCCGGAGACCCCCCTCTCCGCCTGGCCTGGGGTGGTGACAGGGCCGGCGCAACCCATTAGGTGACCTAGGCGGTCGCCTAGGGCGCTGCTATTTTGGGGGCGCCTGCGCCGCGGCCGCCCGTTGAAATTTGGGGGCGGGACCTTCCGCCGCCGCTGTTGGGGGCGGGATTTCGGGGGCGGGACCTTCCGCCGCCTAGGGCGCCGGAAGAGCTGGCGCTGCTACTGGGTGGTGACCAATGTGGCTGACAGAAAACCCCTGGGAAAGGCCTGTGGGAATTCTTCACGCTGGTTCCTTTGCTTCCCTTTTTATGCCGGCAAGTTCCAGGGTTTCACAGAGACGCGAGGTAAGAGATGTCATTGTAGCCGATGGCCGTGTGGGAGCGAGCAGGCCCAAGAGAGGCTGAAATACAGCGCGGGAGGGGACACTGTCCCACTAAGTGCCTGGAAGGAACCGCTCCTCGCCCTGCACAGTGGATGGGCAAATACCCATTTACCTGGATATTTTAAATGAGTTTGCAAAACACATTTGCTCGGTGCTATTTTCACTCTTGTTCTTTGTCTTTCTTCTTTGCGTCTTGGTCTCCCTTTGCTGCCTCTCCTGGATCCCCGCAGCACTGCGAGCGACATAGATGGACCTGCCCCTTTAGAAACATACTTGTCAGCCTCGTCTCTCTCCCAACACGTCTGCGGTTCGCTCTGGTTAGACGTTGCCAGCCGAGGAAGGGATCCGGTGGAGCTGGGCTTGGGCAGTGCAGGGAATCACGGAGAGTTCATTGTACGAGCAGCAGCAGAAAGTTACAAACCGGCAGGCTCTGAATGTATCAGTAAAGCACAGAGCAAACTAGCGCCGGCTTCGGCTTGACGTTCCCCTTCTGGCATCGCAGCACCAGCCTCCTGCACGTTCGGGCTGGGATGCACCAGGCCGTGCAGCTTAGCCGAGCGAGTGCCTCAGCCAGCAGGTCCGAGGGGTGCAGCAGACTCACCATCACAGCACAGGCTCTCGCCCCTCCCCGTGGGGCTCCTGCTCCTTCCCAGCCTCCCTTGGCAGATGGCAGCCAAGTCTCTGTGCAGATCTCTGATCGGCCTGCCTGCGACGGGACCACTCCTGGGCAGATGCGCTGGGGAGAGGCTCTTGGGCATTCCCTGGTTGTAGCTGCACCCCCACGCCAAAGGGACGGCTGAGCCAGCCCCGCTGCCGGGCTGATTTGGTGACTTTGGAGTTGACCAGTTGCACCACTTGGCAGGTGTAATTTCCAAGACAAGGAACCCCTTCCCCTTTCCATTCCTGCCAATGACACCAACGAAGAGCTGCTGCTCCCTGCAAGCACATGCTCCCCGGGGCATGGCAGGGCAGTGGGATAGCCCTGTTGAAGGGTTGGCTTGGCAGCACATTGCTGCTGCATAGACTCCCTGGTCCCGGTTGTATGAATGCCCACGCCAGAGACATGCCCCTAAAAGCAAAGGGCTGACTCTGCCTCCTGTCCCCTTGCAGCCAGGGCAATGGAGCCCTCTGAGAAGGGACATTAAAAAAACCAAAATCTGAGACGATTTTTACAAGGAGAAACCTGTAAATTGTGTCCCTGATCTCTGCTCCTCTGAAAAATGGGAACTTTCTGTCCGAGGCGAACGCTGGTTTTATCAGGAGCTGGGAGCACCTGGAAGTGTTACCGTCCATCGTGGGGAGTGAAAGCAAAACGTTCGCTCCATCAGACTCCTGGCGTCTCTCACCATGAAAGCTGGATGCTGGGTCCTGCTTGGGCCAGATTCTCGGAGGTGGGACCGCTCTCTGCTGGTTCTGGGAGGGGCCAGGTTCCCAGAGAGCAGGAGGGAAAACCGGTTCATGTTTTGAAAAAGGGCGAGCCATGACATAGTCTCTATCCAGTTTGCGATTCGCTCCCACCAGCGGATTCACTCCCGGTTCACACCGAACATGCTCCAGGTGGCAGGAGCACGTGCTCCCCAACTGACCCAACACAGCGGTTTATTTCTGCCTCTCCCAGAAGTGACACATTATTGAGCACTGCCACTTGCAGGCTGAGCGGGACGGACAAGGGCCCTTGCTGCAGATTACCTGGGCTGAGACGGACCAGGCAGAGGGCTGTGCAGAGTGTGTGTGTGACAATGACCATATCTGCTCCACTCTAGGGAAAACCCAGCTAGTTCAGCTGTAGGTGTAGTTCTGAGTTCACAGGGCGAAGGATCTGGACTTTAAACTGTGCCGACCCGCCGTGCCCCCAGCCCCACGATGTGTATTTACTCCCTGCACCCACAATGGCCGTGCAAAGAGAGTGCCAGAGCAACAGCACAACGCCAGTCAACACTTATGTCCCTCCCTGGTCCTATTTTGAGAGCTTATGCGCTGCACAGGCTCTGGGCTGGCCCCTCTGCTCAGGGGTGACTCTCGCATGGGTCTCCTCCCAGGTAGCCTTTTGCCAGGAGGGAAGGTGGTAACAGTGCAACCCATGTCCCTCGCTCTAAGTATAGGGAATGCTGATTGTTTACTTCCTGCACGAAGGGAACAGAACCTTTCTAGGGGCTTCCAGTGTCATCGCGAGCAGCCGCGCAGCGAGAATGATTCACTGGAGACATCTGTGGCTCAGTTTGAGTTACGAGAATTTCCCAGTGTCTTCGCAGGCAATTCACAAACAGGAAGAAAGAGACAAAATTCAACAGATATGTTCTTCCCTGTGAATCATTCACGTAAGGCTTGTCTTCGCCCATCCAAAAGCACAAACCTGTCAGCACAGGGGTAGGGGGTGGGAAGCTCTTCCTTTGCAGAGCTGACACGAGGGCTGAGAAGTGCAGATGCAGTCTGCAGCGACACGGAGTCCCACAGAGCCATTTCCCTACGCTAGGGTATAATAGGGCACGAAAGAGTCCAGTAAAACACACATGCTTTTGTGACTGTGTCAAAGCATCCTTAAATCTGCAATGGGCTGGAGATAAACAAAAAAAGCCCCTTCTATCTTTGCAAATTAAAGATGCTGCTTCCTGATCACTATGATCCTCCTCAAATTGGCTTCTAAAAATAAGATACTTAATTAAATGTATCTGTTCTTGTGATGCTACTCAAAAGAGTTAAGTCCAGAAATGATAAAGGGACACCTTGTGATAATGTATTCGGGGAGACTGTTATCTTCCTCACAAAGGAATTCTGAAAGAACCAAGAATGTAATTGCATTATATTTATGTCAATTCTCTTATTTAACTCGGCTGCAAATGAAGTATTCTGTATTGAACTGCAACCCATTTTAATTTACAAAACCAGCTCTGCTTTCCTCAGTAGTATTGCAACTAATGAAAAATGACTCAAAGGAACAGATTTTTCCATATGAATGCTCACATAGACCCCAAACAGACAGACACGATGAATGAAGCAGCTTCCAGTGGCTGAGGCGTTTTCTAGGCTAAGAAAAGAGACCTAATTTTAGCTTGTTTTGAAACTTATAGAAAAGTGCCACTGCAGCCGGTTGACGAGAGCCGATTTCAGTTCGCCTGCGTCTCCATTCATGCAATGTCGGGAATGTCGATTCATTCAGACTGTGCTGTGGCTTATGGCCCGCCAGAGAATTGTAGGGATCGCCCTCGGGTGCTGGGCCTGCCAGGAGCCCCCAGTATGAGAGCAGCTCTGCTGTTTCCCACTTCATATTTTTACAAGGCAGGTTGGCAGCAGGCACCGAATGTCTGACTAAGAATAGCCCCCGTAGGAGGAGAGGAGAAAACAGGAGGGGAAAGACTGCAACGACTCACCCTCCACTACTGTGAATACACTGATCACCGCAGTCACCTCCTCTCTCTTTTGCCCAGATCTCCTGAGTCCCATTCAGAGCCTCCTGTCCTTCCTCCCCTCTGCCCCATGAGCTCTGTGATTCCTGGCAGGAGGCGCTGCATGTCCCACTCTATTAGCACGTGCCTATCCTCTGCCTACTGCGGCTGACCCTGAGTAGGGAGAGAGGTCCAGCGGCTTGGGGTCTGTCTGCACTGCGATTAGACGCCCGTGGCTGGCCCGGGCCAGCGGACTCGGGGTCGTGGGGCTCGGGCGAAGGGGCTGTTTAATTGCGGTGTAGATGTTTGGGCTTGGCTAGAATCCTGCGAGGGGGGAGGAGGTCCCAGCGCTGGGCTGCAGCCCAAGCCAGAACGTCTACACCACAGTTAATCAGCCCCTTAGCCCGAGCCCCACGACCCCAACTCGGCCAGCCCGGGCCAGCCGCGGGCGTCTAACCGCAGTGCGGACAGATCCGTGGCATCCAGGCTCGTCTCTTGGCCGAGCAGGGTGAGCGTCCCATGGACTCGTCCCACACAGCCTGACAGGGCCTGAGCTCTGCGGCGGGGAGACAGAGAGCTAAGTCGACACGGCCATGGCAGCTGCCAGGGCTCCCGGGTCTCGCTGAGGAAGGGACGCTAACCCTGCCCCAGCCCCGGGCTCCATGCAGGCTGCACTGGGGTAAATCGCCGGGTCTGTTTCTTCCCCATGGCAAAACTGGTGACTGAGGGGCTCAGAGAGCTGGTCTGAGCTTCCAGCTAACTCCCTCCAGCAGCCTCTGCCAAGGCGCAGTCCTGACCTGGCCCCACCGACCCGTCTGGGCCTCTCCTGAGGCGACCCAGCAGCATACGTGTGTGGGATGGGGTGGGGACATCAGACATTTGAGAGCTGGGGGCTCCTGCAAAGGTGAGCTGTCCAGTGCAGGGACGGGGCACGTGCCAGGCCCAGCACATGGCCCCGTTCTCTCTTGCCCCAGCGGGCAGGGCCGAGAGGCGATGGGTCTCGGCCCGATTGACAGGAACGCCGAGCACCGGGCCTGTGTCCAGCCTGCCAGCACAGAGCACGGCAGCTCCCCCGCCCAAAGAGCAACACGTTGCAGCGGCGACCCGGTGTCAGAGGAATGGTAGAGCCCAGTGCAAGCTGCTCTCGGCGCTGTCACCTCGGGGGCTAGCGGCAGCAGTGACGCACACAACACAGGGCTGGGGGCCCCTCGTCTCCCTGATCAGACAGGCCTTGCCCGGTGTCTCAGAGTCATGGAGCTGTGACTGCCCACACGCTGCAGCTCTCTGACTGCTCAGAGGCACCCCGGCCATTACCCACAGAGAGCGGCTGGCTACGGGCCGCTCCCCTGAAGTCACCTGGGGCAGCAGCCGGTCCAGGCCTGGCCTGAGTCTCACACACACAGACGGGGGAGCTCCACGGACGGTACTGGGGAGGTCCTGGCTCGTGTCTGGCCAGGAGCTGGCAGCCACCAAGGCCCACTCCAAAAGGGGAAAGCCAGCTGCTCCTTGCTCGGAAGGTCTCATAGTCCGATCGGCTGCCGTGGGCCCCCCTCGGGGCTGTACAGAAAATCCATCCCGCGCCCCGAGGCACGGCCAGGTGCCATGCCGAAGCTCTGCGCTAATCCACCTTGATGTTCCCAGCCACAGAGGCACTCCGGAGTATAGCCAGACCCGGCCATTTATTATCGTTTATTTACAAGAGACAGATTGTCTTTTGACCTTTATATCCCTGCTGGAGCAGTTCTCGAGCTGTTGTTCTAATAGCTTCCAGCACGCCCAAGGAATGCAAACAGCTCTGGCTTTCCCGCTGGGACTCTCCGGGCTGAATCCTGATGGAGGGAGGGAAGTAAATGAGCCACGGGGGGCGTGAAACACGGACTTTCCCAGGAAAGGTGAATGCTCAGGGTGCGCGTTGCTGCGGGGCTGGGAACGCCCACCTCGTCCCCTCCCTGCAGAACGGAGGATGGCTCCCCTGGGCCTGTGGAGAGATCCTGCCTTGGGAGCCTCCGTTCTGCCCTTTATTGCACACTCTGCAGTTTGTCGCTGTCTCCGAGGAGCCCCATATCACGCCGCGCGCTGAATGCTGCATAGGCAGGGGAGGTCACCTCCCTTGCACGATATCACAGCCCCCCTTGCACTGGGGGTGCAGAGGGTGAGTGATGCACACAATCGGGCCGAACCATCACAGATCAGCTGGCATGAGGTACCAGCGGTGAGCTTTGTTGGGGCTGGCTAAGTGCGCTTCCTTCAGTGTTACTGTGAAACAACAATATGGCAAATACCCAGAGCAGCCTGTGTTCAGATAACTACATGGGTCTCAGTCCAGCGCCAAGTGCCAGGAAATCCTGGGTTAACATGAACGTGCCCTGGGTGATCCTCACCCTTGTACTGAGGCCAGCCCCACTCAAGTCCCACTAAACCCTGTTTTGAGGATCTAAAGGGCGCATAGACCTTGTGCTGGGCGTCTACTTGGGGTAAATTTCATCCCCTATCAGCGGGGATCTAATCCTGTTATCTGTCTACTTGCATACCGCCCAAAACGCCCGGCTCCAGAGTGTGCCGGGGCTGTGTGATTCAATACTTAGACACCACAGGGTCTGGCGAAAGGACTGAGTTCCCTTGCAACGGAAGGCTCATGCTGATGTTATTTCCACATTGTTTATACGGTTACAGTTCTTTTACCCTGAATGGAACATGTGTATAATATCAATTGATCAGCTGACCTTTAAATAGAATAGGCTGGAATGCACAAGACACAACCAGTCTTGTGAAACACACTGCAGCCCCAGCCTGCTTTGTTACCCAATCTCCACTGTAGAAATAGGGGGTTGAATGCTTATTAAGAACAATGTGAAGGCCACCAATCATAGACAGATAGATATAGAAAGACACAGACTTCCATTGTCAGTGACAATATTAATGTTGCATGATTTACAATCTCCTGAGCTCTTTCTATGCTGGGAGCAAAGCATCTGTTTCAGGCCGGCTTTGAGCTTGGGTGTTTTAGATCTGTCCTTGAGGATTTAATAGAGTTATCGAGGGGGCACAAACATTGATTGATTCATATTGACTTGTTTGGCAGACAGAGTCTCGCATGATTATACAAAAGTGGAATGTTTATTATTGAGAATTTGATGATTCACCTGTACCCACGCGGCGCTGAATGCTTGAAGTATACAGAGCTCATTGTTAATGGCAAAATGTGACAGCCAGCAACAAAGCTGGCCTTCCGACGCTCGCAGAACCCTGCTTTTGAAAAGCATCACTGGCGTTACATATGGAGATAAGTGATCAGCAGACTGGATCTTAGAGCAGTAAGACTCGCAAAGCATCCCCATTTCACCTGTTAGGGACAAGCTGCCTTTGCAAAGGGAAACAGAAGCTCTGTTTGAACTGTTCACACCCAAGGCTCCTGCCAGTGAAGTGCTCCCAGGCAGCAGTTGTGGATTTCTCACTGGAGGGCAGGTTTGTAATTTCACTAACTGAAGCAGGTTTTCATGTCTCCTAGCTGCCCTTCCATCATGTTTATGGACCATTTCCTACAACAACGCCAAGGAAATGTTGCTTCGTTCCTTCCGAGAGATGTTATTAATCCTCCGTGACAAGTCACTGAACCCAGTGTCAGAATCGCCCATACCCCAGCGTTGAAGGCGTGAGTTTTAAGCTGTGCACACGCACAGTGACTGGCTTCCTGCTGCAAAGGTTGGGTCATTGCTGCACTTGTTGATCTGAGAGGGGAAGGAGGATTTGAACACCCACGGTGTTGTCTTTGCTCACTCTGGGCTCTCCCCCCAGACGCTGGGGGCTGCTGTTTGAGTCAAAGCATCCGCTGGCTTGTTGCAGTGGCTAATCCAGGTGCAGGTCAGACTCGTGGCTGAGCTGACCTAAATGTAAACCAAATTTTGCCCCAAAATTCCATGTTTCCAAGTGGTTTCCATTTCGTGGTGCTCAGCTTGGCTTTTTGGAAATGTTCATGAAATATCGTTGTGGCGAACATTATTGAAATGGTTATCCTGGGCAGTTTTCATTCCCCAAACCCCAAGTTTTGAGAAAATTATTGATTTAAACCGTCACAAAATGGCAGCAATTTTTTGCTGAAATTCCTTGTTTTTGAGCAAAAGGCCAGTTTTTTAATGAACAACCCTTTTCATTTGAAAAGCTTTGCCCCGTTGACATTGGGAGCACGTGTGAGCAAGGAGCAGGTGGGGTCTCTCTCTGCCGCAGGGCCCCAATAGTGGGACTCTCCCCTGAAACACACGAGTGTGACTGCCAATCTCCCAGCTCCCAAAGGCCAGCTCCCGCCCTGGACTCAGCGTGCCCAGATGGCGCAGGGTTTGTTACATATATTGGAAAAGTTCCTGTCTGAGGGGAGGGAGAGAAACAGCTGTTTTTCTTTTGACAGCTCTCCAGCTACTGCTAACTGCGCAGCGAGCTGGGATCCCAGCGTGAGGCGTGCAGGAGTTGCACTGCCCGCTCCGGCAGCCCGCTGGGGTCCAAACGTCCAACGAGAGCAGGGATGGCATTGCAGACAGGAAGAAGTCTGCGGTTCTGAAGCCTGCAGCTCCCTGCCTGCCCCTCCCAGCACCGGGCTCCCCTTTGCGCCGAACGAGCCCTTTGCCGCTCGTGGCACAGCTGGAGGTCGGAGGCATAGATGAGAAGCGTTCGGACGTCGGGCTCTGGCACGCCGGGCCCAGGATCCCCACACTGTCTGCAGCCCCTGGCTCACGAGCAGGACAGAGCACAAGCAGCAGGCGAGCCCTGCACTGCAGGGGAGAGTTTGGACTGGCTCATTGCAGCGAGGTCCCCACAGGTTCTGCTTTTGGCAGAACCTCCCCAAGCCCCCTTCTGCTCGGCCTACCTGACCCCCCCGAGCCCCAACCCCACTGCTCTGCCCCTTTAAGCCCCCCATTGCTCTGCTCACCCCACGCCACCAGCGTGCTCCTTCACATCAACTATTCCCTGAGTAACAGATGTCTGAGCCAAGGCTTCTGCCGTCCTACAGGGTGGATCCAGCCGTGGATTCTTAGGGAGATTAATGGCTGAGCTCCCTTCATTAGGTGTCCTTCCTGTGAACCCTGACAGACAATCCATCCATAGTTTAATGGCACACTTTCCATTGTACCGGCTGACATCCTTGGCAATTATGGGGAAGCCTTGGGCACGCCGGCTGGCAGGGGCAGGGCTGGAGCAGAGGCAAAGTTGCAAACATTTCTTTCTTCCCGAAGGCCTGACGGAATGGCTGATGCCTGGCACATTCTCCTCTCTCACAGCTTCGAATCACCCAGCCTCAGGCAAAATTCCAGCCCCTACAGGCAATGGGTAGAAAATGTAATCGAGTCCCAGAGGGACATGAGCTGGGAGAGCTGCCAGGAGCAGCAGCATCAGTCACAGCATCCCATGACAAAGAAGAGTTATAAACCACCTGGGACATTGCTCCGGCTGCTGACCGCGCTCGCTCTCAGGGAGGCTAAATGGGCCCTGGCCGCCTGTCCTGGAGGAGCAGACTGCACCTTACACCTGCCCTTGCTAGACAGCCATGCAGGCTGCACATCTCCAAAGCCAACCCCCCTGGCCCCAAAGGCTGCTCTGTTTGGAGAGAGAATGTCCCAGACCCGCCCTCCCATGCCAGTCACCTTTAATTCCTTTCCCGCAGCTCCGCCAAAGTGTCTGTTACCCACTGAACGTTCTGCAGGCAGCTTGGCAGCTTTGCTGAGTCCTACGTGGAAATGAGCCAGCAGGACAAATGAACAGGCTGCCTGGGGCCTGACCAAACGGCACCACTTCAGTCTGCAGCTTGTTTCTCAGGGCGGATCTGCTGCTGTTCCTCGTTTAACCAAGATTCACACCAAGGGGATGAATCTTCTCTCTGTGCCTAGGCAGGGAGATGCTGTAGGAAAGTGACAGAGATGCTGTCTTTGGTCACTGGCCCTGAGGAGACAGACTGGCTAATGAGCTCCCTGCTAACACTGGAGGCTGGCGCAAGAAGAGGGACTTCTGCACAGCTCCCTCTGACAAACCCTCCCTGCCTCGGCCTGGGGGCAGCCCCCTGGCCAGAACGCTCCTGCGTGGACAGCGAGGACAGGGGCTGCCCAGGACATCGGCCCTGTGTCAGGCAGGAGCCCCTGCCTCCCGCCCCCCACGTGTCTGCACCTAGCAGCCCGGTTGGGAAGCTGTTGAAAAGCCCCAGGCTGTGCTGAGGTGTATCTGCATTGGGTGGAACCCTCTAGGTTTCAGGGAGGCCAGTTGGGGGTTGAGCCAAAGGCCACCAAAGGCAATGGAAAGATCCCCAAATGCAGTGCAGGGGGAGGGGACAAAGCTCATCTAAATTCCCCTCTCCCCTCCCAGCACATCTGCGCACACAGGGCTGGTCACTGCAGGGGGAGAACCCTGCCCCAGGGCGTTATGCTCCACACAGCCGCCTCTCTGCCCACTCCAAAAATATGTGCCCTCCTTGGTGGAGTTGGGAACTTGTCTCGTGGAGCGAGGCTCTGCCCGGGGGATGTAACTACCCGTGTGCTGGTGAGCATCAACTTCGCCCGAGAAGGGGACCTGCAGGGGAAGCGCTGAGCATGTGGCCTGGCCTGGCGGCTGAGCAGTGGCAGGTCGGGGCCAGGGGAAGCAGGAAGAACTGCCCAGATGGCTGTGGAAGGGAGCACCCACAGCGCGCTGCAGCCTGCTCCTGCTCCTGCCCCAGCCCCGGGAGAGACCCTCCACTTGTGCGGCCCGGAAAAGCCCTTTCCTGCCAGGCCAAGGCAAGTGCTCATTGACTGGAGACAAGGGCACCATGGCAAGGGAAGTAAAGGGGCAAAGGGAGGGTCCTGGAGGAGCCCCCTCCCCCAGGGCACAGTCCTGTGGATGTCAGATGCTGGCCCACACAGGAGCTGCTGACTCTAGGGCATCCCTTTGGCTCCTGGGATCCATCTGGGGCTAGCCATTGTCACCTCTTTGAGGGTGCTGGCATGTGCCGTCGGCATGAAGAGGAGCCGCTTGGCAGTACCCAGGCCTCAGCCCCCTGCAGGATCTGCCCCAGGAAACTGCTCTCCAAAGAGGGGCTGGGCAAGAAGCCTTGCAGGAAAATGCATTTCCCCCTGAGCATATTGCGCTGGTGCCTGGAGCATTGTATCAGTGGCAGTGACACACAGATATGTCATTGAATTCACATGCTCTGATTTAACTGTTACCCTGGCAAGGGTTTGGCATTTCAGATGATGTGCGATTGCTTCATTTATAAGAGTGGGGGTGTTTAGACAATTCTACCTCTTCTGCTTTCTGCCCTTTCCCCATGTTGAGCTTCTCTGGGTGTCAGATGTGCAATTCATTCAGATTTCAGACCTTTGTTAAGACAAGGCTTTCCCTCGAGGTGGCTGAGCTAAACCGACTGCGGAGATGCCCTTGTCTCCGCACCTCCAGCACGGCTCTCTGTGGGTTTGAGGGTGATGAGGCTCTTGCCCTGTGCAATGCATCATGCTTTCTGCCCTGAAATGGGTAAACGTTAGTTAAGGCACCATCCATTCCACCAGCACCCTGCGGACTTGCAGGGAAATTAATAGCTGCGTTTCCCACTTCGGTGGTGCAGCATTGTAATTCTTCACTCACAGTGCCAGAAAGTGCTGCTCAGACAGGTGCAGGGAGGGCTAGACAGGAGTAATGGGTTGGCATTGTGCAAAGGGAAATTGAGACCTGACCTCAGGAAAACATTTGTTTCTCACACACCGAGATGGGTTGGAATATGGAATAGCCTTCCCAGGGCAGGAGCAGAGGCTCTGTCACTGGAGAAATGCAGAGATAAGCTGCATAAAGCAGCCTGGCCAAAGCTGTGTGCAGACCCGCGGGGGTGGGCTGCATGACCTGCCGGGTCACTTCCGTCTCAAAGCTGCTACGATTGAAAGGAAATGTGACTGCCTCTCCTGGCGATGGGCGGGAGGGGTGTCACGGCACTAAGCACTGAGGTGGAACAGATGTTAGCACCGAAGTGGCAGAAGCTGTGTTCTTGCCGAGGGCCCCGTGGACAATAGGCTGCACTGCCCAGGGTGAGTCTGGATGGAGCTAGCAGGCTGCAGGGTTCATTCTGTCTCTGTTCCCGGGGCAGGTCCCTCAGACAGCCTGGCTTGCTGGATCAGCTGCGGGTGTCGAGAGCCACGTTCAGTGCATTAAATTATTCATCTCGAGCTGTTATTTGATCTATAGGAACGTCGTTCCACAAACTTCAAGCAAGGTGCCTTCCTGCTGCCTAGTGCCAGCGGGAGCTGTGTTCAGATCAGTGTGTCTAGCTCAAGCCCAGCCTGGGGCAGGGTCCTGAGGAGAAGTGCATTTCAGTGCCTCTCCACCACCCCCAGCACTGCAGCCCCCGGGCAGTAAGTTCTGTTTCATGAGGTTGCAGAGCTGGTAGCTGATGGGAGTTAGGGATCAGCAGATCACACCCATTCTTTGCCACATCTTGCATCCTGCCTCTGCCAATGGCAAATATAACTCGCCTCAGAGGACAGCGCCAGGAAACACGCAAACAACGTAATGCACTTGCAGCACATGGCGTGTGGCTGGCATATTTCCTCCTGTCCTCTGTAGCAATCAATCATCTGATGCCTGGGATTGATTGTCTTTGCATGGACAGCTCCAATGATCTGACCCTTTTCCTAGTGGCAGTGCACTGCACTGCACTGCACAATGAAGGCCGTTCCCTGGTAGGCATGGCCCCTAGAGGGACAGAGGCTAATGGATCTCTCACTGGCCCACAGCAGCCATAAACTAACAGGACCTGTTTTCAGATCCTTTGGGCTGTGTTCAGCAAGAGCCAGACCTGAGCACAGGCTGAGCTCTCCAGCAGAGATCTGTAGCATTCTGGATGATTTAGTTGGGGATTGGTCCTGCTTTGAGCAGGGGGTGGGACTAGATGACCTCCTGAGGTCCCTTCCAACCCTGATCTTCTATGATTCTATGATAAGTGATAGGCAAAGAGTCTCCAAAGAAAGTTACCAAAGAAAACAAAATAAGCGCACAATCTAAATCTTAAACCTGTAAGACACTAGGCAGTATTTAGATCAAGCAGTTTTCTCACCCCACTGGATGTTGCAGTTCATAACACACAGGTTTCAGCCTTGAAACCTGAGCCAGTCTCCTCTGTTGGAGTCTTCAGTCTTCTGAGTGTCTTTGTTGCTTGCAGCGTAGGTGGGAGAGGGAGAAAAGGCCCCGCAGGTGGCCCCTGTGTTCTGTTTTATACCCTCAGTCCATGTGCTTGGAGAACACAAGTCCGGGCATGTCTGGGGGGTGTTGCTGAGTCACCAGGGAAGGTTGAGCAATTCCCCGGGTGTGGCCTTGTGCAAGTGAGTCGTTGCATTGTAGCTCCCTTGCTGGACAATGGCTGTTGATGGCTGTTTGACACTCGCCCGGGCGTTGGTTTTCCCCCTGGTTATTGTCTTTGGGGAGCTAGTATCTGGGCGCTTCCCAAACCCACAGCATATTTTAATGACAATCATACAACACAATTCTCATAACGTCATATGCACCAATGATGTACACGTTTAGATGGAACAGTGGGTTTCAGCAGATCATAACCTTTCCCACGATACTTCACTTTATATGAAATATCACAATTATATGCAAATGATGAATATGGGGGTTACAGGGCGCTCCCCTGAGTATAGAGAGTCACAGAAACTTTCTGAGAGTCCAGGATTGTCCCTAGGCCGTTGGTACGAGTGCAGTGGAAGGAAAACAGAGCAGGGCTTCACTATGGGGCTTTACAATGGAAATGAAGGCAGAGCCCTTCACTTCCCTCCCTGCAATCCCAGTAAGTGACAGCTAAGGGCATCTATGGCTGAAACATCAACCACAGAGGTGTGTCGCTGCCTCTCTGGGGGCTCATCAGTGACAGGCGGCTGCTGCCTGAGCCGGAGGGGCTGTCAGCAGGGCAGGGCCCGCCGAGAGCCCGAGGTAGAAGGCAGAATGGGAGCAGAAGCTCCGTGGGAGAGACCGCTACGAAGAGCTGCCAGCCTCTTCCTCCCTGCATGGCTGGGCTCCTGTCTCTCCCAACCCTGCCCTGTCACAGCTCTCTCTGGGCAGGACGGGGCTGCCCAGCCCCGGGGTGCTCCTTGGTGCCCCAGCAAGGGATCCTGGGATCCTGGGGTCAGGGGGAGGAGTCTTTGCTTCCCCTACCGTTAGGGTGACCGGATGTCCCGATTTTATAGGGACAGTCCCGATATTCAGGGCTTTTTCTTATATAGGCGCCTATTACCCCCTCACCCCCATTCCCAATTTACCGTTCTCTGGCTAGTTACGCAGATGGCTCCCATCCCCCATAGCTGAGCACCCGCAAACCTGGATGAATTCACCGGAGCTCCCCAGTGAGGCCCGAAGGCCCAGAGTTTTCGATGCTGCTGTACTCAGCGCCATTGTCTATGGAAGTTAGACTCCTAAGTGCCTAAATCTCTTCTGAGAATGAGCGCTAGGCTCCTAAATCTGCTGGGCACTGTGACACTGAGCGCTGTGACACCTGCATGCCTTTAAACCTCTGGGCCTAAGAGACTTTCCCACGGTCACCGAGGCGCCTGTGGGAGAACCAGGAACTCAGCCCAGATCTCCTGAGTGCCAGCACAGTGCCTCACCCACAGATCCGCCCTCCTCCCTGGGTGCGCACCCCGGCGGGGCCTGAGCACTGCTCTTGTGCACAGTGGGGTGGGGCGGAGGAGACGGCTGGTGCGGTAACTGGAGACACATGGCTCATGAGCTAAACCCCTGTCTTGCGGCTCAGGTGTCTCTATCACATGCAGCAGATTTGTAACGCCGCAATGCAAGGCTCTAGGGGTGCCCCACAGAGCTGTCCGAACGTCCGGTCAGTTTGCTGCATCAATGCACTCGCTCTGCAGACCTCGGTGCATCACCGTCTCTGGGGGCACTGAGCGCTGACACAACAGGAGGCCACTAACAATCTGCTTCCTACGGTAAAGACTGATGCTATGACCTGAGATTCCCAAATGCACATGGAGGCAGGTCACTGCAAGAGAGCACTTGCATTGGGGGTTAACTGAATGCCCAGGAATGTTGGGGGAAAGCCGTCTGAATGCAGCCCTGTCCAGTCTGCAGTCACAGTCCTGCAGGCACCCAGTCACAGTGTGGGGAAGCTGCTGTGGGACATGGGTTTGCCCCCATAGACAAGGCCAAGCCATGTTGGATTTATATGAAGGGAAACACACAGTGCCACAATGTAAACACACCAGTAACACAGGAACATACAAATCCCCAGACTAGACCAGACCCAAGGCCCATCTAGCCCAGTGTCCTGGCCAGAACACGATGCCTCAGAGGAAAGAGCAAGAACCCTGCAATAGGCAGGTATTGGATAATCTGCCCCCACTTGAGTCTCCTCCTGGTCTCTAACAGCTAGAGATTGGCTTATACCCTGAAGCCGAAATTTTATTATCCAAACGTTGTTAGCATGAATCATGATACTAGTTGTGGACACTTTTGCTATCCATATAAATGTCCAAACCCTTTTTGAATCTTGCTGCGTTCCGTCCTCGATGACTCTGTGGCAATGAATTCCATAGTCTAATCACATATAGTGGGGGAAAGTATTTCCTTTTATTGGTTTAAATGTCCCTTGTTCTCGGGTTATGAGACAGGGAGAACAGACACTCCCAATCTAGCTGCTTGAGACCAGTCATTATTTTATAGACTTTTATCACGTCCCTTCTTATTTGTCTCCTCTCTGAGGTAACAGTCCCTCTGCATAGGAGAGGTTTTCAAGGCCCTTGATCATTCTCATCGCTTTTCATAGAATCATAGAAGATTAGGGTTGGAAGGGACCTCAGGAGGTCATCTAGTCCAACCCCCTGCTCAAAGCAGGACCAACCCCAACTAAATCATCCCAGCCAGGGCTTTGTCAAACCGGGCCATAAAAACCTCTAAGGATGGAGATTCCACCACCTCCCTAGGTAACCCATTCCAGTGCTTCACCAACCTCCTAGTGAAATAGTGTTTCCTAATATCCAACCTAAACCTCCCCCACTGCAACTTGAGACCATTGCTCCTTGTTCTGTCATCTGCCACCACTGAGAACAGCCGAGCTCCATCCTCTTTGGAACCCCCCTTCAGGTAGTTGAAGGCTGCTATCAAATCCCCCCTCACTCTTCTCTTCTGCAGACTAAATAAGCCCAGTTCCCTCAGCCTCTCATGTGCCCCAGCCCCCTAATCATTTTTGTTGCCCTCCGCTGGACTCTCTCCAATTTGTCCACATCCCTTCTGTAGTGTGGGGCCCAAAACTGGACACAATACTCCAGGTGTGGCCTCACCAGTGCTGAATAGAGGGGAATAATCACTTCCCTCAATCTGCTGGCAACGCTCCTACTAATGCAGCCCAATATGCCGTTGGCCTTCTTGGCAACAAGGGCACACTGCTGACTCATATCCAGCTTCTCGTCCACTGTAATCCCCAGGCCCTTTTCTGCAGAACTGCTGCTTAGCCAGCAACTGCTTTTCTCCTCTAGTTCTGCACTATCCAGTTGGAAATGGGGTGCCTAGTCTTGCACGCACGAGCCAGATGAAGCCGCACTATTGATTAATACAGAGAATATTCTAATGCCTTTATATAATTCTCCATCTCACTCTTTCTGCTGCCTAATATCTGGTTTGCTTCTTTGGCCGCAGCTGCACATTGAGCAGAGGTCTCCATTGAGCTGTCTACAATGACACCCCGGTTTCTTTCCTGAGGTGAGGCAGTTAATATACAACCTTGTAAGATGTGAGAGTCATTTTAAGTTTCCCCTCTGCCGTGCATTACTTTGCATTTATCGACATTGAATTTCCTTTGCTACCCTGGTGCCTCTTCACCCGGCTTGTTTAAGTCTCGCTGAAGTTCCTCACCATCCTCCCTGGTTCTGACTAATTTAAATAACTTTGTGTCTTCCACAAATGTTGCCCCTCACTGCTCACCAGTAACTATATTAACCCACGAAAGCTGATGCCCAAATCAATCTGTTAGTCTTTAAGGTGCCACCGGACTCTGTGTTGTTTTTGTGGATACAGACTAACACAGCTACCCCCTGATATATTAACCCAGGTTCTGGGTGTCCCTGATTCTCCAGCTGCCAGAAGCTGGGAATGGGTGACAGGGGATGGATCACTTGCAATTGCCCTGTTCTGTTCATTCCCTCTGGGGCACCTGGAACTGGCCACTGTCGGAAGACAGGACACTGGCCTGGATGGACCTTTGGTCTGACCCAGTCTGGTCGTTCTGATGTTCTTATGGAACCTAGTACAGAACCTTGCAGCCCCCACTGCTAATCTTTGCCATGATGTAAACTGGCCATTTGTTCCTACTCTTTGCTTTCTGTCTCCTAACCAGTTTCCGATCCATGACAATACTTTGTCTTTCACCCCATTGGCTACTTAGCTTCTTTAGATCTTGTCAGAGACCTGTTGGAATCTAAATAAATTATGTCAGCTGGTTCTCTTTTATCCACTAATTTACTGACGCATTCAAATAATTCTAAGAGATTAGCAAGACACGATTTCCCATTGCAGAAATGGTGCTGGTTAGACCCTGTCATGCCATGATCGTCCAGGTGTTTTGCTATTCTGTTTTTAATGATCATTTTAGCCAGTTTACCAGATAGGGATGTAAGGCTCATTGCTCTGTAATTCCCCAGATCACACAAAGAGCATTTTTTTAAAATAGATACAATATTTTGCTGCCCTCCAGTCCTCTGGGACTGTGGATGTTTTCAATGAGAGACTGCAGATTTTTGTTAGCCCCTCAACTACTTCAACACTAGTCTCCTTCAGACCTCTTGGCTGGACCAGCTGGGCTCGGTAGCTAATTGCTTTTTAAATGATCAGTTTGCTCTAGGTCGCTCCTTCTGACAGCTCAGCCTCTGAGTGCACCTCAGCTTTGTTACCAGGAAGGAGCAGGGGCGATGTAGGAATCTCCCCAACATTCTCTGCAGTGAAGACTGGTCCAAAGAAATCATCTAGCTTCTCAGCCCTGTCCTCATCTTCCCGGACTGCTCCCTGGTAACCCCGGGTGATCCAGCAGATTCACCGATTCTTTTCATAGTGTTGCCAACCACCCAAATTTGAAGTAAACAAACTTGTGCCAGGATAGGAAATCTCCCTCCCCCCGTGAGATGCTAGGGCCATTGCAATGCTAAAGGAATTAAGTTATTTCCTTTAATTTCCTCCCCCTTTTTATGCTTTAAAAAATCAAGGAAATTAAATGCAAAAACCTAAAATAATGCAATAACGAGATTACACGTTAAACATCATAGTCAGAAAATGCAAAGGTCAAGTTTTCCACAGCAACGTTAACGTGATCAATGTTGTACCTATGTAGTATTTACCTCCTGTTTTCCTGATGGACGTGTGTCCTAATATATTATGCTAAATGGATACCTTAAAGCAGGGGTCGGCAACCTTTCAGAAGTGGTGTGCTGAGTCTTCATTTATTCACTCTAATTTAAGGTTTCGCGTGCCAGTAATACATTTTAATGTTTTTAGAAGGTCTCTTTCTATAAGTCTATAATATATAACTAAACTATTGTTGTATGTAAAGTAAATAAAGTTTTTAAAATGTTTAAGAAGCTTCATTTAAAATTAAATTAAAATGCAGAGCCCCCCGGACCGGTGGCCAGGACCTGGGCAGTGTGAGTGCCATTGAAAATCAGCTCGTGTGCCGCCTTCGGCACGCGTGCCATAGGTTGCCTACCCCTGCCTTAAAGCATATAGGATGAGCATCATGCCTGAGTTAGCATCACCATTGGAAATTTAACTTTTCTGACTTTGTGATTTTTACTATGTGAATTTACTGCTGCATGAAGGTTTTGGGGTTGTATTTAATATACTTTAACTTCCCAGGTTTCATGCGTGTACTTTGCATACTTTTAATAAAATAGATAGAAATCTTTACATCACTGTCTAGTGCCCCAAAATATCTTATTAAAAACAACTGGTCGCTAATAGAAAGCATATGCATTAAATACCTTAGGAAACAATGTCAGATATAAAGAACAAGGACTCTGTAGTGAACACAAAGTGATTAATATAAATGATGTTATTAGTGTACACAAGAAATCTAAATTAAAGGCAAAATGTTGCTCTGGGGTCTGCTTGGCAGATCTTGGCATGGCACACTTAGACGGGCAAACATGGCAGCAGACAGAATTTCTTTGGTACAGGCTCTGGGAGGAGAAGATTACACTAAATCCAGGAACCTTAAGATGAAGGATCACTTCTTTCTTTCCCTCTAACTCTTTTCATTCAACAAATAAACTCCCCCATCGCCTGGTGATGTACTTCTGATGAATCAAACACCCTTCCTCCATAGGTGTTTTTAGCGCTATTAATGCTTATGGAATACCCAGGTCTGGGGCAGAGCATTATTCCCCGCGTTCTTTGGGAGTTTCTAATCCTAGCTGTCACCCTTTCGGACTGGAGGGTTATTACGCATGCCCTGCAGAAAGCATTCTTCTTACAATGGTTCTGATGCAGCACTGACAGAGCAAAGGCGTGTGTCTGGCGCTCCACTCCTGCCTTCTTGCATGATTAACTTGCCTACGGGTGGGTTGTGGAGGCGCTAGGGACTGCGCAGAGAAGAATGTATCGTTCTCCTGTTCCTGCCTCGGTTAGAATGAGATAACTTCAGAAAGTATTTGAAATTAAATTTCTTTTGGACCCCTGAAGAAAGAGCTCTGCTGCGAACACCAAGGACAAATATGTATCATACAAAGGCAGCGCGTGGAGTTTCATTCTAGCGGAATCATGCATTAACTATTAGGTGTATACACACTTTCTCTTCATAGTTCACTTCAAAGAGTCACGCTCAAGAGATTTGCTCTGCGGCTGTGTGGCCTGTTGATTTGTGTATAATATAAGAATCTCTTATATCCTTATAAATATTTTAGCTGCTCCTTCACTCACAGCCCCTGTTTCCAAAGCAAAATAGTGTTAAACTCGTTTGTAGTATTCTTCCTTCCTTCGCAGCCCTGGGCCATCCCGCCGGGCTGCTCCTCCTGGGGTCAATGTGATTCCTTAGCCCATTGGGATATCGTTTTATGCATATCTCTGCCCTGGTCAGCCTGATTCACCACACCTGGCTGACGCCACCTTTCCTGCTGCACTGGAGGGGAGGTTGCTCTGGTGAACGTGGCCCATCATTTACACCAGCCCTAATCCTGACCCTTCAGCTCTCAGCCAGCGCCCAGGGCCTTGCTAGAGCTTCTCATGCCCCACTTCCACCCTCTCACACCGGGGCGATACTGATTATGTTCCTTTCTGATCAACAAACCCTGGTGACTAGCTTCCCACCCAAACGACCCAATGTGACCCTCACTTGTCTACTTCCCACTCTGGGCTCAGGGGTGTTGTCATAGAATCCTAGAATCTCAGGGTTGGAAGGGACTTCAGGGGGTATCTAGTCCAACCCCCTGCTCAAAGGGGGACCAATCCCAGACAGATTTTTGCCCCAGATCCCTAAATGGCCCCCTCAAGGATTGAACTCACAACCCTGGGTTTAGCAGGCCAATGCTCAAACCACGGAGCTATCCCTCTCTGGGCCCTGGCAGTTCTGTCCGCTGGCTCGGCAGCACGACCCTCCACAGGGAGAGTTGTGAGGAGTGGCGACTGGGGCTTGTTCAAGAACATCGGATCTCGGGGCTCAGGAGGTCGTTTCCCATCTGACGGCAGTCGCCCAACAGTATTTCACACCCTGGGCCGCCGCCAGATGGGGCTGCCTTCGCTTGCAAATGATGAGAATTAATTCCCTGTGCCCAGAGCAGGAAACACTGGAATAAAGTGAAGATTTTTTTTAAAAAAGGAAGGGGAAAAGCTGGAAACAACGTGACGTTTTCTTGTTGTAACTGCGCCTCTGCCCCATTCCTCAGTGGTCAGTATTATTGAGTAGTGCCCGAAAGCCAGGCGGGGCTTCAAGAAGTGCTCCCTTCCCTCGAGAGCTGAACAGAGTTTAGAATCCTCAACCTGCAAAAAGACACAAAGGAAAGAGAGAGAAATTGTGTGTGTGTGTGTGTGAGAGAGAGAGAGAGAGAGAGAGAGAGAGAGAGAGAGCCATTGCAGAGCATATGCCTAGTTTGAAATGCTGTTTGTAGTCAGGATGGTGAGGTTTGGAAAAGCTCCTTATCTTTCCCCTTGTGTTTGATTTATGTATGATGGGTTTGGCAGGACGGCAGAAGGTTAGCTCAGTAAGGCCAGCAAGCTTATCAAATTACATATGGATAATTTACTTTGGGGGTATCCAGCTTTCTAACTCCGGCTCATATCCAGCAGGAGCAAACCATTACGCTCCGTTCTTGTACCCAATGCAAAATGATACAGCACTCCACAAACTGCTGTTAACCCACAGATTTTCCAAATACCAGCCCAGCCAGTGCTTGGAAGGATGATATACATGCGCGTCTGCTACACCTGATCATTAATATTCTCCAGACTTACAGAAGTGTAATTGTAGATGTGCTTTAGGAACTGCTGTAAAAATACTTCGCTCCAGTTCCATCCGGGAATATGCTACCTGCAATATGCATGATGCAGAAGCACTTAATTCTACAGCCTGCCATTTAGAGAGAGAGAGATTTCAAACCAGTATTCCTCATAATTCCCACTACCAGCACCAGGGCACAGGAGGGCAGCCGGGGGGGAAACAGGGCAAGCATCTCTTTGGTAAGTTGAACCCGAGCAGATGGAATTCATTCTGTGTGATCCATCTTGCCTGGGGCTTTAGACTGTACGCTGCAGCTGTATCTCTCTATTAACCTGAAATACTGGATGCAGTTTGTAGTTCATCTCTGGGATTTGTATGTGGCAGCAGCTTTATTAATCAGAAATCTCACTGGAATGCTCTGCTGCAACACAGAGGCAGGACTGCCTGTGTAAATCCGTCTTCGCACCCGCCTGCACACACGCACTCAGCGCATGCCCTGGCACAGTGGGCTGCTGTTTTGCTTTTCACCGCTCCCGTCAGGGGCAGTAGCTGATTCCTTAGAGCTGGAGACGTGCATTGGTGCTGCTCAGCCCTTCGCCCTTTCCCGGCTACTTGAATCACTGACATCCTCACATCCGCACCAAGCCTCTGGGGCGCATGGAAGTGCAGGAATGGGAACCCGAGGGAAGCGTTGGCACTTTCTGTTTTGAGAGCCGTGGCTGGAATCTGTGACCAGACATTTGGCTCTGATTAAAATGTGCCCATGGAGGGAGGGAGGGAGGTGCAAGGAAGAGGCCCAGCCCCTCCTCACTAGGATGTAAGTTGTTGCATTATCAGGGAGAACACGAAAGACCAGGGTAAGACAATGACAAGGGTAAACACCCTGGAAATGCAGGGGAGTTCATGTAAGGCTCTTACCTATATGGCTGGGGCCAATTTCTAGAGGTGATCGGGCCGTTGGCTGTCTGGTTGGCAGTGCTGCGCTCTGCGTGGCTCCCGGGAAGCAGCCGGCATGTCCCCTGCTCCGGCTCCCATGCGTAGGGCAGGGGTGGGGAACCTAGGGGCTGTGGGCCGGATCTGGCCCCGTGGTTAATTTAATCTGGCCTGCGGTGCCCCCCGCAGGGTAGGAGCTGCTGTGCCAGCTTGTCCCACTGCAGGGGGAAGCCCCGAGCCTCCGCACCCCTGGGCCAGTGAGTGAGTGGCCCGCGATTGACTTTTTTCTGTGGGTCAATGGCCAGTGAAAGATAAAAGGCTCCCCCGCCCGAGCCCTCACTCCCCCCCACGACCCAACCCCCTGCCCCAGCCTGGAGCCCTCTCCCACACTCCAAACCCCTTGGTCCCAGCCCAGATCACCCTCCTGCACCCCAAATCCCTCATCCCTGGCCCCACATTAGAGCCCACACTCCCAGCTGGAGCCCTCATCCTTCCTGCACCCCAACCCCCTGCCCCAGCCCAGAGCCCCCTCCCCGCACCCCAACCCTCTGCTCCAGCCCAGATCACCCTCCTGCACCCCAAATCCCTCATCCCCGGCCCCACCCTGGAACCCGAATCCCCAGCCCAGAGCCCGTACCTCCTCCGACACCCCAATCCCCTGCCTCAACCCGGAGCCCCGTCCCATACTCCGAACCCCTCAGCTCCACCCCCCAGTCTGCAGCCCCCCTCCTGTACCCCCAACCCCTCATCCCTGGCCCCACCCTAGAGCTCGCTTCCCCAGCCGGAGCCCTCACCCCCCTCCCACACCCCAATCCCCTGAGCCAGCCCGGTGAAAATGAGCGAGTGAGTGAGGGTGGGGTGAGCGAGCGACGGATGGGGGAGAATGGAGTAAGTGGGGGCGGGGCCTCGGAGAAGGGGCGGGGCCTCAGGGAGGGGTTCGGTTTTGTGCGAGTAGAAAGTTGGCAACCCTAGTGAGTCTCCGGAGAAAATAAGGGCCCCCAGCAGCCTCTACCAGCTCTCCTCTTTCAGCAGAAGTGTTTCCTTTTGAATACTTGTTCTTAGATGTGCAGTGAGTGTCCGTCCTCCGCCCCCCACCCCGCAGAATTCCCTCCCATCCCTGCACAGCCCTTGGCAGCAACCCACACTGCAGGGCCAGACGACGCCCATGTCTTCGCTGACGAACCAGGTGTGTTTTTACTGCAGGATAATGAACACGTTTATCCCTGTGGAGACAAGGTTTTACCACCATGCAAACTAGCCAAGGCCAGCCCTGGGCAGGGGCTAGGGCTGACCTCACCTTGGATGCTGCAAGTTCCCCGTCTCCATGGGCCATGTCCCGTGAGGTCTCTGTCCCACCGGGGTTATCTCACAGTTCAGAATGAACCAAGATGACACCTCAGTTCCTGCTTTTCTACAGACTTGGCCGGCTTTGCCCCCAGCTCATTCACAGCGTTGGAAGTGCTGCCTGGTTCCAAGCTAGATCAGGAGAAGCCCCGGTAGATAGGGCAATCCCCTTTCGCCCTGCAGTGTGTTTTCTAGTGCTTTATCCAGGCCAGCTTAGTTCTCCTGCTCATGATCTCAGCCATGAGCTCACCTGCTAAGAGCTGTCTCTGATGCTGCCAAGAAACGTGCCACGGTCTCTGTCTGCTTTTTTCCAAAGGTCGCCTGTTCTGATGGAGGCATTTCCCATCACTCTCAGCACATTACATTGTCACATTGGACAAAGCGAGGCAAGAATCAGCCACACAAAGCGTGGCAAGGAAGAGATCCGAGAGCAGAGGGTGGGAAACCACGAGGTCTCACTGACCACGCTGGACAAGTGCTGACCCCCTCCCGTGGATGTGTGATGGCCCCTCCCAGCCATGCCCAGGTGACCCTTCCCCCAAAGGGTGCTCATGCCACATGGTCAGCAAAGCTATGGAGGGTCTGCAGTCCCTCCTGGGAGCACAGCAGCATCCTGCGAGGCAAGCCAGGGAGAGATCCAGAGCTCTGGGGTTCACCCTCTGAACTCCCAGAGTTTGGGTTTCCAATTCAGCCCCTGGCCTTGGGGCAGAGGCAGCTGGATGCTCCCACTGCTCTCCTACTGGTTCGGGAGAGACGATACAATCCCCTTTGTGGTTAGCAGAACCCCAGCAGGTGGGATGCACTCTAACCTCGTGCTAATAGCAGAGCTGAGCTTGATACAATAGCTCCAGCTTCACTAAGGAATAACAGCAGTTCAGAACCTGATCTCTCCAATCACAAAGAACAGCCTTCACCCAGAGAATAGTAGCTCAGACCCCCTAATGCAACAGCAGTCACTGAAATCCATCTCCAGCTCTTTAATCGAAAAGGTAGAAATTCCGGCGCTATTCAGCTCTGATATTTATATAACTAACGGCAGTGCGGTGAGCCACAATCGGAGCGCTGATCTCAAACAAATACTTAGTCAAGGCTAGAGACTTAGTCATTCCTCTTAAACAGAGAGATGCTATTTGCCCTTCCAACCAGAGGCTTTAGTGCTGCTTTCTCAGAACAGACTGGCTTCTGCCGCCACTATAACTAGCTAATGCAGCTCGGAGGCTCCTCGGCCTGGCTGGCAGCAGGATAACTGTGGTCACATTTCACCTGGCCACCACACACAGCCCGGAGCTCCCCAGTGTCTGAGACCTCTCCCGGCCAGCAGCCCGTGGCAGAGCAGACGTCAGAAAGCCGGGGCAGCTTGAGAAGGGGCTGCAGCTCCCATGGAGGGGTGCCATAGAATCACGTTATAAACCTCGCTGAGCCTGGTGTTTCCCACATGCCACGGGAGTGCTGGGATCTGACGGCGTCCCGTCATTCTGCAGCTGTGGGACAACGTGTTCACACGCTGTTCTCTGTGGGTGCAGCTGCACTTACTGGTGGGGCCCAGGGAGGTCACTTGAATGTCAAAGCGCCACAGGCGAAGTCCCGAGGCTCCCCAGCAACCGCCATGGCTCCCACCAACAGCCACAGGTACAGTCTGACAATCCCAATGTGCAGGCACAAAACAGGAAGCCTGGTGGGTACTGGGCTCATGGTGTGTCTGCTCGGGAATAGCCTACGTGCTGCTGGGGCTCTGCGGTCCAACCCTTCGTGTAACATTTCCCTCTGCAAGGCGACCCTTCACGCTGATGGGGAGTGAGGGACTCAGCTCTGCTGAACAGGGAAGCTACTTGGCTGCCAAGCTGGGCTGCCTGCTGTGGATGAGCTGAGCTGAACAATGAAGAGTTTCTCTTAGCTTCAATGGGGTTTGGCTCAGCCCCCCCATGTGCACCGCCCCCGGTCTGTGTGTATTTGCTGTTTCTAGAGCCTGGAAGCAGCTCCCAGGGCAAACTTCCTCCGTAAGAAGTTATATTTCCTGTGCTGAGGCCAGGGAAGGGCAGTTCATCTCCGCAGAACAGGGGATGTGGCATTCATTTGGGGTTTGGGCCAGACTGGAAAGGTTTCAATGCAGAGGAGGTTCATAAATCAATTTGGGAGAAAGGGGATTTTGGGAAGGAAGCTTCCCTTCTGGTGATCCTGCGCAGTGTTCCTGGCAGACTCCGCTGGGACCTGACTGTGAATAAGGCCCCTCCTGCAGATGTTCCAGGTTTGCACTTGGGCTCCTAACGAGCGCCGAACAGTCAATATTTTAAGAGGTATTTTTAGAGACCCCCCAGGGATAAGTGCTCAGTGCAGCTCACCAGGAACTCAGAACTTCCCTTATTGCTAATGGGGCAGCCACCTGATTCCTCATGCACAGCACTGGAAGTTTACCCCGGATAACTTGCAGTGCTACTGACTATCTTATAATCGTGCTTCCAGAGTCGGCACTGCTGTGACTGGTGGGGTCTCTGGGTGTTTCTCGCTCTGAGACAGACAGACACCAGGGCAGTTCACCAGCATATATTTATGGATACAGCAATGGAACAGATGCCTAGGGAGGTCATGGCAGCTCCTTCACTGGTGGGTTTTGAGAGGAGGCTGGATAGCACCTGTCTGGGATGGTTTAGACCCAACAAATCCTGCAGCTTGGCAGGGGGTGATCCTTGCGGTCCCTTCTAACCTTGGGATTCTATGATTTATTAGGCTCTAAATTATAGCAGGGCGCGAGCAGGAGCACCGTTTGTTTGTTTGTTTGTTTTTAAACTGAGCACCCGTCACAGTAAATGCCAGCAGCCCCAGTGCTTGGAATAATAAATGTGCAAATAGCAATTAACAGTCGCTTCTTCTGCTCTCCTGCAAAGGGCATAATTAGCCAGTTCCATCTGTTAATTATACCTGCCATGGTTCAGATATTCACACCCTAGCCAGATCTAGGCGGGAAGGTGAGCTGATTAAGGAAGCAGTCAGTGTCTAGATTCAGGTAGCCACTCTCTCTTTACCGGGGTTTGCCATATGGGAGCTTCCCCTGTAAGCAGGACATACACCCTTTGATTCATCCTCACTGTTGCCTATCATCTGTCTAATCCTTTCCCAATGGCATTGTGCCCGGCCTGGGGAATCTCCAATGACAGGTGCTCCTCAGAAACAATTTGGACTACAAATCTTATGGCAGCCTTTTTCTTCAAAAGAAACCTTCTAGTGCCTGCTGGTTCCGGCTAGGACAGACGGTCCAAGAACAGACTCTCTGTGCTATTTCCAGTGCCAGCGCTGAGAGGCTGACTCAGACTTTGGGTGAACATAGGACCGGATATTTCTTTAAATCTGTAGCAGGAAGCCAGGCAGAGGTGGGGCAGGGGGAGGGCAGGGAGCTGAGGAAGGTTCTTAGCAGAAGCACGGAGGTGCAGATGGGCTGTAGAGACGAGCTGGTCCATTACTCTGAGTCCCTTGTTCAGTGATAGAGGAAAGCAGCTCTTTTTCAGTCGTTCTTTACCATTTTCACATGACAACTTGATCTCCTTGCTCTAAAGGCCCCGATCTCCTGTGTTTTCTCCTGCGGGCTCCGTCTAGCTTATGGGTTCACCATGTACACCCATTCAATACTGAAACGCGCCCTCTGGGCTGTGGCAGCTCAGGCATCAAGCACAGACGCAAAGGGTCCGTGGGGCGCTTGCCCGAAGAGGAGAACACGGTCGCAATGAATAGCAGCCGTTGCTGGGTGTGGTATGGCGTGCAGCCATCCCACTGCCTGGTCTAGCTGTCTGGGGAGGGCTGCGCCATGGGGACAGCAGGCAAAGAGCCCACTGACAGCAAACGACAGGGAGAGCCTTCCCTCTTGTCACCCCTGCAGTGAGAAGAGACTAACAGGTATTCCCAGGAGGTGCTAAGTAATTTTCTGCTGGAAATGGGGCAAAACCACAGGCTCCTTAGGGTGGGACAGGAACCCAAGGGGGCCAACCAGTATGTTCCCCTGCACAGTAGACGGGCTTTTGTCATTCTACCTACCCCAACCTGAGCCTTAGAGAGGCAGATCCCACGCAGCCAGGCATTGCTCACCGACTCTCCCCAGGCTGGCTCTCAGTAGCAGCGTATTATATTTACATCTCACCTTGTCTATAAACATGCACCCTCCTCAGATCTCCGGGAGCGTGTACAACAACGGCAGCATTTAGCGGGACACAGTCAGTCCCAGGGAGACCCCGCTGGGAAACACAAATCCACCCCACGGCCTGCCTGTCTGAGCACCCGGGGCACACACCACGCACACAGGGCCAAATTCACCCGGCTCAGCGGGCCAGAACTGCCATCCCCAGAGCGGAGGGATGGGCTGTGGATGGGGACTCAGGAGCTCTGGGTTTAGTTCCCAGGGACTGCTGCGTGACCTTGGGCTGAATCTCTCTGTCTCGGGTCCTGTCTGTGCAGTGAGGATTGTACTTCCCGTCTCCACTCTGTCGGCTTGTCTACCTGGGTTATCAGTCTTCAGGCCGGGGGCTGTTTCTTACAATGGACACCTGGCAGCCGGGGCTGGTGCTCTGGCCTCTACGGTGATGCTAATAACAATAATTAACAACAACGTAACCATCAGGGGAAATGCAGGGTCAGTAGCCATTTGAAAGAAGTGTGCAATTGCATGGTTATACAATGGAACCAGGCCCATCCTGGGTGATATTCAATGCTGCTGAGACTCTGTGTGCTCTGGATACGGTGTGCTCACCCTGACTATCCACAGACACGGTTTCTGTCAGGTCACCAGGAGAAGGCAATGCCAGGGTCAAGCCCCCCGGAGATACCCTCAGAAAAAAGGGGGGAGGGATAGCTCAGTGGTTTGAGCATTGGCCTGCTAAACCCAGAGTTGTGAGTTCAATCCTTGAGGGGGCCACTTAGGGATCTGGGGCAAAAATCTGTCTGGGGATTGGTCCTGCTTTGAGCAGGGGGTTGGACTACATGACCTCCTGAGGTCCCTTCCAACCCTGCTATTCTATGTCAGTCCAGGGAACAGCTGCCATGACAACAACTGGGGACCAGAGGCAGTTTCTGTATGTAGTCCTCCCAACATCTGGAACAGGAGCTGAGCCTGCATGAGCCAGTGCATGCTGTGCAGGAATGATACAATGTGCCCCCGTGGAGTTGGCTGCATGGCTAAGCAAGTAGGCAGCTGCATCACAATTGCAAAGTCAAGCGACCTTATGGGAAAACTCTTCACGTGGCCTGTTGGGAAGCTCATGGGCAGGCAAAGCAATTGCTCACCTGCTCTTCATGTCTTGGCAGCTGCTTGGTTCCAATTCCTGCACAAAAGACCAACCACTCCCAGGGAGCGCTGGGCTTTGGGAGGGGAGCCTGTCTGCTTGGGAAGCCCTCTCTCTCTACTGCTCTGGGACACCTGGGGTGCCCTCTCTAGTCACCAGAGAGCAGGAGCGTGGCCTGGATGCTGCTCCCCTGCCTGCAGTGTGCTCGAAAAGTTAGTAACTTTCCATTGCTCGGCTTCAGCATTGACGTGAAAACAACAGAGATGCCGGCTCAGACTGATGTAGTCTTTTGAGTATTCCTTAGGAGATTTTGGTTCATCTTAATCTTCACTGCAAAGGCAGAACATGTCATTTAAGCCTCTTAGTATTCTAGCAGTATAGTAACAAATATCACTTAGAAGCCGATTTTATAATAGTTTTAAATGTTTTGCTTTCCGTGTATTTACATAATTCCACGAAAAGCCTGTAAAGAGAGTTTGCATGTTGTGGTCATGGAGCAAAATGAATGTGAGAAATCACGTAAAGATAATCAGCACCGGTGGTCTCTCCTTCAGGAGGAGCAGGCGGAGTAGCAGAGACACAGACTTGAGTGGGCTGGGGTTCAGGGCTGGGGTTCAGGGCTGGGGTGAGGTAAGGAGTCAGGCTGGGACACTGCCCCACATCCAGCAGGTCCATTATTTAACATGGTCACCATGTGGCAGCCGTTTGGTGCCCTTGGTGGGACAGATGGGGGGGTCTGAGCCGGTTTCCCCGGGGGCAGGTGCTCACATCAGGACCGGTGCTGACTGAGGGTCTCAGCAGAGAGGTGAAGAGGCCCTGGATTCTCAAGTGCTCCGTCCCGCATGGGCTGCCCCACCCCCACCCCCCTAACACAGCAAGGCCTGACTGGAGCTGGGTCAGGGAGGGTCCAAGCGGGCTTTGACCGGGGACACAGGACAATGCATCCAGGGGCTGGACACACAAGGATCACTGTATTCTCTCTGCGGCGCCTTGTTCGTCAGAATGAGCCAGAAAACACATTGTGAAGCGGGTGCCGAGCTGGGGAAGACGGCGAGCTGCACTCTGCCCAGCAGGCCTCTAGACTGGCCAGTTCCAGCCGAGACTATTCCGCAGCCCCTGCACGCCGAGCTGGGAACCAGCAGGCCTGGGTCTGTTCCAGGCTCTGCCGCTGGACTCGCTGCGTCGCCTTGGGCAAGTCACGTATCAGCCTCAGCGCATCCGAGAAATGGGGCCAGCAGATACTCACTGCCCCGCCCTGGGGTGCGCTGCCAGAGGGGCGCAGTGCTGCGGTTATCTCTCATTATCATCCCGTGGGAAGCTTTGGGACTCACTCCTTCAGCAACCCTTCTGGTTCTGTCGCCCACATTTCCTGTGTCCCGCTGCCCTTGTTTCCATCACTGGGGCCATCGGGGCTCTTGCCGCAGAGCTGTGTGCTTGGCCGGTGCTGTCCCCCGGCTCTGTGTCACTGGGGGCTGCTCCCTCCTCGCCCTGGCCGGGGCAGGAGTGATGAAGACAGCTCCCGCTCTAAGGCTGTGTGCTGTGCACCTCCACGTCCCTGGAGCCAGGACCGCGACTGGGGCCTGTGCAGACCAGTCCCACGCTGGTATTTGAAGGCTCTTGTCCCCTTCGTATCTAAGCCACTGTCACAAGGGGCTCCCCTCCTCCAGACTCAGACTGCAGAATACTACACCATCTTCCCTGGCCAGGCAGTGACAACTGCTCAGAGACGTGTCCTGCCCTCGGCTGAGCTCTGCCAATGTCCCTAAAACGGCTCCTCCCGTTCCCATTCGGACCCCATCACCTCCACCCCTTCCTGAGCCCTCTCAGGCTGCCATGGCGTGGGTCCTTCTTTGATATCTACAGCTGGGCCTCAGATGTGAGAACTGTAAGTGACCAAAGAAAGGAAACTAGCTGGTGCGCAACACTGGGCAAGGATTAACACTCCTTTCAGTACCCGGGAAAGTGTTCTGTAGTGTGCTATTGAACAGAATCGAACAAGTCAGAGCCGAGAAACCGTATCCTGGGCAAACAGCGTCTTTTAGATTGAAAGACTGAATCTAGATCACACCTTTCCCCTGAGATGTTTGATGGATAATGGGCTTGCTTACCAGAGAAGATTAGTCTGGAACTTTATAGATTTCGCCAAAGCTTTTGACGCCATTCACACACAGTCACTACAAAAGCTCCTGTGACAATATGGGCTTCCTAGAAAGATAGTGTCACGGAGTGTGGGGGAGTCCGGGCTCTGCACCCCTCTTCCTGGGATTCACCGTGACTCTCAGCCAGCCAGTAAAACAGAAGGTTTATTGAGACGACAGGAACACAGTCCAAAACAGGTCTTGCCAGCACAGACAACAGGACCCCCTTTAGCTAGGTCCATCTGGGGGGCCCAGGGAGGCCTCAGGCCTGTGGGGAAGCCCAAGCCCCGTGGGGCCGCCCCTCTCCATTTCCAGTCAGCTCCCAAAACTAAAAAACTCCTTCCAGGCGTCTCCTTTCTCCCAGCCTTTGTCCTTTGTCCTGATTCCCGGTCAGAGGTGTTACCTGGTCTGCCACTCCCCTCCTGGGCTCTCATGTTACATGCTCAGGTATCCTTCCTTCCCCAATGCAGGCAGTCCCAGCCAAGCTTCCCTGCAACCTTCCCCCTCAGTATTCAAAGAACACAACAAAACATTCTCACTTCGTCACAGATAGTGTCACCAGCTAAGATGCTGTAGGAAGGTTCAAAATGCTGCGTAAAGACAGAAAGTGCAGAGACCGACTGATTTGATATCATTGCTGGAGTGCAACAGGGATTCATCTCACCTCTCCTCTTCTGCATTGGGATAGATTATGAGATGCGAAAAGCAACATCAAAGGAAGACACAAGAATTATATGGAGTAGAGGAAAGCTTCAAGATCTCAACTTTGCAGATGACTTTGGTCCGATGGATAATTTTTAAGAACGGCAAACGGGATGACCTGGGTAATTGTAGGCCTGTCAGTCTGATACCAATCCGAGGGACGATAATGGCGGGGCTGATAAGGGACTCTATTAATACATAACTAAAGCAGGGTAATGTTAGTGCAAAAAAATTGGGTTTATTGAAGACAGCTCCTGTCAAACTAACTTGGTATCTTTTTTGGATGAGATTACAAGTTTGGTTGATAAAAGTAATAGTGTTGATGTAATAAACTTAGATTTCTGTAAGGCGTTTGACTTGGTACCGCATGACTTTTTGATTAAAAAACTAGACTCATATGAAATTAACATGGCACACATTAAATGAATAAAAAACTGGCTAGCTACTAGGTCTCAAAATGTATCTGTAAACTGGGAATCTTCATCCACTATTGCCAGTGCTGTCCCGGGGGATTGGTTCTTGGCCCTGTGCTATTTAACATCTTTATCAATGATCTGGAAAAAAACATAAACTCATCACTGATAAAGTTTGCAGATGACACAAAAATTGGGGGAGTGGTAAATAATGAAGTGGACTGATCACTGATACCAAGCAATCCAGATCAGTTGGTAAATTGAGTGCAAGCAAACAATATGCATTTTAATACAGCTAAATGTAATGTATACATCTAGGAACAAAGCATGTAAGCCGTACTTGCAGGATACGGGATTCTATCCTGGGAAGCAGTGACTGAGAAAAAGATTTGGGGTTGGTGGTGGATAATCAGCTGAACATGAGCTCCCACTGTGATGCTGTGACCAAAAAGACTAATGCAATCCTTGGATACATAAACAGGGGGAATCTGGAGTAGGAGTAGAGAGGTTATTTTATCTCTGTATTTGGCACTGATTTGACCATTGCTGGAATCCTGTGTCCTGTTCTGGTGCCTACAATTCAAGAAGGATGTTGATAAATTGGAGAGGGCTCAGAGAAGAGTCACGAGAACGATTAAAGGCTTTAAAAACCTGCCTTATAGTGATAGACTTAAGGAGCTCCATCTATTTAGCTTCACAAAGGGAAGGTGAAGGGGTGACTTGATCCCAGTCTATAAGTACCTGCATGGAGAACAGATAGTTGATAATGAGCTCTTCAGCCAAGCAGCGAAAGGTCTAACATGATCCAGTGGCTGGAAGTTGAAACTAGAAGAATTCAGACTGGAAATAAGTTGTACACTTTTAATGGTGAGAGTACTTAACCGTTGGAACAATTTTTAATAATGGTCAGTGATGGAGAATCCACCATGACCCTTGGCAATCCAGACTAGGTTTTTTTCTAAAAGATTTGCTCTAGGAATGATTTGGGGGCAGGTCACTGGCCTGTGCTCTACAGGGGTCAGACTAGATGATCTCAATGGTCCCTTCTGGCCTTGGAATCTCTGAACCTATGAAAAGAGGAGGACACCACACGACAGCTAAGAACGCCATTGAGGAAGCTGTCCCTGTCAGGGAAACAGACTATGACTGAGCCAGAAGTGTGGCAGTGGCAGATGGAGGTGGAAGGAACAGGCTGTTTCATGTGACACGGGGCCTGAGAGCATCTAATACAGAATAAATAACAAGAATGGCTCTGAGGGGCTATGAAGCCCAACACACTCCTTCCCCCAGTCCTGTCTGCGCCTGCACAGCTGGCTTCGAGCAGCTCTGAAGATTGGGCTGGATCCCAGCCCGACGGCCCAGGGGTTTATACCCTGTGAGAGCGCTGGCTGGAAGGCTCTAAAAGAGCCACCTTCTCCCTCTCCTGCCATTTGCTGCCCTTATTCACATGCTGCACATTAACCCTACGCTGTCTATATACATTGAATGCATTGAGCAGAGCTTGGTTTTTCTCCCTGAAGCTGAGAGGCTCCTGAACCTCACTGCAGCCTACGGCGGTTCTGACGTCTGGGCCCTGCCCTGCGCACGCTCCCCAGTGCTAACAGCCTGGCTTTCTCACGTCCGAGCGGCTGAACCAAGCTCACCCTTTAGCATGAAAAATAAATGGTTTCATCCAAGGTGGCGGAATATTGTCCAGGCAAACAGGCAGCAGTGGGGAGCCTCCCTCTCCGACCCATTATTCTCGCTTTCCGTTTCTGCTGGTGGCAAACTTCAGACTGTGCAAACAACCAACGTTCATTTCTATTCTGTTCCACTGCTGCCTCAGCCAGCGCTAATGATGACACAGGTAGAAGGCACAATCCCCAGCCCCTGTCAGAGGGGAGAAGCTCTGTTCATCACACCCAGTACTGCACTGTCTATAGATCAACACCCCCCCCCCCCTCCCCCCTACACTTCACCCTCTCCCCCCTCCCCCCCCCACACACACACACCCTGGGAGTGTTACACGCAGCTGCTTTGTTGTTAGGAAATAATTCTAAATTCCAAAGTAGAGGCTGGGAAATTGAGTCCTGACTCACTAGACATATTTCCTATATGTTAATTTCAAACAGACTTTCAGAATGTGCTTTCCTAGATCTAAAGTTGGCAACAGAATCTTAACTATTTGAGTTTCTTGCTGGCTGATAAAATATGAATAAAGGAACCATCACTTTATAACAGCAGGAAGAAAAATAATTGCCAGGGCTGGCTCCTATTTGAATATTGTTTAAAATCCATGTAGCGTGGAGGAGGCTGTTGCAGTTGCGTTCTCCTTGTGTGAATAACGACGTGATGCAAGATTCCCCAATCTGTACAGCTAGATGGGAGGGTAACGGGGGTGTTTTCTAATTGCCCCCACCAAAGGCTGGAAATGATTGAATCACACAAGTTACGAACCATTCTCCATCCTGCCCCGGAGCAATGAGAGCAGTGCTGTGTGTTTAAATTCTACATGCCAAGAGCTGGGCTGTGATCTCTGGTGCCAGAAAGCATTTTCCAGGCTCAAGAAGGGGAATGGGAAGATGCTAGGGGCAGTTCTCTAGCAGCTACAGCAACTAGGGTGACCAGATGTCCCGATTTTATAGGGACAGTCCCGATTTTTGGGTCTTTCTCTTATATAGGCTCCTATTACCCCCCACCCCTGTCCCGATTTTTCACATTTGCTGTCTGGTCACCCTAACAGCAACTGACTAGAGCAATGGAAGGAAAGAAATAGATGAGGTAAAGAGCTGCTTGGCTGAATCCCCCCAATAGCCTGAGTATACAGAAGAGCTGGATTTTGGCAAGATTTGTTGTGTTTTTAACACGGTGGGTTTTTTTTTAAAATGAGCTGCTGCTGCCGCTGCAGAGGCGCACAAGGACGGTAAAGTGACACTGACTAATTGAATTCTGAACAAGCTGGAGCAATGCAAATATCTGACAAATTGATTTAATTGCATTCACGTACAATAAAGCTGAGATCTAAAAGGTCAGCTAGAAAATGGAAAGGGTCCCTGGAGTGCTAACAGGGAGAAGCTGACTTTAATACACATTCATCACATTTTATCATCTAATTAGTTCACACAATGCCAGACTGATAGACAGAAGCCTAAACAAAAGTATTGATTGATTATTACCCCTGTATCTATCATATTACCTTCAGCCCCTTGTCGGCTAGTTCTGGCAACTGCTGCTTAGTGTATCAGCAGAACAGGGTGTTTGTTTTGATGAATTGTTTTTCTATAGCAGAATTTAGACTCAGGAAAGTCTCTCTCCTGGATTCCAAATGATAACGGTGCTGCTTTATTCCCCAGAACGCAGCCGGCCCGGGCTCCCCCCTCACCTGGTCTGCACAGCAAACCCATCCAGCTCAGGTTGTTAATGAGCCCCAGCCTCGCATGGCGTTACCTGGACAGGCCAACTCTTCTAGAGACGTTAACACCAAACCACTTGGAATCAGCAACTTTCTCGCCATGGAAAGCAGGACCCACATCTCTTGCTGACTTTCAGTGAGATTTTGCCTAGGTTAAATATCATTAACGTTCCTTGGTTACTGTAATGGGCTGGAGCCCTGGCTGTAATGTACAGCTCTGGCAGGGCATGTCCCAGGGTTCTCTATCCGATAGGCACTGGAAGAGAATATTGCTCATCCTGGCTGGGTCCCTGTTTTGGGGGCTGCTTGATGTGATCTCTGGAGCCCGTGTTCCCATTCACTGTTATGAAACTGCTTCTCGGCAGTTCTTTTGAGTCTCAGATCAGTCACAGTTTCCCCTTTTCTTTGCTTTTACAAAGCAGGGAAATTCTGAAAACGCAACAGGAAGCCTCCTTGCAAAGCTGAGTTATTTCCTATCACTGGCACGGCACTCGCATTTGTGCTTTAGTAGCCGAGTTATAGTTGCTATGAAAAACAGATCTTGGCCTGCCCTGACTTTGTGCATCTTCCATCTGAGCCCTTGCCAAGCTGGCCATGCGGCTTTTGGCACTTCCTTCCCTCCTACGCAGCGCCGGCTCCAGGGTTTTTGCTGCCCCAGGCAGCAAAAAAAAAAAAAAAAAAAAAAAGCCGCGATCGCGATCTGCGGCGGCAATTCGGCGGGAGGTCCTTCGCTCCGAGCGGGAGTGAGGGACCCTCCGCCGAATTGCCGCCGAATAGCTGGACGTGCCGCCCCTCTCCCGAGAGGCCGCCCCAAGCACCTGCTTGTTCAGCTGGTGCCTGGAGCCGGCCCTGCTCCTACGTGCACGAAGCATTTTCAGAACGCTCACGGAAGCCTGGGCAATGAATCCCTGACTTGTAGTGATGCTTTTCCTAAGTGGTGCAGTCCCTGCTACTGGCCTATCTGGGCTTTTACCTCCACAGCGGGGAGTTTGAAAGGCAGGCAGAGATCAGGGAGAAGTGGGCATTCATCACTGTGTTTTTGTCTCCAGTGTTTGTGTTACTCTGAAAAGGGCTTTTCATACAGGGAGGGAAAGCAGACAGGCCTCTCCCCTCCTGGAGCCCGGCATTTCTCACTCACAGATGGAGAAACATTTAAAAAATCATTTTAAAAAGACAAATGTGATTGCACTGACTGCCAGTTGGTGAGAGCTCAGCCAGAGGCTGCTGCAACCGACATGCTCCGGGAACGGCACGGCAGGCTGGGCTGGAAAAACCAGACTCCGCTGTTGATTTGCCATCTAGGTGGGGCCTGAGCAGCTCCTAAGAGCAGGCGCTGGCCTGTGCCCCACTCAGCCAGAACCCAACAGGGGGCTGTGCAGTGCTATGGGCTGGGGTGAAGGCACCGTGGGATGTGACATCCTCACAGGCAGTGGGCCAGGGGACTGTTATCGATCCCGATTGTGTGTCTCATGGAAACAGTGAATCCAGTTACAGACAGAGAGAACGAGCTACACCCAAGTATTGCCCCCTCCCACCTGGGAAAGGAGAAGAGGAGAAAACTCCGTGAAGTCCCCTTTGGACTCAGCTTTGCAGATCCAATTTACCTGGCAATTGCTCAGATACTAGAGTGATGGGTGGTGTGGGACAGTGGTTCTCAACCAGGGGCACGCAGGGGTCTTCCAAGGGTTATTTGCCTGGTTTTACAACAGGCAACGTAAACAGCCCTAGCGAAGTCAGTACAAAGTAAAATTTCATCCAATGACGTGTTTATGCTGCTCTATATACTATACACTGAAATGTAAGTACAGCGTTTATATTCCAATTGATTTATATGGTAAAAATGAGAAAGTCGGCAATTTTTCAGTAATAATCTGCTGTGATACTTTTGTATTTTTATGTTTGATTTTGTAAGCAAGTCGTTTTTAAGTGAGGTGAAACTTGAGGTACGCAAGACAAATCAGACTCCTGCAAGGGGGACAGCAATCTGGAAAGGTTGAAAAGCACTGCTGCAGGAGACCCTCAGACAGACAGACAGATGAATGGACAGATGGAGAAACAGACTTTTCTCTTCCAACTCTTTGAGGCAGGGGAGACTTTGCAGCACGGATGTAATTCTTTAGCACTTCTCTTTGCTGAGAGGTGTGATAAACGTTTAAGACTCCTTCTTTCCCTGAGTAGTGCCCTCCTTTCTCCATGGCTCATTTCATAAACCTCTGAGTCTGTGCGACGTCTGTGCTGTAGGGTGATGTGATGAGATCGGTTTCCTGGAGATGCTGTTACCTGATCAAAACCAACTTCCTGGCACAGTTGCAAATGCTACTTCAACAATTGTTTAATTCCTGTCGCTTTCACGCCATTGAAATGTCTCCATCCTGCAGGTGAGTCCAGCTCCCAGGTTCCCGTCAGCCCCATGCTGTGCTGGTAGGAGGATTGGACAAGGTGCTGCCCCCATGCAGTGCTCTGCTTTGGATCTTTTAAACGGGGCCAGCCCTGCAGTCCCATACCAGAGACTCTGCCCCACTGAGACCTGGGATTGAGGAGAGCTCAGGCCTTCGGTGGGGTGAACCTGCCCCCGAGCCCTGTGTCCTCCTCAGGTCCTCCGCCCCACACGGCTATCACTGCTTCTGCATCGCTGGCTGTAGGTACACAGCTGATGTCCCTCCAGATGTGCTGTCCTGAACGCTGCACTGTTACCAAGGCACTACCCTGTTATTTCACAGCACTGACTGTCCTGGTGCACAAGATAGCTCAGCCTACTGCCACCAGGCCTTGCTGAGCACTCTCTGGCCACAGGAGAACCGGCTTGCTGCAGGCTTCTGTCTCCCAGTCTCAGCAAGGCTTGTCCAAAGCAAAGGCAGTAACCATGTGCCTCGGAAAGTCTCCAGATGTATTTAGTATTGATTTGTACGATGGCAAATGTTATGAACTGCAATTTCATTAAGCATGAGCCAGTGGCTTCTCCCCATGACCCAGCTGCCATACGCAGCCTGTTCTCAGCACAGAGCTGAGTTTAGGGGAGATTGATCTTTCATCAAGGAGGTTAAATTGATAGAGGGCAGTGAGAGAAAGGAAAGGCCTGGAGCCACCGGTCATGGTAATAACATGCAGCAGGGGGCCCCTAATGCTGTGGGGAGAGACTAATTAATGACATCTGATTTAATACAATTTCACTGAGTTTGCCATATTCCAGCTTGTATTTTAATCAGCCCAAAGTAGTGAAAGTGCAAAAGAAATTCTTTTCAAAGGGGATGAGTTTAAGCATTTGTAAAAGTAATTTAATGAGCAAAGGCAAAACAACAGTTTGAAACAACTGCCATAAGGTTACATAATATTCTCTTGGCATACAGTTACATTTGCATGTATTTGCATTATTTTTGTGTCAGAACATATGGAATGGGACCTCATCGGGGAAGCGGGAGGGTTTGTTTTGCCTTTTCTTTAGGCTCTCTTCATTCTGACTCCAGATTATCTCATTATTCAGGTTTTCAATCATTAGAGTTTGAAATGGATATTTTACTATTGCCTAATCTGGAATATTTTACTATTGCCTAATCTGGAAGATGTAAATGGCTTCTGGTGAGACAGGCACATTCAGCTGCTGCCACAATAATACCAGAACTCGAAACCCCCATCGTCATGGCTTGATTTCTATAAAAAATGAATAGAACACGTAAGTGGGATGACTGAGTTTAGCTAACTGGAGCACCCAGAGCACATGTAGCTCTGTGTTAATGAGACTGTTACACAAGTCTTAGAAGATTAAATGATCCCAGCCCTGAGGATCTTCCTCCCGGGACTGCAGTAGCATCTACAGCCTGCCCATGGGAATGGATTGGTCCCTCTTCCTCTCTGTACTCAGGGTATGTCTACACTACGAAATTAGGTCGAAATTATAGAAGTCGGTTTTATAGAAATCGTTTTTATACAGTCGATTGTGTGTGTCCCCACACAAAATGCTCTAAGTGCATTAAGTCGGCGGACTTCGTCCACAGTACCGAGGCTAGCGTCGACTTCTGGAGCGTTGCACTGTGGGTAGCTATCCCACAGTTCCCGCAGTCTCCGCCGCCCATTGGAATTCTGGGTTGAGATCCCAATGCCTGATGGGGCAAAAACAGTGTCGCGGGTGATTCTGGGTACATGTCGTCAGGCCCCCACTCCCTCCCTCCCTCCCTCCCTCCCTCCGTGAAAGCAACAGCAGACAATCGTTTCGCGCCTTTTTTCTGCCCAGACGCCATAGCACTGGGATCATGGAGCCCGCTCAGATCACCGCGGCAATTATGAGCACTATGACAACCACGCGCATTATCCTGGAGTATATGCATAGCCGGAACCTGTCAAAGCAAAACCAGGAGGAGGAGGAGGAGGAGGCAACAGCAGCGCAGAGGCAACAGCAGCGCGGTGACGAGAGTGATGAGGAAATAGACATAGACTTCTCACAAAGTACGGGCCACAGCAATGTGAAAATCATGGTGGTAATGGGGCAGGTTCATGCCGTGGAACGCCGATTCTGGGCCCGGGAAACAAGCACAGACTGGTGGGACCGCATAGTGCTGCAGGTGTGGGACGATTCCCAGTGGCTGCGAAACTTTCGCATGCGTAAGGGCACTTTCATGGAACTTTGTGACTTGCTTTCCCCTGCCCTGAAGCGCCAGAATACCAAGATGAGAGCAGCCCTGACAGTTGAGAAGCGAGTGGCCATAGCCCTGTGGAAGCTTGCAACGCCAGACAGCTACCGGTCAGTCGGACATCAATTTGGAGTGGGCAAATCTACTGTGGGGGCTGCTGTGATTCAAGTAGCCAGGGCAATCAAAGAGCTGCTGATATCAAGGGTAGTGACTCTGGGAAATGTGCAGGTCATAGTGGATGGCTTTGCTGCAATGGGATTCCCTAACTGTGGTGGGGCGATAGATGGAACCCATATCCCTATCTTGGCACCGGAGCACCAAGCCAGCGAGTACATAAACCGAAAGGGGTACTTTTCAATGCTGCTGCAAGCACTGGTGGATCACAAGGGACGTTTTACCAACATCAACGTGGGATGGCCAGGAAAGGTACATGACGCTCGCGTCTTCAGGAACTCTGGTCTGTTTCAAAAGCTGCAGGAAGGGACTTTCTTCCCAGACCAGAAAATAACCGTTGGGGATGTTGAAATGCCTATAGTTATCCTTGGGGACCCAGCCTACCCCTTAATGCCATGGCTCATGAAGCCATACACAGGCAGCCTGGACAGTAGTCAGGACCTGTTCAACTACAGGCTGAGCAAGTGCAGAATGGTGGTAGAATGTGCATTTGGACGTTTAAAAGCGCGCTGGCGCAGTTTACTGACTCGGTTAGACCTCAGCGAAAACAATATTCCCATTGTTATTACTGCTTGTTGTGCGCTCCACAATATCTGTGAGAGTAAGGGGGAGACGTTTATGGCGGGGTGGGAGGCTGAGGCAAATCGCCTGGCCGCTAATTACGCGCAGCCAGACACCAGGGCGATTAGAAGAGTACAGCAGGGTGCGGTGCGCATCAGAGAAGCTTTGAAAACCAGTTTCATGACTGGCCAGGCTACGGTGTGAAAGTTCTGTTTGTTTCTCCTTGATGAACCTCCCCCCCGCCCCCGCCCGGTTCACTCTACTTCACTGTAAGCTAGACACCCTCCCCTCCCCCCTTCGATCACCGCTTGCAGAGGCAATAAAGTCATTGTTACTTCAAATTCATGCATTCTTTATTAATTCACACAAATAGGAGGATAACTGCCAAGGTAGCCCAGGAGGGATGGGGGAGGAGGGAAGCGCTGGGTGGGGTGGGGGAGGAGGGAAGGACAAGGACACCGTGCACTATAAAACTTTAAAACTTTAAAAATTAGAAACTTCAAAACTTATTGAAGGCCAGCCTTCTGCTGCTTGAGCAATCCTCTGGGGTGGAGTGGCTGGGTGGCCGGAGGCCCCCCCACCGCGTTCTTGGGCGTCTGGGTGAGGACGCCATGGAACTTGGGGAGGAGGGCTGTTGGTTACACAGGGGCTGTAGTGGCGGTCTGTGCTCCTGCTGCCTTTCTTGCAGCTCAACCATACGCTGGAGCATCTCACTTTGATGCTCCAGCAGTCGGAGCATGGACTCCTGCCTTCTGTTCTCAATCTGACGCCACCTCTCAGATTCAGCCCGCGATTCAGCACGCAACCTCTCCGATTCAGCACGCGATTCAGCCCGCCACCTCTCCTCGCGTTCAAACTGTGCTTTTCTGCAGTCAGACATTGTCTGCCTCCAAGCATTCTGCTGAACCCTGTCAGCGTGGGAGGCCGTCTGGAGCTCCGAGAACATTTCATCCCGAGTTCTCTTCTTCCTCCTTCTAATCTTCACTAGCCTCTGCGAAGGAGAAACATTTGCAGCTGGTGGGGGAAAAGGGAGATAGGTAGTTAAAAAGACACATTTTAGAGAACAATAGGATCACTCTTTCCCGTTAAACCTTGCTGTTCACATTACATAGCACAAATGCTTTCGTTACAAGGTCGTATTTTGCCTCTATTTATATTGAGGGTCTGCCGATTTGGTGTGAGAGATCACTCACGCAGGGCCAGGCAACAGAATTCGGCTTGCAGGCAGCCATGGTAAGCCACAGTCTTTTGGCTTCTTTAACCTTAATAACATGTGGGAATGGTTTCAAACAGCAGCACCCTCATTTTCCATACCAAGCAGCCGTTGGGTTGGCCATTTAAAATGGTATGGCAATTTAAAAGGAGGGAGGGATGCGGTTGCCGGGTTAACGTGCAGCACAAACCCAACTAACCCCCCCCCCCCCCCCCACACACACCCAATTCCCTGGGATGATCACTTCACCCCTCCCCCCACCGCGTGGCTAACAGTGGGGAACATTTCTGTTCAGCCGAGCAGGAACGGGCACTCTGAATGTCCCCTTAATAAAAGCACCCTATTTCAACCAGGTGACCATGAATGATATCACTCTCCTGAGGATAACACAGAGAGATAAGGAATGGATGTTGTCTGAATGCCAGCAAACACCGGGACCATACGCTGCCATGCTTTGCTATGCAATGATTCCAGACTACGTGCTACTGGCCTGGCGTGGTAAAGTGTCCTACCATGGCGGACGGAATAAGGCAGCCCTCCCCAGAAACCTTTTGCAAAGGCTTTGGGAGTACATCCAGGAGAGCTTTCTGGAGATGTCCCTGGAGGATTTCCGCTCCATCCCCATACACGTTAACAGACTTTTCCAGTAGCTGTCCTGGCCGTGAATGCCAGGGCAAATTAATCATTAAACACGCTTGCTTTTAAACCATGTGTAATATTTACAAAGGTACACTCACCAGAGGTCCCTTCTCCGGGGTCTGCGAGCACGCTTTGGGATTCGGTGGGTTCGGGGTTTACTGGCTCCAGGTCCAGGGTGATAAACAGATCCTGGCTGTTGGGGAAAACGGTTTCTCTGCCTCCTTGCTGTGAGCCATCTCCCGTCTGTTCATCATCATCGTCTTCCTCGTCCCCAGAACCCGCTTCTGTGTTGCGTGAGTCTCCATTGACGGAGTCATAGCACAGGGTTGGGATAGTGGTGGCTGCACCCCCTAGCATGGCATGCAGCTCGGCGTAGAAGCGGCATGTCTGCGGCTGTGCCCCGGACCTTCCGTTTGCCTCTCTGGTTTTCTGGTAGGCTTGCCTTAGCTCCTTAATTTTCACGCGGCACTGCTGTGCATCCCTGTTATGGCCTCTGTCCTTCATGCCCTTTGAGACTTTTTCAAATGTTTTTGCATTTCTTTTACTGCTACGGAGTTCCGCTAGCACGGATTCGTCTCCCCATATGGCGATCAGATCCCGTACCTCCCGTTCGGTCCATGCTGGAGCTCTTCTGCGATCCTGGGACTCCATCATGGTTACCTGTGCTGATGAGCTCTGCGTGGTCACCTGTGCTCTCCACGCTGGGCAAACAGGAAATGAAATTCAAACGTTCGCGGGGCTTTTCCTGTCTACCTGGCCAGTGCATCCGAGTTCAGATTGATGTCCAGAGCGGTCACAATGGTGCACTGTGGGATAGTTCCCGGAGGCCAATACCATCGAATTGCGGCCACACTAACCCTAATTCGAAATGGCAAAACCGATTTCAGCGCTAATCCCGTCGTCGGAGGTGGTGTAAAGAAATCGATTTAAAGAGCCCTTTAAGTCGAATAAAAGGGCTTAATTGTGTGGACGAGTCCAGGCTTAAATCGAGGTAACGCTACTAAATTCGACCTAAAGTCGTAGTGTAGACCAGGCCTCAGTAATGCTGTACAAGGAGCACACACCCCGAGTGGCTACGCTGCTGCTCCTGCTGTATCTGGGTATGTGGACGTGGCTGAGACGGGCTGGAATTTACAGGGATATTGTAATGTCTGGGTTTGGGCACAGCACTCTATAAATAACGACAGCCCCCCATCATCCCTCCCTCACCTCCATAAGAGACATGAGGAAGAGGGAACCATTGCATATGCCCAAAGCACATCCATGGGCTGGAGTCTGCTTTTGTGTAAACAGCTTTTCCTCCTGTGTAATTCTGTTGACTTCCGTGGAGTTGTTGCTGCTTTACACCAGTGCAAGCGAGGGCAGAGTCAGGCTCTTTATCTTGGCAGATAAATGAGGTTGTTTCTTGAAATTAGATTGGGGAAGCATCTGTGCAGGCCTGGAGCAGCTTCCCAGCGTGATCACTCAAAGCGTCTCAGGCCCATTGGCACACACACTTGCTAGACTCGGCTCAGGAATTGCCACCGGAGGCCAGTCGACTGGCTGTCATGTCACTTCGCACTTTCTCCCACGCCTCTCCTTCTGCTCCTGGAAAGATCTGCACTGTCCTGCAAATCCCCTCCGTCAAACACCCTCTGCCATGGTGCCTACAGCCCCCTGCGATGCCTGGGCAGCTGGCGTGCTTCTCACCCGGACTGGGATCAGCACCTTGATTCCTTGTGCTCCCGCATGGCTCCCTCTTTCAGCTTGGACTGTGAGCTCTTCCGGGCAGGGGCATCTTTTTGCTGCATGTTTGTCCGTGCCTAGCAGGATGGGGCCCGGCCCTAGGCACGGCCACAACACACGTAACAGCAGCATGTACCACCCAGCAGATGTAGCAGCCTCTGAATCTGAGGAACTAGTCTCAGTTCTTCTTTAAAACTTTAAGTAGGGAGGGCTCAGGCTGGGATCGACCATCTGGAATTCTTCCCCATGTGCCAGTCCTGTGAAGTGCTCTGTGCCTCCTGGCTACCCTCAGTCCCCCTTCCCTGCTTCAGTAGAAGGAACTCAGCCCTTCTGGTCTGGGCAGCCTCCCTTGTAGGATTGGGTCCTAGCTCTGGACTGACTCCAGTTCAGGCGGTGACCTAGAGAGTGTTTCTTGCATTTCCAGCTCTATCGTGACTATAATAACCTGTCTGAACAGACTAGCACAACTAATTTATTCTGAACAAAGCGAGAAATAAAAGGATAATCAGGTTATCCCAGATGACAGCAACAACATCTGTATTTTCTGGTACACTGGGCACATTTGATGTACAGAATATTGTAATCAGGCTGGAAAACTTGTCAGCGATATTGCTTTTGTCCCTTTCTCAAAGGAGCAATGGTTAGCACTCCAAAAAGAATATTAATTGCTACAAAATGTGGAGAGTAGCACGTTCCTGTCCTGACAGTCGTTCGTTTCTGTCTTTCTGCAGGGGACCTGTTTGTCCTACCAGGGGTATTTCCTTCAGTAGTCCATCGGGAGGGAACAACTGAAAGCACATGGCCCACAGCAATCTCTCAATAGCTGCTAACGTGGATTTTGTTCATCATGAAAGATCCATCTGCCTTTATAATTTGACACTCGCCTCAGTACTGGAAGCAGCTCTGTGCCATTTCCCCGGCTCTGCAACCAGAGCTGCCCTTGGACGCGCTGCAAGCGCTGCAGGGTCAGTGTGGGTGAGCGGCCAACTCAGCTCCCCACCCCCCACCCCCGGTCCAGGAGCTGCCTGAGATCAGGCTGGACAGGACATAAGAACGGCCCTACTGGGTCAGACCAAAGGTCCATCTAGCCCAGTGTCCTGTCTTCCGACAGTGGCCAGTGCCAGGTACCCCAGAGGGAATGAACAGAACAGGGAATCATCAAGTGATCCATCCCCTGTCGCCAGGGCCGGCTCCACTGTTTTTGCCGCCCCAAGCAGTGCGCCAAATTGCCACCGCGGATGGCGGGGGCAGTCCGTGTACCGTTAGGGTGGCATGCGCGTGTCCGCGGCGGCGGCAATTCGGTGGCAGCTTCTGTCTTCAGCCGGAAGACAGAAGCCGCCGAATTGCCGCTGCGGGCAGCTGAACATAGAAGCTGCCGCCGAATTGCTGCGGCCACGGAAACACGCGTGCTGCCCTATCGGCACACGGACTGCCCCCACCGTCCATGGCGGCAATTCGGCGCGCTGCTTGGAGCGGCAAAAACACACGGACTGCCGCCCCTTGCAGATTGCCGCCCCAAGCACCTGCTTGGAATGCTGGTGCCTGGAGCCGGCCCTGCCTGTCGCCCAATCCCAGCTTCTGGCAAACAGAGGCTAGGGACACCATTCCTGCCCATCCTGGCTAATAGCCATCGATGGACCTATCCTCCATTAACTTATCTAGTTCTTTTTTGAACCCTGTTATGGTCTTGGCCTTCACAATATCCTCTGGCAAGGAGTTCCACAGGTTGACTGTGCGTTGTGTGAAGAAATACGTCCTTTTATTTGTTTTAAACCTGCTGCCTATTAATTTCATTTGGTGACCCCTAGTTCTTGTGTTATGAGAAGTAGTAAACAACACTTCCTTATCTACTTTCTCTACACCAGTCATGATTTTATAGACCTCAATCATATCCCCCCTTAGCCATCTCTTTTCCATGCTGAAAAGTCCCAGTCTTATTAATCTGTCCTCATACGAAAGCCGTTCCATACCCCTAATCATTTTTGTTGCCCTTTTCTGAACCTTTTCCAATTCCAATATATCTTTTTTGAGATGGGGCAACCACATCTCCACACAGTATTCAAGATGTGGGTGTTCCATGGATTTATTTAGAGGCAACATGATATTTTCTGTCCTATTATCTATCCCTTTCTTAATTATTCCCAGCATTCTGTTCGCTTTTTTGACTGCCGCTGCACATTGAGTGGATGTTTTCAGAGAACTATCCACAATGACTCCAAGATCTCTTTCTTGAGTGGTAACAGCTAATTTAGACCCCATCATTGTATATGTATAGTTGGGATTATGTTTTCCAATGTGCATTACTTTGCATTTATCAACATTAAATTTCATCTGTCATTTTGTTGCCCAGTCACCCAGTTTTGAGAGATCCTTTTGGAGCTCTTCGCAGCCTGCCTGGGACTTAACTATCTTGAGTAGTTTTGTATCATCTGCAAATTTTGCCACCTCACTGTTTACCCCTTTTTCCAGATCATTTATGAATATGTTAAATAGGACTGGTCCCAGAACAGACCCCTGGGGGACACCACTATTTACCTCTCTCCATTCTGAAAACTGACCATTTATTCCTACCCTTTGTTTCCTATCTTTTAACCAGTTACCGATCCATGAGAGCACCTTCCCTCTTATCCCGTGGCAGCTTAGTTTGCGTAAGAGCTTTTGGTGAGGGACCTTGTCAAAGGCTTTCGGAAAATCTAAGTACACTATATCCACTGGATCCCCTTGGTCCACATGCTTGTTGACCCCTTCAAAGAATTCTAGTAGATTGGTGAGGCATGAGTTCCATTTACTAAAACCATGTTGAATCTTCCTCAACAAATTATGTTCATCTATATGTCTGACAATTTTGTTCTTTACTATAGTTTCAACCAGTTTGCCCAGTACTGAAATCAGGCTTACAGGCCTATAATTGCTGGGATCACCTCCGGAGCCCTTTTTAAAAATTGGCGTCACATTAGCTATCCTCCCAGTCATCGGGTACAGAAGCTGATTTAAATGAGAGGTTACAGACGACAGTTAGTAGTTCTGCAAGTTCACATTTGAGTTCCTTCAGAGCTCAGTACAGCTACCTTTGGGGAGCTGAGTTGGGACCTGCTTCTCAGAGCTCTCCTGGCTCCCCCAGTCTGTTTAGCTGGTTCTTTTCATGGTTAGCAATGGCCACTGCTCTTCCCCATGACCTCTAGACATAGGGAAGAGGGAAAGCTGGGGGGAGGAAGTGGGGAAAACTGGAGAACCTGAGTTTAACCATACAAATGACTCCCTGGTAGGAGACACCCCGATCCATGTCCCTGTTTCAATGCTTTCGGATTGGAGCTGCCCTGCCGGATTCAGAGCAGGGGCTTGGCCCGGGGTCTAGCACGTCCCAGTTGAGATCTCTAACTCCCGGCTGTTGGCTGGGCTCTCTCACACTCATATTTCTGTGAACAATTTCGAAAGGTCTCAGGTTTTTCCACATCAGAACAAAAGCGCATTTCAAAATGTCGAGGTTTTTTGCAAAATGGACGAAGGATTGTTTTCAGGCTGACCCTGTCTCTGGTAAGTCATGTCAACTGCTGGTGTCACCACAGCTCCTTTCAGCAACCGCACCTGACTGGTGAGAAGAGCACCGCAGCTGCCACCTGAGGTTACCTCAAGGAGTGGCCATGACGGAAACTGCTTCCCCTCCCCCAGTTTGCCGGTGCTTCCTCTGCTGGGCTGCGTGACTGCCTCGCGTCCATCCCCATCCTGCCAGGGGATGTGCTGGTAAGAGGCACTTTGCTGCTCTCTGTTGTGATGGGTTCGAGTTAGCACAGCTCTGAAATCACTGCTCAGGTTTTTATTTATGCTGATGGTTTTTTTCTATTTCTAAGCTTTGAGCTCTGCCGATTTTAGTGGGGTTTTATGTGCTACTAAATAACAGGTGGTTGTTACTGGGTTTGAATAACCACTTTCAATGGATGAATTTTATGTGCTCGTATGGTGCAATCTGTGCAGACCATAGACGTGAGGGGCGACTGCATTCAGGTTGAAGTCAGGGGCAAATCTCCCGTTTACAGGGGGTGCCCCAAAGAGCCGAGGAAGCGCTGTGGGAATCTCTGATACTTGCTATTTAGACAAGGAAGGATCTTACCAGAACCCAGGTAAAACCACAGCTACTTTGGATACAGCTCCCAGGCTCTGCAAGCTGTGGAGAAAAGACTGATTCCTATTGATTCTTCCCTCATCCCCATATTTTCCCACATTCAACACCAAATTTTCAACCTGGCCTTACCTGAGCCTCCACTCGAGGGCGCAAATCACTGCGGGTGCAGCTCGGTGCCTATCATTATTTGGACCCACAAAAATGGAAGCTGGTGTCTGAAAATCTGCAGGGTGCAAATGCCCTCCCCCGCACCGCAGTGCAGCGTGTAGGGAGTGCTCGGAATAACAGAGGCGCCGAGTGCCTGTGTGAGAGGATCAGCTGAACGTTCGCGCCCCAGGAACTGCATGCTGGAGAGCAGCACCTTTGCCTGGCTGGGGATTGATCTGGAGCCTGTGACCGGCAAAGGGCCTAGGGGGCTTTTCCTCCCTTCCACTGATTAGGAAGTATTATTTTCTCGTCCAATGCCCAGCTGCTAACCCTTCAGCAGGGTCTCCAGCCTGGCCTGTGGTGCGTACCTCGCAGAGAGGGAAGGCTCCTCCTCTGGGAGACAGCGCTTCCTCACAGTTTAATATTTTAATAGCTGTTAAAAATTTTAACTGTGGTGCTTTTTGGCTGCCTGCAGCGCTGACACGAAGCTCGGCATGTACCCACCCGGGCCCTCTGAAAGAGCAGGTCTCCCTCTGGCTTTCCTCTGAATCTTCCTTCTGTCCCTGCAGCTCTGTTCCCATCTTTCACTCTCCCACCCTACAGGGATAGCCGCCAAGTGGAGCTGTCCAAAGCCAAGGCCGGAGATCCCAGCCAGGGAGCAGCATGGTGGAGACAGGAACAATGTTATCTTCATCCGTGGAGGATGTGACGAATCGTACGCTCCATATCTTCCTGCTCAAGACAAGCTTGGAGCCATCCGGCAGCCAGCATGTCACTCTCTCCTGTCATTAATAGCTCAGGTGAAGGAGTGGCCCTCTCACAAAGGCATTTACCATCTCTTGCATGGAACCCAAAGAATTATATTTAGCTGCGAGGTTATAATTAATCTCCTCAGTTTGTCTGTGCAGGTTCCCAGTATATGCAACTAGACACCATCTTGGAAATGTACCGTTGATGTTGATTTCTTTTTGTGCTAGCTCATGAGAACTCAGGGCCTAAGAAATTAATCATGGTGCTGGCTAAGATAACTGTCCCCTCATTTGCTAGTTTTCATTTAAATTGAGCTTTGTGCAGCTTTGATGAAGGAACATATTAAAGCTAGCATGGCTGACATTTTTGTAATAAATTCCAAGATGAATTCCATGCATTTGCTGCATTAATGTGGAAGGTGGAGATAGAGACCGGGATGAGCTGAAGCAGAAAGTAGACTGTAAATTGAAGTTTGGCATAGAATATAAATGGGAAGCATGGCTTGGCTGCCAATAACAGTAAATCAGGTTCCAACCCCCCGGGGCAGTAGGGCTGAGAGATGCAATTCCAGCCTGACTCTGCGGGTTCAGTGGGTCGCTCGGGTGCAGGTGACTCAGTGAGAAATGTGTAAACCTAAGAAAATTGTTCTTTCCAGTGTAAAAGCCGCCCCAGTCTTGGCCCTACAGGATGTGTGCCAGCCAGGGGCCTGATCCTGTGAGGTGCTGAGCTCCCTCAGCTTCAATGACTTCAGCGGGGCTTGGGCTGTGTAGTATTGGACCCTTAGGGTGGCACGGGGGCCCTGTGCCCCTCTCTTGTGGCTCACACCCGTTTGGAGCAGCAGCACATTCCTTCCTCTCTAGCTGCACAGCACACGTACTAGCTACCTAATTACCTAGGGCTGTTATTGAGTAGTACCTGGAGTCCTCAATGGGGCTCAGGGCCCCTGGGTGCTGGGTGCTGTGCAAACACACAGCGAGAGTTCCCTGCCCCAAGAGCTTACAGACAAGATGGGCAAGGAGTCAGAGAGGAAACTGAGGCACGGGGCGGGGAAGTGACTTGCTCAAGGTCACTCAGGTCAGTGGCAGAGCCGGGAATAGAACTTGGGTCTCCTGGGACCTCGGACAGTGCCCCAGCCACTCGCTAAAGCCCTCCCAGCTTTTCCTGAGCGTTCCAGCTTTGACCTGTCGGTGTCCAAGGGCCACGCCTGCAAATAAGCACTTGCTTGGGAATCCTCCATGGAATGGGGCTCTATGGGGGAGTGGGCCCAAAGAAATTAACCTGCCATTAACCCTACTCCCACCACATGACTAGCTGAAATGGGCTAAAACCCCCGTTCCCTTTCCATTGGTCCACAGCCCTCTTTTACAGCCCCAGGGCTCAGCTTAGATTAAGCACCAGTCAGTTCCCACAGAAGGGAATAATGCCAGTTCATCTTCCCCTATGCCTGAGAGAGGTTTGTATTCCCTCATGGGAAAGTCCTAGAGAACTACAAGGGGATAAAACCAGTCTGTAAGAATTACTCTAATAGCAGAATTGGATGGGTCAGGAAACCTTTGCTAGGTGTTTTGAACAATCCGGCAGAACCCTAACACCAGGATAAACTCTCATCTAGATTCCAAAGGAAGGCCCCCAAATCCCACAGAAACGTTCTTATTTGCTATTCAGGCCAATAAAGCTTTTCCACAAGGGTTTCCCGTGAGTCAGCCCCTCGCCCTCTTTTCATTCAAATCCTTCTTTAAAGCCATCTGGGACAAAACCTTCCCACCACAATCCACCAAAACTAGACATTAGCTGCATTAAGAATTACAACACCAAGCAGTAAATATGTAAAAGAAAGCCAACCTGGGATCTTCTCCCTCCAGAAAACCCGACGCTCCCCAGGGATCAGTGTTCTCTGCCACCCTTTGCTCCTCTCTCCCCGCCCTTGGGCATGTGGCGCAAATTTAAAATCAGAAAATAACAATGAACATCATAAAATCCATACTCTAAACCACCCAGCTAAACAGATCAGGAGCCGAGGCTCTGAGTCCTTGGAGAGCAGGCAAGGGCCTGGGCTCAGCAGCCAGAAGAATCAATTGCTGAAGCCTGAGAAAAGTTAATTTGAGTTTGTTAATTCAGAAAGGAGTTTCTGTGTTGGAGGGTAATGGAAGTAATTCTAGGGGAAATGGTTCTGCCTCTGATTAGAGGAATTGATGGGCTAGGAACTGGTCTGCGATAAAGCTAATTGCTGTGTGAGCAGCAATGTTTCACAGGGAGCACTTGGTCTGCAAGAATCAGCAGTGGATTTCTCAGCTAAATTCCCATTGCAAACTCCTTGTAACTGGTGATGGGGTAGGAGGCAGAAAGATTCTGGCTCTGTTTTGGATCCCAGCTGAAATCTGGGATATCATCAGTTAGAAGAATAATTTCTGGCTTATAACTGAACGCCAGCACAGGTGAGATGTCAGCTCACAGTGGCACCGAGAATGAAGAGACCTCTACTGTGTTCTACGGAGAGGGACTGGTAGATATGAAGACGGGTGTGTAACATAGCTAATACTGCTCTCCCCAGAGCATACAAAGCAAAAGAGAGGTTTTTATTGAAGGGGGAAAAAAATCCCCCCCAAACCTAATCAGAATTGAAGGTTTTAAGCAGTAGCCACAGCTCTCCGGAGTCTAGACAAAGCTAGATTTAATCATGCTAGATGCAGAAAAGGACATAAATACTGCTCAGGAGATAGGAGACGCCTGATTATGAGTTATGCTGGTCAGAGATTGCAAAGATTTTAATGCCAGAAAGAACCATGATGATCATCTTGTCTGCGTAACACAGTCCAGAGACCCTCACCCAGTAATTTACGCCTCAGGCCCATCTCCTTGGTTTGAGCAAGCCCATGGCTTTTAGAAAGAGACTCAGCCTTGAGCTAAAAAAAAAAAAAAAAAAAAAACTGCCGGTGATGAGAAATCCACCCAGCCCTCGGTATAGTGGTCCAGGGGTTAATCACCCTCACTTAAAAATGTGCCCCTCATATCAAGTCTGAGTTTGTGTAACTTCAGCTTCCAGCCATGGGATTTCCTTATGGCCTTTTCCTGATAAATTAAAAGCACCCTGTACTACCAGAAATCTCTTCTCCGTGCCGTACTTGTAGACTGATCAAGTCACCTCTTACCTTTCTCTTGGATAACCTAATACAGTAGATTGAACTTCTTTAGTCTCTCACTAATAGGCAGGTTTTCCAGACTGTGAATCATTTTCCAGACTGTGCAGCTCTTTTCTGCACCCTCTCCAATTTTTCAACACTCTTTTAAAACTGTGGCCATGAGAACTGGACACAGAGTCTAGTAACAGTCTCACTAATGCTGAGCATAGAGGTGATGCCAGCTTCCTGCTTGTACTCAATGTCCCCTGCTTATACGTCTGAGGGTCGTGTTCACCCTCTTCGCTGCAGCAGCACACTGGAAGCTTATGTTCAGTTGGTTCTCCATCATGAATACTAAGTCCCTTTCTGTGTCACTTCTTCCCAGGATGCACTTCTGCATATTGTGAGTACGAGCTACATTCTTTGTTGCAATAGGTCTGACCTTGCATTTCACTGTATTAAAAACGCATGTTCCAATGAGCCCACCTTACCAAGCAATCCGGATCATTCTGTATAACTGACCTGTCCGCTCCACCAATTGTCATGACTTCTGCAAATTTTTCCAGCAATTATATTTTGTTCCTGTTCATTGATAAGATATTGAACAGCAGTGGACAGAGAACAGATCCTCAGAAGCTCCTCTAGGAACACCCCAATTGGATGCCAGTTCCCCATTTACAATTACTTTTTCTGATCTACCAGTTAACCAGTTTTGACTCCATTTAATATGGGCTATACTGATTTTGCACGATGTTAAAAAATTTTTTTATCAGCATGGCATGCAGGACTAAGTCTATCCACACAGATACCTTTATCAACTAAACATATGGCCTCATCAAAAAGCATTGTCAAGTTTGTCAGACAAGACCTATTTTCCATAAAACCCATATCGATTGCCAGTAAGTATGCTGCCATTCTTAAATGATTTACCAACTAGGTCCCATATCAGCCCTGCTGTGATTTTGCACAGAATCGATGTCAGGTTTGTCGGCATATAGTTGTCAGGTCATTCTGTTTACTCTGTGTAACTATTGTAAAAACATTAGTTTTTTTCCAGTCCTGTGGAACTTCCCATTATTCCAAGATTTGTTAACTATTAACAACTGATGGTTCATAGAGCTCCTCAGTCAATTCTTTTAATACTCTTGGATGCAAGTTATTGGCTTCTGCAGATTTAAAAATGTTTAACTTTAGCAGCTGCTGTTTAACATCCTCCCTAGTTACTGATGACATAGCCTCTCTCTGACCTCCTATCTACGGCAGGCTGCATGCCAGCAAGGGCCTGAGCCTACCACCTTGCACCTCATTTAGTAGCCTGGTGAATGAGGCACAAGGTGCAGAGTCAGGGAGGAGCAGCCCACAGACTATGCCCTTCTGGTGCCTCCCCTGAGAGCAGCGTTTATAACTGCTGCTACCTGTGGAATCTCTGCTGAGGAGAATTGTCGTCGGGTCTGTTCTGGCTGATGGCAGGAGAAGACGCAAAGTGAAATCCCTGCCCTGTCCTGGCGATGGGAGCGCAGGACGTTCTGGATGACTCATATGACCTGTTCCTGATTAGCTCTCTGCCCCAGCCCCTGGGACTGCTGCCTTTTGATAGCAACGATTACCCTAGTGGCTAAGTCAATTCGCTATCCAGCATCTCTCCTCCGGGGAGCCAGGAACGACAGGAGCCGCTCCCATTCTAACAGCCTCCCGACACTAACACGTCTGAGGATGCCGTGGCTTTTCCCCACAGGTGTCTGAAACTCTCCATATAACCCAGACATCTTCAGTTCAGATATTACAAATACTGACTTTAAAAGCGTAGGTACAGACCCATCCATCACCAGTAAATGTGAATGTGGGCAGGTTGGCCTGTCACTGGTGGGAAAGCAGACCAGCGTGCTGTGGTTTATTTTCACAACTGGAAGTTAATGACAAGTATCCGGTGTGTGCTGGCAGGTTACAGCCTGGGAGGTTTCCCAACATGCAGAGAACTCGGGCGAGTGATGGGTGCTCTCATCACGCAGCTAGCACTGCCTCTGGAAAATACAGGTGTCCCTGTAACCAGGCTGGCAGGGATGGGGCTCACTCCGGATTCTAGCCCCAGCCCCCGGATGCCATGCTTCCCCCTCAGAAAAAGTCTCCCAGCTCCCAGCTTTCCTGTGTGACTGACCCAGGCGCAGCGGTGATGGGGACAGGAGCCCTGCACCGTTCCTTGCCTCTCTGTCACTGAGCCGTTCCTGCTGACGCTTGCACAAGGCAGATACCACCAGCACCGCCCAGTGGCCTTGGCTTTGGTGCCACGGCTGCTGCCAGTTTGTGTCCTGAGCACAGGGAGTAAAACCTGCACTTGGCTGCTGCATGCAGGGTACTTGCTGCTGAACTTTAGCAAACGGCCTGGCTAGAATGACTTGAATTTTAAGCATCTCTCCTGCAAATGTACCATATGCACAGACCCCTGTTCCAGGGAGAAGCGCTGAGCACATCCAGCCAAGGGGAGAGTGGGAGAGTGGGAGGAGTTTTCTGAGGCTTTTATTCTTCAGGACAACACATGTAGGGAGTGGGTAATTTGTTTAACCAGTGTGATGGCAGAGGGGGAGAGAGGACCAGAGGGAGACAGCTTGAGGAATGGGAAGACAGACCAGAATGTTTTTATAATGAAGAACGAACCTGCGCTAAATTGTTTTCGATTAATCTGCAGCTAACTGAGCTCATTAAATGGAAATGATTTCATCCAGGACCATGAGAGAGTGCCTGAGGAGGGCTCTTCAGAGAGCAGAGACATATTAACCCCCCGCGTGGCTAGCACAGTTCAGACTCAAACCCACACAGGTGAGAGATTCAAGGTTCAGACTGACCCTCTTGCTCCTCCTGCTCAGTTCTCCATCCCTAGAAGGGAGGCAGGCACATTCAACTGGCGAGACTGCTGCTCTCTGGAGATTCCTGCAATCTAGGTAATTGCATCCTGCCTATCTAGTCACGTGGACATGGGATTCTTCTTCACTGTCGGTCCCAAACTGTGGGGCAGTGCTGCTGGGCATGGTTAACAGCTGCTGTGCTCTACTGCAGAAGTGGCTGTGTTTCAACACTGGGCAAAGGCATTCCTACCTAGACAGAGCCCAATTCTGCTGCCCTTGGTTAAGCGAATCGCCCATTTGCCCTGTAGTTTGTAAAGCATTTGGGGATCTTTCGGGCGGACGGGCCCCATAGGGATGTGGGATATTTTGGCAATGTCCTGTGTAACAAGGTGAGCTAAGGCTGCAGAGACCAGATGGACTGAGGATTTGGGCCCTTCTCTCATTTCTTGATTTAGCTCTAACCCTAAAAAGCTCCTTTCATGTTGTTTTTTGAGAGTTTTCCCAAAAGTACTAAAGAAAGGGAGCTGCTGGGAAGCGTCGGAAGCCTTTGAGTCTGGGCGGGACACTAATGCAGAACACCCAGATTGTCAGGCCAGGCCTCGCAGTGTTTGCTGCCCCAACTAGCCATGGGACTGTTCACGTTAACCCCCCTCTAAACCCAGCTCAGTTCCAGCTGAGCCCCCCTTGGTCACCCGCAGGGCTGGGCGAGTCCCTTGGGGGTGGACTGGCAGCACCGACGGCCTAGCAATGACTGAAAGAAGCTGCCATTGAATTTTCCTGCCCAAGGTTTGTCCACAAATGGTGAACACTGCGCACAGGACAGGCTTGGGCTATGAACTCTGCCCTCCGGCTCAGGGAGCCCCCTGTGGAACTCGACCGCCGCTCTGCTGCAGACCTCAGGACCCGATCTGCTCCAGTTGTTCTGTGTAATCCCAGACAGCCCTTGTGCTGGGTGGATTTGTCTGCGCCGGAGAAGGCCCCCGGTGGTGCCACCCAATGCCCTCTAAAAGGACCAAGCCACCAGCACTTCCCCTCTGTCCCTGCCCACAAGGCCCAGCTCCTGGCTTTTGCACAGACACCCACCAAGTTATCGCCTTTCATTCCCTCCGTGCAGAAGGGAAACTGAGTCCAATTGGCTCGACTCTCCTCTCCCTGATTCTGTCTGTACAGCAGGGAGCCTCCAGCAGCTTGAACAGCGTCAGTCCAGATTTCCACTGGGCTGGGCGGAGAACCAGGCCAGTGCATGTCAGCAGGAGTCTGACAGGCTAGTCCCTGCTGCCTGCCCAAAATGCCCCTATTGATTCATAGCTTTCACGTGTGGGCCCCTTTGCAAACTGAATTAAACCCAGAGCTCACATGCTGCGACTCGCCTCGCAGGCCCCCGCCTGGGTGAAACTGAAAGGCGAAGATACAAAGCTTTCAAACGAAGGTTTCCTCTTATGGAACTCCTGAGATCACCCCTGTCAGGGCAACTGCCCTGGAAACCTCCCCACTTCCCGGCTGGTCAGCACCACACCACCAGCTCGTCAGCGGGGAGTGATGTGTTACCTGGTCCTACCATCCTGCTCCGCCCGCCCCACTGCAGAGTCAGGGACCAATGACAGTGTCACGCGGTCTGCAGTGGTTCACGACGGTGAGTGTCAACCTCAGGGTAGATGGTCAAAAAGCAGGGCAGGGACCCCAAACTGGTGGTATGGTGTATAATGAGATTTCACCAACCCAGTAACAAATGTGAACTCCTGAAGCACTATAACAGTCTTACCAGGGAGTCACAGAACGTCCCCTTGGCCACTCCAGTCTATCTTGCCACCAAGGCAAGCTGAACTCAGCGATCCTGGACAATGCAGCTGTCAAACCCACAGGAATGGGAGGGGTTTTCCTCCTTTAGGGAATGATGAGCATTCAGTGAAACTCCTCAGGAACATTGGAGTATCCACCCCTGGAGGATCAGTTTCCACTCTGATCACCACAGTAATACTCTGTGTGAGGCAATATGATTTTCTTCTATGTAAACAGTGATAACTTCAGAATTACCCAGGAAAGGCAGAGACCTCAAGAGATCTTTAAATTACTGGCTATACCATTAATCAAACGCCAATGCAAGACTAGCAAAGACTCTAGCTGCTGAGCTGGAAAATGCTTAAATTCATGTATTGGGACAGCAGGGGAAGCCAGATCCTGCAGCAGAAATTGGGGAGGTGCCAAGGGCTGCATAGTCCAGGAGTCGGGAGGCTGACATGGTGCTTTTACAATATTTACTGACTGTCTAGGGCTTCAGTCTATTTCATCGCATGACCCTAGGGCCAATTTCAGCCCAGACGGGAGCTCTCCGTGCAATGGTGCTGCACCCACCGACCCCTGGGCTGCACTTCACCCCTGGGCCTGAGAGTCGACGTTGGGCAGCCAGCCCAGGTGCTGACTCCAGAGTCATCCAGGGAGTTGCACGTGTTTGGGGTTTAGCAGCATCTGCCTGGACTGGCCTCAGCACCTGCAAGTGGGCTGCCACCTGGCGTCTCATCCTGCTGCACTTACAATGGGAACTGAACTAAACCGGAGCTGTGGCTAAGAGGCTCCTTCCATCCTCTAGGGTTGTCATGCCGACCAGAAGGACAGAGGCGCTGACTGTCTTCACCATCTTGACATCAGCTCCGAGCTGCTGGTGCCACGGGTGCCGAGAACAATGGAGGAGACCTCAGGGGCTGGGGGGAGTAGAGGCTGCACACTCCACTCAGTCATTCTCCACCTCAGAGTGTATTTGCATTTCCCAGTTAGTTTCTGAGTCTGGTCCTGACCTGGAAATAGGACAGCCAGGTAGGTGCCCAAGGGAATAAGACACCCTTGCCGAGTCTTTAGCAGGAGAAGGGGGTTGGGAATCAGCAGGAAAATCCCACTGGAGAATGAGCCTCGAAGGCCTGGTCTTACTGGGCCTCCTCATGGCAAGACTCAGTCACAAATGCAAGGCACTACTACCCCATGTGGGCAGAGCTCCGCCCCTATGACTGAGGCTCCTCCCTCCCAGTCTCATCAGTAGAATCTCTAGGGAGCTAAGGTGCATGTATGTGACCAAGCTAGTATTTCTAGCTATCCTGGGTTTTACCATTCCCAAACTAGCAGGGGCTGGAGAAGATTCAGAGGTTGAGTCTCACTGGGTATTTTGCCCCTCCGCCCAGCTCCTGGCCACACACTCCATTTGACACGCCCACCTGTCCTGGGGAATGTCTGGGACTGATGCAAAGAGCCGGCAGCGCCTGCTGGTTTGTATTCCCAGCAGTAGACAGCGTGCAGTGGGGACACTTGCAGGTAAAGCAAGATTCGCACGTCTGGCCATCTCTTGAGACCCCGAGCTTTTCACGGGCCTGGTGTTTGCCTCACAGATTGTGTTTGTATCACGTAAGCTGCCAGAAATGACCCTGCAGAGCCAGTGTTCTGGTGTCAGGCACTGGGCAGTGTGCGAGGGACATTCCATTGTCAGAAAAGCGCCTGTCATGGGAATGTAGGATACAGCATTTGCCTTGGCAGGTTTCCTTCTCAACAGCTGCACACACTCACAGTCCCAAGGCCTCTCTCACAGCCTGCTGCCCTTTCAGGTCAGTTCTACTTCTCCCTCCCCTCCTGCCCCGTCTAGCTACCCGTCTGTCCGTCCACCCTCCAGCCAGCCATGGCATTTCTAGAGTGCCGAGCGCTGCACATGTTCGGGACTTCATTCTGAAGCGCCGGTGGGGGCAGACTTGTCAAAATGTATCATTTCCTCATGGGAACATAAGAACGGCCATAGTGCGTCAGAGCAATGATCCATCTAGCCCAGTGTCCTGTCTGCCAACAGCGGCCAGGGCCAGGTGCCCCAGAAGAAGTGAACAGAACAGGGCAATTATCAAGTGATCCATCCCCTGTTGTCCAGTCTCAGCATATGGCAGTCAGAGGCTTAGGGACGCTCAGAACATGGGGTTGCATCTCAGACAGATGGCCACACTGGTCAGAGCAAAGGTTCACCTAGCCAGTGGCCACTGCCAGGTGCTTCAGGGGGAATGAACGCAACAGGGAGTCACTGAGTGGTCCATGCCCTGTCGCCCATTCCCAGCTTCTGGCAAACAGAGGCCAGGGACACTCAGATATACTCTGCCTGATGCTCAGGTGCTGAAACACCTTGTTTTACTGCCCCCTCGTCCACCCCTCCATCTCCTACCCACCTGTGTGTGTTCGGCCAGCTTGTGGCACCCTGTTCTAACCTAGACTGTAAACGCTTTGGGACGGGGACTTTTAAATACGTGCACAATGAGGGCCTGTCCCTTACTGTGGCCCTGAGAAGTGAGTGTAACATACGTAATAAATTCTAGCAATGATAACAGTATGTCACTGAGCACTACCTACTTAGCCAGATGTTCTAAATTCAAATCTGGGCTTCTATGTCAATGTACAGAAACACAGTCCAGGAGAATCCGCCGGGTGGCCATTCTGGGTCTGCCTATACCGCATTTGGGAGCAACCCTCCCAGCCAGTTTGACACACTTGTGCCAGCGGGCCTGTGCTAGCAGGCTACAAGTGGCTGCCTGGACACTGCTTTGGTGTCGCGGCTCGGACTCTCAAGCCCACCTCCCTCCCCCCACTCCCACATGCCGTGTAAACCTTCTCCCAGAGTCTTCAAAGCTGTCTGGGCTGTTTGGGATCGTAGGGTCTGGTCAGATTATATTGCTGTTGGATTTGGGATCATCACAAATCGATATCCCAGACTGCCGCCTCATATAAATGATACTTTGCTAATTTTCATGGATCCCTGGTGTTTCATGCCCTGGTGTCCTGTCATGCACTGACAGTTTTAGTCCAAGAGCTGCAGAGCAATATGCTGATGAGTAATAGCATCTTATTGGAGTGTAAAGATCTTCCTATTTCACTGATTTATCCTGCATTTAAACTATTTCAAAATTCACTTACTTGAAGTAGTACTGGAAGCAAAATACTCCCTGTAAATAGCTTGGCTTCTTCTAAACTGATATCTCTGAAAGGGAAGATGGAATAACTTGCGCTATCTATTTTCTCTTGGAGACAGCTTCGCTGTTCTATTTTGACTGTTTTTCATGATTCTTTTTCCTCAAAAAAAAAAAAAAGGCTCCTGGGCTGGCAAGGACTATTTGACCTTTTCATCTGAGGCCTTAGGAACTCACTGCAGATTAAGCTGAAGTTTGCTCGAGTAGCTCATTAGGAGGTCACTTCATTTTCAATTCACTGCATGGTGGATTTTTGAATCACAAAATGCCAGATATCAAAACCCAATTCCTTTTCATTTGCATTATGCTTTCCCCCCCCCTAAATATTTTAGATACTCTATATGAGCTGTCACTTATCACATCACAGAAGAAAAGTCGAACCCAGCCAGGGCTGGTTACATTGTTCAACTATGACAGGAAGCTGAAAAGCTACAAACGTGGAAGTAGAGAAGGAGGCAGATCATGCGCAGTGCATGCGGCAGAGAACAGATACCAGCACAGCCAGTGCAATCTACAGGACTGGAGATGTGGAGAACTAGGTGGGAAATTTTTATTGAAAATGATTTTTGAAGAAAATCATAAAAACATTTTCAACTAGTTTCCCCCCCTATTTCCCCACCATTTTTTGAACAGCTCTAGTCACGAGACAAGGCGCCTTTTGCCTCTAGGTCCCCGGTGTCAGGTCAGTAGAGACCAGACGTTATTACTGTAGCTTTGACAGGCTCTAGGAATTGGATTTGCACCAGCTGCGATGAAAGCAATGGTGGAACTGGACCAGATTGGCTACCTCCTTCGCAGCTGTAAGGGAGAGGCCAAGGCCTGGATCCATCAGAGACTGGAATTCCCTGCTGCCGCTGGAGGTTCATCGGTGGGGGCATTCAGTGTCTTTGCTAAAGTCTTGCCTGAACTGTTCCTATTCAGGGACACCCCGAGGGCTTCAGTCTCTAGACCTTTCACCAGAACTAATGAACTTTGTGGGGACAGAGCCGCAGGATGGGTTGTGGTTAAGGCCCACAACCATGACTCAGCAGCTGTGGGCTCTATTCCTGGCTCTGCCCTGAAACCTCTGTGCAAACGTGGGCAAATCACTGCCTCTCTCCATGGGGATAGTGGTTAGGTGTGAGCGCTTCGGGGCAGGGACTGGCTCTTACTGTGGGTGTGCAGCACCAAGGGACTCTGCTTTCAGTTGGGGCTTTACTGGAACACACGTAATAATCATTTGAACGTTAACAAAATACCAAGTGAACCTCATAAAGCACAAGCACCCGGCAGAACTTGGGAACGATTTCTAAGAAAAAGAAACATAAAGAATGTGTCATTTCTAGCAGAGGGAAGACGGCTCTGTGGCCATGCTAACTGTCATTACAATAACTAATGACCCAGTCAGGGGGCTGTATCTGGTAGGTTTTTGGGAACCTAGTTTCATGGTCCCAGTTACATCAGGATCATTTGCATCAGGCGAGCTTGGGTATGTCAGCAGTGAGATTCCCTTTACTAGCCCAGGGACGGGGAAGAGTAAACGTGGTACCAAGCTTCAGAAAACAGTGATCCTGGTATAATCATCTGCTAAATCCAGCTTTGGTCCCTAGCTCAATAACGTAACACATTCTAAGAGGGGAAAATGCTCCCTAACCCTCCACGAGAGCAGAGCCATGAGCAATAGGGGACGCAGGGGGCTGTAGGGAATAGATCTTGGCAGGAACGTTCTGGGCACCTCATCACCAGGCAGATGCTGATAAATTTGGGAGCTCAGAGAAGAGCTACAGAAATGATGAGGGGGTGGCAGGTCTGATGGATGAGCAGAGATTAAATGAGTCAAATTTGCAGTGTTTGGCTATGTGACACGTGTGTGAAGAGAGGGGAGAGGGAGGAATTACTCCAGGAGGTCCAGAGGGGTTAGCTAGGAGGATGGGATGATGCTATGGAAGGGAACGTCTGTCGGAAGGTCTCTCTTGACGATGAGACGTGTCAGGCTGTGGGACGTCCTGAGGAAACATTTCATCGTAATCATTCCAACCAGCTCCACTGAGAACGACCAACAGAGCCAGAAGCAGCCAAGAGGTGAAGCCCAACGAGGATGCCGGGGAGGCCCTGAGGTCTGGCCGGGACAGGCTGTTAGACACCCTGGTGACAGCCGTGACAGCAGAGTGGGACCAGGGAGGTCTGGGATGGAGCTGGAGGAGAGGGACTCGAGTAGCCCTTGTAAGCTGCTTACTTGGTGAGTTGGTGAGTGGGGGGCAGTGGCTGGAGAGGCAGATGGGGCCCAGGTGGTTTCAGAGTCTCGGGGAGACCAGGCCGACACCTGTGTTGTGAGCAGGAGCTAGAGGAAAGTGATGAGATATTGTCCCCGAAATGTGGGGTCCCGGGGAGGCAGGGGCATCATCTCATGTGCTCTTGGTACCACCCACCTACCTCCAAGTGCCAGGCTGTGGGATTTATTGTGGTAACAGCAGCTGACTGCCGGCCCTTCTCTGCTGCCAATAGCAGGCTCTGGGTGATGTGGCTTCAGGCAGCTGGCAAGTTGGCCTGTGCTCCTGGAAGCCATTTTCTCTGAAATCACCTGGTTGCTTAATTTGCTTATCCCTGACCCGTCTGCAGAAAGGGTCACAGGCTTCAGGTGCCATGATGGGAAAACCTGGTCTCAGTGATCGAGGACAGGAGAAGAGTGACTGCTGTGTTCCGCCGCTGGCCGGCCTCTGGCAGGAAATGGCCACGTCTAACTCCTCTCATAACAATCCTCCTCAGCTGAGCAAAACCCAAGCCTGGCTAATATCGCCGGTACAGACGCCGCTCTCCAGAGCAGCCCGGTGCAAGGCGTCACTGTCTGGGCAGGTTTATGAGCTGGCTACGTGGCGGGTTTAGGATCTAGTTGGGTGACAGATGTCCATGGGAGAAAGGCGTTATGCATTTGGAAAATGAAGTTATTTGGTGCGGTTAATGGGGCGTGACTGCGTGAGTGACAGATGTCTGCATGCCGGACAGGGCTGGCTCCCCTCACTCTGGTCCAGAAGCAGTCGCTTTAGAAGAGATTCTTTCCTCAGAGAGGCAAACACTCAAATCTGCCCTTAACCGTTGACCTGCCTGTTCGTCCTCAGCCATTCACGCCCCACGGGCGTCAGTGGGCTCTGGGGACACTCAAGCCACAGAGCTGCCTGGTGCACCTGGCTGCACAGCAGGTGTGTGCTGCCAGGAGCTGGCGAGCCCTCGGCAGGAAAGCAGACGAACTCGGCCTGCAGTGAAAGGCAGCTGCCTAGCACATGCGTTTTCCTTTCGGCCACCAGCGTGGCTCAGCGGTGCTGTGGGGGTAGCACACACCTTCACCACCCCCTTAGTCAGCACCCACCCCAAGAGTTACTGCAGGGCCCGCAGCTAACACGGCCTCTGAAAGCCAGGGGAACTGTGGGGCTTCAGCACCTCACAAACCAGACCCCGTGTGCCTGGCTTTGGCCAGCATACGTGTTGTGTTTGACCTATTCTGTAGAGATTAATACATTCTTATGGCTTTCAAAAGCTGTGAAAGGAGGCAGAGCTTCTTGGCTCACGGTGCCGACTTTTCTTTCTAGTGTCTAATAATCTCAAAGGTTTCTCCTGAGTCTCTGGTGGCAAACTGGGCAAGTCCTTTTGCAATATTCACTTCCCACCATCTGCAAGAATTGCAGCCCGTCAGGGTGCAGAACGCTGCTTCTCTTTCTCTTCATCGCCTGCTAACAGTCAGGTGCCCCAGACGCAGCCTGAGAATGGCGAGACAGGTGGTGAGTGGAGACTATTGCTTATTATTCAAAAACACATTCCTTTCCCCGTCTCCCCCATGTGTCTGCTTCAGCCACCTGTGCATCTTAACCTAGCCTGGCAGCCCCCTGGGCCAGGACTGCCTTTTCTAACTCCATGTCTGTGCAGCGCCGAGCACACCGGGGCCCTGATCCCTGCCGAGGAGCTCTAGATGTTTCTGTACTGCACATAATGCAGGACAGCGCCGGCTCCAGGGTTTTTGCCGCCCCAGGCAGCAAAAAAAAAAAAAAAAAAAGCCGCGATCGCGATCTGCGGCAGCAATTCAGCGGGAGGTCCTTTGCTCCGAGAGGAGTGAGGGACCCTCCACCGAATTGCCGCCGAATACCTGGACGTGCCGCCCCTCTCCCAAGATGCAGGAGAAGGATAATTTATTCTGACGTAAATCTGGTTTGGTTGGCTCTGACCACAACAAGGTAAAACGCTGCAAAGGTCTGGACTGTCCAGGAAAGAGGAGAAAAGGAGGCTTTCCCAGGGTAAGTGGGGCTCCACAGAGGTAACCCAAGTGTTCTTCGGCGAATCGGAGGGTGGTATCTGCACTACGGATCTCAGACCCCAGTGCGGAATGAGAGAGAGACACAAAGAATTCCTGCTTCCTCCGCACATTTGTCAGTGGCTATCAGAGAGATGCACCCCGCTGGATATGGCACTGAGGAGGCTGGACTGGCCATTTCATCTCCATGCCACCTATCCGATTGCGATGGTGACAGGATCCCGGGATGAGCACCTCAGAGAGAGGCATGTGTGCCAAGCTGCCTGAACTAGACTAGTGAGGTCAGCACCAAGACTGTATTCAGTGGCATCCTGCCATCAGCAGCCGGGGAGAGGACGCAAGAGCACTCCCCTGGGATGGGCCACGGTGCTCTGAGACACAGCGGTACAGAGCCCAGCACACAGAGTTAATGGGCCCCAGGGAGCATTTCGTTCGCTGCATTGTCTCCCCGGAGGTGGAGCTGGGCACTAATGGGCAGCAGCTGATGATGGGCATTTTCATTTGCACAGATCGTGTTGGCACAACCGTCAGAATTCAGCCTTCAGGCACAGTGCATCCAACCCCCTATCACCTGTGTGCCAGCCGCTGAGACTCATCCGCCCCCTTCCGATTCACGACCCACCCCCGTTATTTAGGCAGCTGGGTGACACCCCCTCCACCGTGTTGGAGTGCGCAGGGTCATTGGTCTCACCCACCCGCAGGCGAGATCCTGGCCCCCGGGGAGGGAGCCTGCTGGGTTTACTTGGATGAATGCTTCTCAGCATTTCTCCCCCCGGACCCAGCGGTCGCACTAAGGAACGAGTCACTCCAATCCCACAGCATGGGCCTCCTTGCCGTGATTGCTGCGCTAAGCTGTGCATGCACCAGCACCCGAATGCACGGCCCAGCCCCAGAGCTGCAGGGGGAACGTCCAGCAGGTGCGTTATTCCGGGAAGGCACTTTCTGCTCCACCTGCTGCTGAACACAGCAGGGTCACTCCAGCTGTGCACAGGGCCCAGTGCTCAGAATGGGCAGGGGCAGAGTATGAGCTGCTGGGAGCCAGGTCATAGCACAGTGAGCAGAAGGGGCAGTGGGAGGTTATGGGGCCTAGACCGGAGCAATGGGGCTCAGATGGGGAAGAGGCCACGTGGGCAGGTTGCACAGGGGCCAAGTCTCCACTCAGGGCTCAAGTGGGGAAGAAGTTGTTGGGGCAGGGCCCTGTGTGGGGTTCAGAGGGGTGGGGAATGGGCTCTCCCAGCACTCCTGCAAAGCTGCAGCTTGGAAGATGGAAACAGACGTGGAATTGGAGTAGTTCAATCAGGAAAAGGAGCAGGGTCTTCACTCTTAGGCACCATCTATCCTGGGCAATTAACCCTTCCCTGGGTCAGCAGGTGACCCCCGGCCCAGGACTGAAAGTGCTGGTGGGACAAACGCCATTTCCAGCCCCATTCAGGAGGCGGGGGGGGGGATTGGGGCCCATCTGCACTAGCAGTGATATCACTCTCAGCCCGGGGTGGCCCCCAGGGAGCTGCTGGGACAGGCAGGGAGATCTTGCCCTGCAAGGCTGCAGAATGGCTCCTGGCCGACAGCCTGCAGGCTGACCGTGTTGCCCACACCCCCGTGTGTGTATTTGTACACAATAGGACGAAGCTGCAGCCTGACCGTGTTGCCCACCCCCCCGGGTGTGTATTTGTACACAATAGGATGAAGCTGCAGCCTGACCGTGTTGCCCACACCCCCGTATGTGTATTTGTACACAATAGGACGAAGCTGCAGCCTGTGCGGCATCAGAGAGCTGCTCCCTGGCCCTGGGTGAGGGCATGCTGCACACACATCCCCACGGCTGGGTGCAGAACTGGTGCTGTCCCGTCTCCCTGGAGGTGGCCCGGTGGCTAGAGGTGACTGAGTGAAAACATCTCAGCCTGGCAGGAGCACAAGGGGCTGAGAGTGATTTTCTTTCAGGTGGATTTAGTGTTGGTGGAGGGTGCCCAGCAGACGGGATGGGCTGAGCCGAGGCAGATCTCCCTGGGCAAGACGTCTCCATCCCGTGGGTCGTGCAAGCATTGGTCTGTTCTCACAAAGGGCTAGATGCTGCCAGTCACTGGGACTGTGATTTCTGTGATCTGGGCCCTTGTCCAGAGGGTGCTGGACTCAGAGCACAACCCCCAGATGGGGTAATTTATAATCCCACTCACCCTGAGCTACTGTCCTAAAGGTAAGAGGCTGCCTGTCCCATTCCCAGGCTGTATGCTGGGTAATCACTGTCACTCGGTGTGATGTCATGCCAGCTCAGACTGACATCACCCTGACAAAGCAGCCTTGTCCGTGATACAGCAGCTGCATGAGCAACGGTTTGTCAGGAGCTGTGATCAGGAACGTTGCCACGTCCCAGCAACCATCCTAGCCTTTAAGTTGGGAGGCAGCATGCTTCATTGTACAGGGCATGGGGCTGGAAGCCAGGAGACCAGGGCTTCGACTCCTCCACAGAACCCTGTGTGCCCTTGGTCAAGTCACTTAGCCTCTCTGTGCCTCAGTTCCCATGTGTACAATAGCCCTGCCTTGCCTCACAGGGGAGCGTGAGGGTGCTCAGATCCTGAGGTAATGTGGGCCGGAGAAGTACCTAACAGTTTCCTGGCTCTGCAACTAACTCACTGTGTGCCTTTGGGCAAGGCTTGTCTTCTCTCCAGGCCTCAGTTTCCCCCTCTAGGGATGATGACATTTAGCCCCCTTGAGAGCTAAGCATTGTTACTGTTGTATTAACACACACAATGGAGACACTCAGTTTGCTTCTGTGCTCAGTGTAATCTGCTGCTTGCTACGCCATGTCAACCTGCCCTGCAATCAGCCAGAGGCTTTTCTTCATTTGGCTTGCAAGCACTTGGTTAGATTATCTCCTGACAATGTGCAGATAATGCCACTCACCCACGCACCACTGTATGTCGCTACGTGACAGATTGGAAAAGCTCCCACGGACACCCTTTCTGAAGGAGCAGCTATGGCTGCACACGCGTTTAACAGGGAGATGGAGGGCAGGAGGGGGCCAGTCACTCTGGCCTTGCCTGATGGGAGTCGGTCTCTGAAATAGAGCCACGGACTAGACTCCTTCTGTGCAGTGCCCCTGACACTTCAGAAAACGGAAACCTCCTCTCAGCCTGGAGACGAATGCAGGCACGTCACTGCCGTAGGACAGAACGCAGGAAGGGCAGGAAAGCGTCTGCTCCTGCATTCCCGGTCCACTGTCTGGGGCCGGGGAGAGCAGAGCGGTTAGCAGGCCCACAGAAGGTGGAAGGGACAATGAAGACCACCAAGACCCAGCGGAGGCTCAGAATAATCCTGCTGATCTGCTGGTGGGGAGGCGGGTGCTGTGCAGGCAAGGCTGTGGGGCACTACGGCCCCTGCTCTCCGAGCAGCTGGACTGAAGGGGGGCGGTGACCCCGAGGTGTCTACAGCAGCCCCAAAGAGGAGATCAGGGGATTGAATGTGCCATTTTACGCTGCTTTCCTGGGAGGATGGAGCAGTGCACTGGGTGTCTCCCTCAGCTCCATCCTCTCCCCACCCAAGCAGGCCAAGCCGCTGAGCGTCACGTATGCGGGGATCCTGGTGTGCAGGAGTTTAGAGGAGCCCAAGGGAGGGTGTGAGGATGTAGCTGAGCTCAGCCCTTCTGCCCCTGAGGATTGCTGGGCCAAGCCCCGGGGTTCTGCTCTTTCCCTGCCCCTCCATTTGGAAGCAGAAGGTGCAGCCTGGCCCAGGCAAACGCACAGATTCTCCATGGTGAGTTTAGACACCAAAGAAGCCTCAGTTCAGGAGCCAGCTCAGGTCCAGGCCTCCAGGGCAGACTCTTGGTCTCAGTGCAGGCAAGGATGGCGGCTCCATTGGATAATGCCCCGGGAAGTTGCTGATCCCAGTGAGCTGGGCTGCTCCCAGTGGTGGCTGGGTCCCTTTCCCTAGCCCCAGGCATGTGGCCACTTCCCTGAATGGCTCCCCGAGATCCTAGCAGTGGCTAACTCTTCCTGGGCTGCTAAACAACTCACACTGCAGAGTCCTGGCCTCCCCCGTTCTGCTCCAGACCTGAGCCGTGCTGGGGCACATGCAAGGACGGGCCCAGGGGTGGGTGACAGCGCCTCCCCGTCATCCTCCGAAAAGGCTCTGCAACCGCCCAGGAATGGAAATCAAGTTCCAAGCCTCAGCCGCTTTATGGTCCTTTCCTCAAGGATGGTTTATTATCCACCAAACCATCTCAACAAAAACCAAATCCACGGAGAAACACTGGGTGCACACATTCCCCCCCCCCCTCTCTCTCTCTCTCTCTGACTAGCTAGATAGCCAGCCAGCAAACTGCCCCTTCCTCAATTCCCCCTTGACCCCGCTTCCCCTTCCTTTTATACTCTGCCCCGAGCAGCCATGTGACCAGCCAGGACCTGTTAACCCTTTGCAGGCTGAAGTACCTTTGCCTTGCTGCAGTTACCTTAGCTAGCAAAATCAGCCAATTACACATTATATACTTAAAGCCGTTTCAAAGCACCTTCACCAGCTAGCTAGTCAAAAAGCATAAGAGGAAAAGAAAAGTGGGTCATTACTGAGGCCACAAACTCAGCAGAATTCAAAAAAAGATAAATATTGTTAGGGCAGGCCTCACCAGGTGGCACTGCCACATATAGTTTTCCAAGTTCTTTTTTCTCAGCATGTGAGCAAATGTTCAGTCTTGGGGAGACGTGCAGTTAGTTTTCTTTATGTAAGGTTTAGTGCAGCTTTGGAAAGAGAGAGCTGTGTGAGCAGCAGGAAAGTTTCTGTCTTGGACTTTAATTAGAGTTAATTCTTGAGGCAGAGTTGGTGCTGGGCTGAATTTGTTGGAGAAGGGATTGCCCTGTGTAATGTTTGACCACCTCTGCTCCAGGACTGGGGACATATGTGTAAATGAAACTCATTACACTCAGCATATACCCAGTCACCATGTCACTGATTTCTCCTCCACTGGGAAGCGGTCCTGGATATCTGCTACCATTGGGCAGAGCGATGAAACTGGTGACAGAACAGCACTGTGGGAAGAAGGGGGAACAATATGGATAAAGAGAACAGCCATGATTACATTAGAGAGGCTGCAGTTGAATCAGCAATAGAAACTGAGCCAATGACTAGCAGCTTGAGGTTTTCAAGACTCTTCCCTTGTGGACAAGTTATTCCATAACTGATCTCTCTGGCTGTTGTGCACCCTCCGCCAGCACAGGCTGCTATCAGAGACAGGACAGCAGGGTGCGTCAGGATCACCCAAGGAGCTGGTTGCCATGAAGAGCTCTTGTTTCATAGGTGAATGCATCTCACAGAACGGTGGGTTCTGGGGGCTGCTGGAGATGAGATGGAGAAGTCATTGCACGTTCCTGGTGTTCTCATCGGCCTCTACCAGCAAATAGCCCGAGGACGCAAACAAATCCCAGTGTCTTGTGAGTGTTCTCGGCAGGGATGGGGGGGAGGCAGTCACCTTGTCACCATGGAAACATGGGGTAAGGGGCCCTGTTCCTGGCCCAGTCCACAGCAGAAAGAGCATGGACAAATTCCACAGGCCCCTATTAGTCCATATCCGGCCACTGCAAATGGGAGCTTTGGGTGAAAGTGGGTGGCAAGAAAGGCCCGGCCCCCCCTCGGTGCAGTCCCACGGGTGATACAGGGCTCCATGGAAAGGTGACAGGTCATTTATCTTGATGTGCGAACTTAGTGCTGGTGAGAGGTGCTGCCTGGACATCGCTGGAGGCTGAAGTTGTCTATGTACCCACAGGAGGAGTGCAGAGGCCATGCCAACGTCCGGCTCACGGCCCACTGGCCAGCAATGTGCATCAACAAGAGAGTGAAGGGGCTACTTTAGGATTGAAGTTTCCTTTCCATTTCTGCTCATCACCCCTTAGCCTGTCTGCTGGGATTTTTACCAGCACAGAGATCTACTGGTGCCAATGGCAGCGGACTTTTAAGTGGCATGGATTCCTGAGACCTTAACATTTCACACCGACTGCTGACAAAAGTCCTCATGATACACTCCGACCCTGAACTCAGAGCTGTTTCCCCCCCCATCAAAAACTCCTTGAGACTGCAGAATGCCATCACAGAGCATTCTAAGGGTGGCTATGCAGCTTTTGCCAGGTTTTAAATGGTTCCTTCATTTGTAGTTTACTACCTAATCAGCCTGTATTTACAATCTCATTCTCTCATTCAAGTGGCTAGGACACAACATGGAATAATTCTTACCTCTTAGAGGTGTTTCATTGTTTCTGATTAAAAATAAATAATGAAACTGAAGTAGGAGAGGAAGGTTGGGTAGGGAGGTTTCTGGAAATATAGGTACAAGACTATATGATTATATCTACAATGTTGTAACAGTCAGGAGAAGAAGATCACATCCATGCCTTCTGTTTGGAAACTTGCTTCCAGGTGCCAGTAGCAATGAGGTAATACAAGCTTCTGACACACGTAGATTCACAGATTTTAATCAGGCCAGAAGGGACCATTGTGAGCGTTTAGCCTGACCTCCTGACCCTGTACAACGCAGGCCAGCGATTCCTGCCTCAAGCCCTATCGTGTGGCTGAGTTAGAGCAGATCTTTTAGAAAGCTATCCAGTTCTGATTTAAAGACTTCATGTGATGGAGAGCCAGTCACAACCCTGGATAAGTTGTTCCAGTGATCACTAGTCCCCCATCCCACCCCCAAAATGTGCACCTTATTTCTAGCCTAAATTTGTCTAACTTCAGCATCCAGCCATTGGATCCCATTAGGCCTTTGTCTGCTAGACTGAAGAGCCCTCTGCTGTCAGAGATCTTCTCCCCAGGTAGGCAATTGCAGACCATGATCACATAACGTCTGACCCTTCTCTTGGGTAAACTAACGTATGTGGACAGCGACACAAACAATTCCTTTGTTTGGATAGGGGCCAAACTCTGCCCTCCCCTCATGAGCGGGATGCGGAGCCTGCTCAAGTGACAACAGCAGAATGGAGCCCACTGTGCGGCCTGCAGAGAAGAACATCGCCGGTGGGACGGAGGGAAACTGCTGGTACCACAGCAATGGAACACGTCTGGATTTCCCGCTCTCTAGCTCTCCACTAGGGGCCGACCCAGCTCCCGTGAAAGCCATTGAAATGACCCTCGTGATGCCAGGGAGACTTGGCGCAGGCCCGAGGGCCTCGGACAACAAAGGGTCCCTGTAATAGGGGCTGCCACCAGCGGAGCACCCCCCCATGGCCAGGGTGCCTCTACTGTTCCCTTCGCCAGTCTCTTCAGTCACCGCCCTGCGCAGGGACTGGGGTTTTATCACATTAACACAATTCTCAAACAAGCACAGAAACAACCTTCCAGCCAGGCTCGAGCTGGCACAGCTCTCCTCCATGGGGACCTGCCCCTTCTCAGGCACCCCTGCAGGAGACCTCCTTCCCTCCAGCTTCATCCACCATTCCCTCATGGCAGGATCCCCAGCCCTGCCGCTTCCTGCTGCTGCCTTTTACCCTGGGATCACCCTATTCAACCCAGGGCAGGCTCCTCCTGAAATCAGGGCTGGCTTATCCCCAGGATCTGCAGCCCATGGGCAGTGCCCAAATGTCGACAGCCCCCCATTGCCACAGGATACCATGGACCCAGCAGGCATCACAAAGGAGCCGACATTTATATGGAGGTGAGAGAATCCAGTTATATCACATAGGATGGGAAAAATTAGAAGTGTCATAAACCTTCAAGCCTCAGGGCAACCACTGAACAACGGGGGCTTGAAAGAACCCCCTCCATGGGAAGGATAGGCCATAATTGTCTATTGCGGGATTTTTGCACCTTCCTCTAAAACAGCCGGTCTTGGCCCCTGCCAGAGAGAGGAGCCTGAGCTAGATGGATCATGGGTCTGATCTGTCCAGGTAACTCCTGTGCATAGCCAACAGCACCCGCTGGACTCTGAACTGGACACTTCCCGAATACTTGGGACTGACTTTCGGGGCTAATTAATGTGCCTGGAAATGTAGGAGCCCTCAGTAGCAGAAACTGTGAAATAAAGTGTCACACTCCATCAGTTCCAATCACATCCACGCACAGAACACTACCAGACACTTGGATCACACTCACATCTGCTCAGGCATGTGTTTGACACCCATACAAGAAAAATACAAAACGTTGCTTCCTTTATGAGGAATAAAATACTCAGCTCTGAGCCTGGGTACCAGCCATTTCAGGAAACCCCCTCGATTTACAGGGCTTTACAGTCTGGTTGTAAAATTTTCCTCTGGGCTAGAAGTTGGAGCCCAAGAGGAGATTCTCTTTGCTGGATGTAGGGTACGCGTGTGTCACGGAGTCCCCGGACAATGCTCTGGAACTGCTCCCCACAAAGCCAGTCAGGACTCTGGGGAGCCTCCTCTCCCTCAGAGCAGACTGTCTTCAGGGCAAGAAGCTCACACGGCTTCACCTTCCTGTGTCTCTCCTTGGAGCATTCAGCATATGTCCCTCCGTGTGCTTCCCACAGCGAGTCCGCCCAGGCGGGGTCCTGGGGAAGCCAGAGGTCCTGCACGCACCCCCCACTTCGCAGTCAGACGTGACTCTCAGCCAGCCAGTAAAACAGAGGTTTATTAGATGACAGGAACACGGTCTAAAACAGGTCTTGCAGGTACAGACAACAGGACCCTCTCAGTTAGGTCCATCTTGGGGCCCAGGGGGGGCCAGAGCCCCGTCTGGGCACCCCTCCGTTTCCCCAGCCAGCTCCAAACTGAAAAGCCCCTCCAGCAGTCTCCTTTCTCGCCTTCCCCCGGCTCCTCCCCCAGCCTTTGTGTCCTGTGTCCAGTTTCTCGGGGCAGAGGTGTTACCTGGCCTCCAACCCCCCTCCTGGATTCTCATGTTACATGCTCAGGTATCCTCCCTTCCCCAATGCAGGCAGTCCCAGCCAAACTCCCCACTCAGCATTCAAAGAACACACCAAGAACAGTCCCGGTTCATCACAGCGTGCACATCCTGTTGGGTGCATGAGCAGCAAGCAGAGCACATGGAGAGGAGCCCCTGGAATCTCAGACAGGGGTGTTCTGGTAAACGCTGTGCTGTAAACGTGTGCTCCGTTTTACAATAAATAACTGACGTTTTCCTGGCCCCTCCTGTTTATCTTGGAACTTCAAAATCTCTTCCATCTCCTCTAGGGTAAATCCTCATTTCACAGGTGAACATGGCTGCCGCAGAGTAACNGGTCTCTCCTTGGAGCATTCAGCATATGCCCCTCCGTGTGCTTCCCACAGCGAGTCCGCCCAGGCGGGGTCCTGGGGAAGCCAGAGGTCCTGCACGCACCCCCCACTTCGCAGTCAGACGTGACTCTCAGCCAGCCAGTAAAACAGAGGTTTATTAGATGACAGGAACACGGTCTAAAACAGGTCTTGCAGGTACAGACAACAGGACCCTCTCAGTTAGGTCCATCTTGGGGCCCAGGGGGGGCCAGAGCCCCGTCTGGGCACCCCTCCGTTTCCCCAGCCAGCTCCAAACTGAAAAGCCCCTCCAGCAGTCTCCTTTCTCGCCTTCCCCCGGCTCCTCCCCCAGCCTTTGTGTCCTGTGTCCAGTTTCTCGGGGCAGAGGTGTTACCTGGCCTCCAACCCCCCTCCTGGATTCTCATGTTACATGCTCAGGTATCCTCCCTTCCCCAATGCAGGCAGTCCCAGCCAAACTCCCCACTCAGCATTCAAAGAACACACCAAGAACAGTCCCGGTTCATCACAGCGTGCACATCCTGTTGGGTGCATGAGCAGCAAGCAGAGCACATGGAGAGGAGCCCCTGGAATCTCAGACAGGGGTGTTCTGGTAAACGCTGTGCTGTAAACGTGTGCTCCGTTTTACAATAAATAACTGACGTTTTCCTGGCCCCTCCTGTTTATCTTGGAACTTCAAAATCTCTTCCATCTCCTCTAGGGTAAATCCTCATTTCACAGGTGAACATGGCTGCCGCAGAGTAACTGCGTTTGGCCAACACGGCCTTGGAGATTTTTCACACGGGGCGTCAGTGCAGAGATGCAGAATCTGCTGGGTCACTGGTTCGGGCGCGATGCTGGCAGATTCAGTCCATCACTATGTTATTGACTCCAATAGATGCCCAGTGGTTTCTCCAAGTTTAAATCAAAGAAAAACGAGTGCAGAAGCAGGTACGAGAAGCTCCGAGGATGTCCAAGCACTGATCTAAGAGGAGGTATCTCCACATTAATGTTGGAGACCAACTCCCGAGAATGCCAGCATGCAGCCAGTTCAGTATGGAGGCTAATGAGACAACACAGTGCGCCCTGCACACCCAGGAGTCGGGCAGCTCTGATGCATTCAGACCATGCTCATAGCTTCCAAGTGGGGAGTAAGGGGAAAGGGCTGGAACCAGCAGGCTGAACTCTCCCAAGGCCTGATCAATCAGTGCCAGTTCTCTCTGGAAAGAGCAGTTGCACTATTGATTTGCTTACGCTCATATTGCAGCAACTACATGGGATTTAGGTTAAGGACAGTTAGAGTCGCTAAAGCCATTCCCAAACCAGAACAGCAGATTAAAACCGCTCTGCTCAGAACTTCTGGGAAGGGTGGAGCTGTATCTAGCCCTTACAGTTCACACTTCCATCTACAGTGGGCTGCACTGCAGCCCCCCCTGGAGCTTTCAGGACCTTTGGCTTTGGGTTTGAATCCTGGTCTCACCTTGCTTGTCCTCACTTCTGAATCAGATGCCCCTCGCCCCCGAAGAAATGCCCCCCGGAATGCACCTGTTCACGGTAGAGATAGGAGGACAGTGTGGTCCCTAGGCTAGGAGTCATCCAGCCCAACCTCCGCTGGCTTCCCAAGCTCTATGTTGCGCTGCCAATGGCCATGCTCGGCTCTCGCAGGTGTTTCACCGGACCCTGAATGTGCTCAGTTGAGTATTCGCTCCAGTACTGAGGCACAAGGCTGTGAGGGAAGGGAGATGAGGCTTTACTTCTGTCAGCTCAGGTTAGCCCCGTAACATTAACATAACTGTAACACAGTTGAAAAGGAATCCACTAGTTACAGGAAATGATTTACAGGACACAAGACTGCCTTTCAGAGGCCTCAAGTGTACCATAAAAAATATATTATAAAGGAGTAATCTTTATCTGAACTGAGGCTGCACAGAGAGAACACATGTCCAGCTGAGAGCAGCATTGAGCTTTTGTTCACTCTGGGAAAAGTCAATGCTCTTCATCTTATTTGATTAATTTTTTTTCTTGGCACTGGGCATCTAGTTAATATTTGGGCTCAACAATGGAGGGTTTTTCGCTCCAAATGTTGCTCTTGTCCTGGGCTCAGACAAAGGCAGAGATGCCAGTAGTATCTCCCCAGACAAACGGCCCTGCTGGGATTGTGTTAACAGCAAGATGTGGAGAAGTCAGACTCCACTCCCCGCTGTCCCGCCCCACGCTGTGAAAGATTGGCCTATCTCTGGGCAGAAGGTGCCAGGGGAACTAAGCCCACCTGCCGCCCCAGCCAGGCTGATGCTGAAGCCCATTTGAAGAGTCTGCGCAGGAAGGGGCGACTGTCTTCAGGTGTATTTTCTTCTCCCCCTTGGTGAAGCTGAGGTTCCCGGGGTTCATAGTATTCAACGCTGAAAACATGGGCATTGTGGTTGCGCCCAGCCCAGAGATGTGTGTACCTCACTGAGCACCCCCAAAACAGGTGTGGAATCTCCAGGGCTCACACACGAGTAGCATGCAGCTGTACCCTAAGTGTGCAAGGGGGTTTCTGTCCCTAACTCAGGTGTGTGCACTTAGGCACACGCGTCTTCAAAACCTGGGCCCTAAAGTTCACGTTCAGATCCCCATTGAGTCAAGTCAGCAATGTAGGGAGGAAGGAGAGTCCAGAGGTTCGGGCACTAGGGCACTGCTCCATCAGATATCACTAGTCTCTCTGGCTCTGTATCCACAGCAACTAGACACCCACGGCTGGCGCTCGCGGGGCTCGGGCTGGGGGGCTGTTTCACTGCTGTGTAGACTTCTGGGCTCGGGCACCAGGACCCTGCGGGATGGGAGGACCCATCTGTACACCCAGGGAATAGCCCTGCCCTGCCTCCCGGGGGTTGTAGGGATAAATACACCACAGACTGCGAGGCGCTCTGCTCCTACAGGATAAGTGCCTAAAAGATACCAACAGACTCCAGGGCAAGGTGGAGGAGCAGAGGCTGGGGGGCAGGGAGAAGCGGGGGGCGGAGTGATTGGGGGCAGGAGCAGGGAGGAGCAGAGGCTGGGGGCAGGAGCAGGGGGCAGGGAGAAGAGGGGGCAGGGTGATGGGGGGCAGGAGCAGGGAGGAGCAGAGGCTGGGGGGCAGGAGCGGGGGGCAGAGTGACTGGGGGCAGGAGCAGGGAGGAGCAGAGGCTGGGGGGCAGGAGGGGGGCAGGGAGAAGCAGGGGGCAGGAGCAGGGAGGAGCAGAGGCTGGGGGGCAGGAGGGGGGCAGGGAGAAGCAGGGGGCAGGAGCAGGGAGGAGCAGAGGCTGGGGGGCAGGAGCGGGGGGCAGAGTGACTGGGGGCAGGAGCAGGGAGGAGCAGAGGCTGGGGGGCAGGAAGGGGGCAGGCTGGGGCAGCAGGAGGGAGAAGCAGGGGGTGGGGTGATTGGGGGCAGGAGCAGGGAGGAGCAGAGGCTGGGGGGCAGGAGTGGGGGCAGGGAGAAGCAGGGGGCAGGAGCAGGGAGGAGCAGAGGCTGGGGGGCAGGAGGGGGGGGGGGGGGGGGGGGGGGGGAGGGGGGGGGGGGGGGGTGGGGGGGGGGGGGGGGTGGTGGGGGGGGGGGGGGGGGAGGGGGACGGGGGGGGGGGGGGGGCGGGGGGGGGGGGAGGGGGGGGGGGGGGGGTGGGGGGGGGGGGGGGGTGGTGGGGGGGGGGGGGGGGGAGGGGGACGGGGGGGGGGGGGGGGCGGGGGGGGGGGGGCGGGGGGGGGGGGGGGGGGGGGGGGGGCGGAGGGGGGGGGGGGGGAGGGGGGGGGGGGGGGGTGGGGGGGGGGGGGGGGTGGTGGGGGGGGGGGGGGGGGAGGGGGACGGGGGGGGGGGGGGGGCGGGGGGGGGGGGAGGGGGGGGGGGGGGGGGGGGGGGGAGGGGGGGCGGGGGGGGGGGGGGGGGGGGGGGGGGGGGGGCGGAGGGGGGGGGGGGGGAGGGGGGGGGGGGGGGAGGGGGGGCGGGGGGGGGGGGGGGGGGGGGGGGGGCGGAGGGGGGGGGGGGGGAGGGGGGGGGGGGGGGGTGGGGGGGGGGGGGGGGTGGTGGGGGGGGGGGGGGGGGAGGGGGACGGGGGGGGGGGGGGGGCGGGGGGGGGGGGAGGGGGGGGGGGGGGGGGGAGGGGGGGGGGGGCGGGGGGGGGGGGGGGGGGGGGGAGGGGGGGCGGGGGGGGGGGGGGGGGGGGGGAGGGGGGGGCGGGGGGGGGGGGGCGGGGGGGGGGGGGGGGGGGGGGGGGGGGCAGGGAGAAGCAGGGGGCAGGAGCAGGGAGGAGCAGAGGCTGGGGGCAGGAGGGGGCAGGGAGAAGCGGGGGGCGGGGTGATTGGGGACAGGAGCAGGGAGGAGCAGAGGCTGGGGGGCAGGAGGGGGGGCAGGGGGAAGCAGGGGGCTGGAGCAGGGAGGAGCAGAGGCTGGGGGGCAGGAGGGGGGGCAGGGGGAAGCAGGGGGCTGGAGCAGGGAGGAGCAGAGGCTGGGGGGCAGGAGCGGGGGGCAGGGAGGAGCGGGGGGCAGGAGCCGGGAGGAGCAGAGGCTGGGGGGCAGGGGGCAGGAGCAGGGAGGAGCAGAGGCTGGGGGGCAGGAGGGGGGCAGGCTGGGGCAGCAGGAAGGAGAAGCAGGGGGTGGGGTGACTGGGGGCAGGAGCAGGGAGGAGCAGAGGCTGGGGGGCAGGGGGCAGGAGCAGGGAGGAGCAGAGGCGGGGGGGCAGGGGCGGGGGGGGGGGGGAAGCCGGGGGGGGGGGGGGGGGGGGGTGGAGGGGGGGGGGGGGGGGGGGGTGGAGGGGGGGGGGGGGGGGGGGAGCGGGGGGGGGGGGGGGTGGGGGGGGGGGGGGGGGGGGGCCTTGTCTTTTTAAACCCGTGAGGGGGGTAAAAGGGGGGGGGGGGGGGGGGGGGAGCGGGGGGGGGGGGGGGTGGGGGAATGAGGCGGGGACCGCCGGGATCGACGGGGGTGCGCTACACGGCGCGCTGCGGAAGGGAGGAGCAGAGGCTGGGGGGAAGGAGCGGGGTTCAGGGAGGAGCAGGGGGCAGGAGCAGGGAGGGGCGGAGGCTGGGGGGCGGGGGGGGGGGGGGTGGGCGGGGGGGGGCGGGGCGGGGGGGGGGGGGGGGGCGGGCGGGCGGGGGGGGGTAGGAGCGGGGGGGGGGGGGGGGTGGAGGGGGGGGGGGGGGGGGGGGCCTTGTCTTTTTAAACCCGTGAGGGGGGTAAAAGGGGGGGGGGGGGGGGGGGGGAAGGGGGGGGGCGGGGGAGGGGCGGGGGGGGGGGGGGGGGCGGGAGGGGGGGGGGGCGGGGGCGGGGGGGGGGGGGGGGGGGGCCTTGTCTTTTTAAACCCGTGAGGGGGGTAAAAGGGGGGGGGGGGGGGGGGGGCCGGGGGGGGGCGGGGGGGGGGGCGGGGGGGGGCGGGCTGGGGCAGCAGGAGGGAGGAGCACTGGCTGGGGGGCAGGAGGGGGCAGGGAGAAGCGGGGGGCGGGGTGATTGGGGACAGGAGCAGGGAGGAGCAGAGGCTGGGGGGCAGGAGCGGGGTTCAGGGAGAAGCAGGGGGCAGGAGCAGGGAGGAGCAGAGGCTGGGGGGCAGCAGGAGGAGGGGCAGGGGGGGGTCACGGGGGGCAGGCTGGGGCAGCAGGAGGGAGGGGCGGTGTGGCACACGAGCTGTAAGGCAGAAAGCGGGGACAGCCAGTGCTGCGGGGCGGGGGGCAGCAGGGATTTGGGGGCGAGGTTTCCAGGGCGCGCGCTCTCCATCTCCGTTCCCAGCCCCAGGCCGGCCCGGGGCGCGGTGCCAGGCGCGGTGCCAGGCGCGGTGCCAGCCCCGCTCTCCCCGCCGCCCCGTGCCGGGGGCGGGCTCTCCCCACGCCGGGGGCGCGCTCTCCTCCTCCCGCCCGGCACAAAGTTTAGCAGCAGGAACTCGGGCTGCAACAGTGCGAGGCGGCGGCGGCGGAGCCAGAGCGCTGCGTCCCCGGCCGCGCCGCGGAGCCGGTCCCCATGCGCCCGGCCGGCCGGAGGCGGCTGCTCCGCGGGGGCTGCGGGGCTCCGCGCTGACTGTGCCATGCGGGGCTCCCCCCCGGCGGCTGCGGGGCGGGAGGGCAGCGGCGCCCCATGCACACGGGGCTGCCGGGCGGCGGCTGACACCATGTGCGCCCGGTGCGCGGGGCTAGGAGCGGGGAGCAGCCATGGCCCCCCCCGCCCAGCCTGGGGCGCAGGGCGGGCGCGGCTCTAAGGGGCCCCCCGCTCGGAAGCTGCTCTGCATGTGCAGCCTCTCGCTGTGCCTCACCTACCTGTGCTACAGCCTGATGGGGGGGACCGGCCCGGGCGCCCTGCGCTCCCCCGCCGGCCTGCGCGGCTCCCCGGCTCCCCGCGCCCTGCGCGCCTCCCCGGCTCCCCGCGCCCTGCGCTCCCCCGCCGGCCTGCGCGCCTCCCCGGCCACCCCCGCGCCCCCCACCCGGGCCAGCAACGCCAGCCGCCCGGGGGTGTCGGCGGACGCCTGGCTCCGGACCGCGCTGGCCCCCGGCGAGGTGATCGCGGCGCCGAGCGGCGCCTTCGAGAGGGACCCGCAGGAATCCAGCACCACGGACGAGGAGCTGAGCCGGGCGGGCAGCACCACGCCGGACTACGGCGAGAAGCGGCTGCCGCAAGCCCTGATCATCGGCGTGAAGAAGGGGGGCACCCGGGCGCTGCTGGAGGCCATCCGGGCGCACCCCGACGTGCGCGCCGTGGGGGTCGAGCCCCACTTCTTCGACAGGAACTACGAGAAGGGGCTGGAGTGGTACAGGTGAGCGCCGGGCGGGGCGGCGGGGGGCAGAGACACCGGCCCGGGGCGGCGGGGGGCAGAGACACCGGCCTGGGGCGCGGGGCCAACAGCGGGCAGCCTGCGCCCCCCCCAGCGGGAAGGAGCCGGGCCTGTGGCCGGCGGGGCGGGGAGGTCTGGGCCCGGGCTCTCCCTGGCGTGTTTGGAGAGAGCCCCCGGGGACAGGGACAGCGCTGCCTGGAGCCCTCCCCCCTGGGACCCTCTCCGGCTCCGCTCCCGCTCCCAGAAGGCACCATCGGCTCTGCCCTGGGAGCAGGTGGCAAATTCTCATGCCCCGGGGGGAGGAGAGGGGCGGCGGGTTGTGCCTTGGGGCCGGAGGGCAGCGCTTGGCTGCTGTGCTGGGTACCAGGGGCTGCAGCTGTGGGAGGCAGTCCCAGCCCAGCCCTCAGGGACAGATCCTGGGGCGCGGGTATTGGTAACCATTGTGCCCAGGAGAGTGTGTCTTGTTAGTGGCTTGACTTGCCATTGCCTTGCTTTTGTGGGCTTGTGTCCGGTGTGTGTGTGTGTGTGTGTGGCTCACCCTGAAGGTTTCTGTGTCTTAAAATCTAACTTCCCCCCCTCTGTGCAGAAGTTCTCACATTGAGTCTATTGCTTACTTATTTATTGCCAACAGCGGGCTCAAGTCTGCCCATCTCCTACCTGGCAGCTTACCCGAGCAAGGTCCTGTCTCCAGTATCTGTGTGAATCCCAGCCATGCCCTCCCCTTTCAACTGCAGGCACCTTGGGATTGCTTAACCACATCAAAACAATATATAGGGAACACTGATCCTGACAAATAAGGGATGCAGATGAGGCCCCAGAGCAGCTAGTGCCTGGGGTGGAGGCAAATTGTGCAATAACAGATTTAAATGCAGGTAAAATAAATGTATAATTAATGTTACTGGCTATTATACTAGTTAAAATACAGGGTTCTGAGGGAGATGCCAAAAATAGATAAAAATGCACATTTTATGCAGCTCCCAGTACACAGAAGATTTGAACAGATTGCTCCGGGTAGCTGCACTTGCAATATACAAATCTAGACTGTTCAGTAGTTAATAATTACAGAAATAAACAAGCCTGCAAGCCCAGGTGATAGCTGCAGTTTTAAAGTGACAATAAATAAACAAGGATTCTTTCTTCATACAAGCCACAGCATCCTGAATTTACTTCCCAAATGGAGATTTATTCCTTTTATGCAACAAGTTCCATCTGCTAGAAGTTTTTGAATTGATTAGACTGAGCTCTGTGTATGAATTACTCGTGGTATTGCCGTTTGATCTAACGCATTTAAAACTTTTAACGTAGACTCCTTTTAACCTGTTCCAATGTATGAAAACTGGATGAATTCATCAGTAGGTTTCTTTGCTGTTTCAACATATCAAACTAATTGTGATGTTCACTGTTTTAAAATATTTATCTCAAAATTTGAAAATACAAATCATTAATTTAACTTGAAAATTATTGATGATGTTATTTTTTAGTTTCTGGCAGCACCCACAGTGTGCTTGTTGCTTTCCAAATAGGAAATAATGATGATTAAAACATCGAGGTCCTGGCTTTTTATTTCACTCATTAGGGTAGTCGACTAAACAGCTCGAAAGAATGAGGAACATTTTCAGTTTCAGAGGCAAAAAGTTAACAACTGTTTGAATTAGCTGGTTTTTTAAAAAAATAAAAATAAAGTGTGAGGTTTTCATGTCAACACTAACCTAGATGTGATCATCTTCAGGCAGGTTTCCTCAGAAATTTTGGAAGCAAAGTGTGTGCATAACACTTATTTGCTGTGGCATTTGCTTGGCTTTGTTATGATGCCCAGCGATTCTCTGAGGAACTCCAATGAAGTGGAGACCAGCAATCAGAAAGAGAGAACTTCTTTGAGAGCTTGTTTGTTATGTGCTGTCAAAGGCTGTGCGGGTTGCATCAACATCTGGACATGAGGAGGACTGGCTCAGGTGATTTTATTTTGTGCACACTTTATTTCGAACCGCCAATATCATATTTTACCTAATTGTCACCCAGGAAAGCTTTGCTTTAAGGACCAAGTTTAGAAACTTGATGAAAGAAGCTAAAGATAGGGGCGTAGAGAGGTTTGGTTTTGTTCAAAATAGGCGGAAGAAGATCAAGCATTGAATATGACAAGCATCTGTGTTTTCATCTTGAAAGTAAAGCTGGGAGAAAAGGGCCGGGGAGTGAGCGTAGCTTTCCCTTGGAGTGAAAGGCACAGACAGGTATGCATCTGCAGAACGGTATTCGGATCTTTTTGTCATTCTTGTAGCTGTGTGGTGTGGCTCTCATAGGTTTGTTTAAGCTCATTTTTAGTGCTGGTGAATGGTGCTGGACTCAACAGCTGTGGGCACTAGGGTGACCAGACAGCAAGTGTGAAAAATCGGGACGGGGGTAGGGGGTAATAGGAGCCTATATAAGAAAAAGACCCAAAAATCAGGACTGTCCCTATAAAACCGGGACATCTAGGCACCCTAGTGGGCACTGAAATCTACTGGTTACCCTACCAGCAGCCACAGCTCAAGCAGTGAGCAGATCTTCGTCTCAATCCTGAGCTGGAATTGCCATATTAGAAGACAGCAAGGAGACACATACAGTTAGCTGTCCTTAGTGCCTCAGAATAAGGCATAAATCCCCATTTCTGACACAGGAAGGGGATTTCTTCCTGACCCTAGCTGATGGTTAGCTTATGTCCTGCAGCATGAAGGTTGAGAGTCTTTGCAATTGTATCCTAGCTAGAGAAATTGCAGATGTTATTCATATTCACATAAATGTCTGTTTTTAACCTTATTGAATTACTTGCATTAATGTCTTCTGGCAGTGAGTTCCAGGGGATACTTACACATTTTGTAACATGTGGCTTCCTTTTGTTCATTTAAAAATGGTTGCCTTTTAATACTATAAAATTATTATTTTCTAGTGTCATGGGGTGGAAAATGGGGCCACTTGACTGGCCTTCTCTGCATCATTCATTGTTGAAAGTATGTTCTGGTGATTACTGTACTGTCCTAGGAAACAGTAACTTTATGTTCTACTCCAAACTCTGCCGACATGGCCTAGAGCCAGTCCCCTTTTACCTTCCCTATGCCTCAGCTTCCTAATCTGTAAAATGGGGATAATAATACTTAGCTATTTCTTTTGGATGTGTATCTTGCTACAGTTGGTCATGCCTTTGTCTCCTTGAGTTTGACTGCTGTAATACACTCTACGTGAGGTTATATCTTATGACGATCCAGAAGCTGAAGTTAGTGCAAAATACACTTTATGTAGGGAATCAGTTACACCGGTTCTCTAGAGTCTGCTGTTTTTCTGTAATGTTTAGGAAAAGCTATGTGAATGGGTGATCTGTGCTGATTGTGATAGTTCGAAAGCCAGGGTTACAGTTTATGTGGAAATTACAGAATTGAAATCTTCCTACGTGTGTACTGATGTATTATGTTTAAGGTGGAGTTAAGGCTGCATGGGGTTGTTCAGGATTAAGGTGTCCAATTTGCTTTTGGAATCATAATTTGTGATTCCATACACTTTAGTGTTGGGTTGTTTGAGGGATTTGTTCAGTGGTACATCTTCCCTTCAATTCCATTTATAGCCTTCAGTGTAAGTTAACTGTTGCTGAATTTCCTAGATTTTCTTTTTTCTAAATGTAGAATGTATTTTGAATGCTATTAAAAGTTGTATTTAAGGGTTTGTGGGAAGCATTATCTATTTTTAGCCTCTCTTTTTCTTAACAATCCAGTGATATTTCTTTCTGGCACATATGTCTTTTCCATGTTCTCAGTTTCTCCTGTTTCTTTTATTGGAGACATTGGTACTTAACAGTAGATATTATCCTTCATGATAAAGAGAACTAACTGCATCCCTTCTACAATGCCAAAATGATTTGCTCCACAGTGAATCATTGTGAGGTTTGTCAAAGGTCATGAGGTCTTCATTTCCATCAAAGTGGAAATTAACTGATGCCTCTTCGTTCCTTCCTTACCCTTCTAGATCACATGATCCTTCTATAATCCTAAATCTGAATGGCCATGGATTTTTAGTCAGTACTTGGTGCTTTTATAATCCAAGACTTTCCCACAGTCAACACAGGGGAATGTCTTTCACTGCAGAATTAACTTGGGTGTCCAGCACTCGGGGCCCTAGTCAGGTGTGAGCTACCACACTGCAAATCTGGACTCGACTGCGTCCACACAGTAGCTGTGCTCATCCATGTTAGCGCTGGAACTTCTGGGGGCTTGTAGCGCTGCAGCATGATGTGATGCGCTGTGATTCTTTCCTAGTGAATTGTGGGAGAGCTTGTCTGTCCTTCTGGGCACACGGGGGAATTGTGAGAAGGCATCGGAGGACTGTCAGCACTTGAGTGGTTTAACCTGAATCCTCACTGCAAAGTGGGCAGGTTGCCAGCCCAAAGGTAAGCCATGTTCATGCGTTAGCCTAGACCCCAGGACGGGCCAGCTAGCTCAGGGGTACGCTGAGGCGTGGGTGTGAATGAGAGCCAGGATAAGGCCAACCCCACCTAATAGCTGGTTTAACGCTGCAGCGAGCATGGACCCGCAGTCATTTCTGGAGCTGGGATACACCTGTCATCTGGCAGTTTTCGATGCCAAAACTTGTATTATTTAAACATTTGTCATCTACTATGAAACCCTTTGGCAAAACCCCGCATACTCCAGAAGACGCTGGACCTGGATTCTGTGGCAAAGTCTCCGAAATCTGTGGCACTCTGTTGCAGCTTCATTTAAATTGAAAAGTGGAAGTGTTTACTCGATGAAATACTAGCTGAATGATAGTTAGCACACTAGCCCCTGTGCTCTTCATTTAGAGGTTAATGTAGAAACAGCATAAAATAAAATGATTTGATCAGCTGTCAGCATGCGGCACCTGCAGCGTGTTCCTGCATTGAAGGACTTGTCCCGTGGAAGCAGGTTTGGGGAGTTGTGCTGAGGGCATTGGCACTGTCTGGGAGTGCATGAAGCACATTAGCGAGGTATTCCTCTTATGTGATCAGCAGAGAAATAGTTAATCATGCTGGCATTTAAATTGTCAACTTTAGGTATCACAGTAACTCAGAAGGGTGGGACAGTTCATGGATCTCAGAGCTATTGTTTCAGCTGCTTGGAGGTTCAGGAAGCTTCACGCTTTCAAGGTTATCTTGGCATCTGAAAGGGCTAGAAACATTTTTAAATGAAAGTTTAGAGTCTGTAGCATCCATTTGATAACAAATGCACCATTTGTAACAAAATATGACACGCCTCATAACGTAAATACACCATTTATGACTAGCAGTGTTAAATCCAATATTTTCACATTAATAACCAGGGCATGTATCCTGTGTCTTAGATTTTCAAATAATCTATAAATCAGTGAATTTTCAGATCTCAAACTTCAGGAATTAATTTGCTAGAGGGATCCAAAAAAAGGTTAGACTCATAAAAATCAAAATGGAGACATTTAAAAATGATTATAACTAACAGATTTACTGGTAAATTCTCAGAAAATTCATTTGGTACTGTTAAGAGTAAGTGCTGTAAGTATGGGGAGGATATGATAAATTTATATTCTTCATTCATAATGAAGACCTTTCATCCTTTTAGTGAAACCCTCAATGCAACTTTAACTAAGGAACTGCTATGGTGTCTTCATCATTATAACCTTGCTTTTACTTCATGGCTCATTCACTCTTACGCCTCAATCCTTTAGGCTTAACTTTTCGCATGTGGACCAATGGGCCTACATGCCTGGGGAAAGTGAAATGCCCATTCCTTGTCTGTCTTGTCTTTCTAGGCTGTCAAATTGTTCGGCTAGGGCCTGTCTAATTTGGTTGTAACCTGCCCAGCACAATAAAGCCCCCGGATGCTACAGTCCTATAAATAATTAATAACACCAATAAATCGGGGATCCTCGTCCTGAATAATACAAGAAGCTGCTTCAGGAAATATCTGTTCCCGAACCAGTTGCACTGGGATTGAGAAACTGATTCTTTAAACCACACCCCTGTGGCCACTACACGAGTGCAGGGATAGACAATGGGCGGACCATGGGCCAAATCCGGACCACCAGACCCTTTTGAACAGACCGTGAAATCTTTTTATGTACTGATTATTATCATTATTGTGATTGCGGTGTGAAAAGATGTTGCTCTGGAGTCTGGACCTTAACTATACCTTGACCAAGGAATTTGGATCTTGACAAAAAAGAATGGATTACCTCTTTGGGTAGCGACTGTCGTGCACTATTGTCGTTTGAGCAGGTTTTGTTGCCTCCCTGCTGTTGCTACCATTCTGTGTTCCCCATCCCTGGCTGTGTTGATCGAGAGGCCAGTGGTCTGTGCTTCAAACTCGAACAATGTTTGTACTCCTGTGACCTGCGATTTGTATCCACGCAGATTGAACAGCATGAATTACCTTTCAGGTAGATTGGTTTCCATGGCCATGCGTCCCTTGGGCCTCTCTGCTCAGACTTCCAGCCGGGGAAGTGAGAGGAGGGTAGGGGCAAGGAAGGCTAAGACCCTGGACTGAGACCGTGGACTCATTTCACATTGGGCCCCGAACAGCCATCAGATAGCAATAGCCTTTGGTCACCTCAGTGTTAATCCTGTGCTGTTTGAATCTCACTGATGTGCTGCTGTGTAATATTTATACCCTTCTATTCCGTGTCATAATATTCAGAAAATAAAACCACAGCCACTAGTGCTGACATTCAGTGCTGAGGGGCACTATAGGGTGGATAGATAGATGGAGCTTTTCTTCTAATGATGTGAGAGACTGCTGTAACTACTGTATTTCTCTGTAAAAGGCCTTTCCAGTGTATACAGTATCCTCAGCACTTCTGATAGTTTAGGGAAGGGGTATTGATTTTTCCAGGTCCTGCTGTGAGTTGGCTTTTGCTGAAATGCAGTGACTCAGCTGCCCTCCTTACACTGTGGATCCGATGTATTGGGATTACCCTGGGCTATGAATTTTAAATTATATACACACGTACCCCATTGTAACATTGGTAATTTCAAGACTATCACCACTCATTTTTCCTTAAACATTTAGGACCTGATTTTCAGTGGTAGCCTCTAATTTTGAGGCACAATTTTGCACCTGCAAATAATTCTGGGATAATATCAGTGCTGTTTCTCACAGGGAAAAAAGAATGAGCCTACTGTTATTTCAGATGCATATTTCTCTTGTGCATTCCTGTGCATACATGCAAGGCAGAGATGCATGTATACGTACACACCCCACTTAGTTTCAGTTCTCATGAAAATTGACAGAAGGACTGCAATAGACTTCAATGCTCTTTTGATCGGGCCTGTACTGTGCATGCCAAGGGCCAGACTCTGCCCTTGGCAAGGTGCCTGGAATTCCCTATTCTTGCCCTGCTGAGAGGTTGGGGGTGGGGGTGAGTAAAGGTCTCTCATAGGCTACGTTAGCCTCTTCAGCTGGGGGCCGGATCTGCTCCCTAACCAAGAGCTACTAGGTGATTCTACGCCGGTGCAGACAGGTCTGGCCCAGAGACACTCAGTCTTTCTGTGGTCTTAGGCCAGGAGCGCTACGTTTCCCAAAGATGGTACCTGGTTTTAATTAGCCATTCTGTTTTGTTTCAGGTAGAGGGATGTAGGGAGACATCAGGCTTCGCTGCAATGTCATGTGGCCTAATGGCCACAGAGCAGCACCTAGCGCTCAGCATCCCCCAGCCGGCCGCAGACACTGAGCTCAGCCCTGCGCAGGGCAAAGGGCAGCGTGCTCGCAGGGCAAGGGGCAGCGTGCTCGCAGGGCAAGGGGCAGCGTGCGCGCAGGGCAAGGGGAGTGTGCTCGCAGGGCAAGGGGCAGCATGCGCAGGGCAAAGGGGAGCGTGCTCGCAGGGCAAGGGGCAGCGTGCGCGCAGGGCAAGGGGCAGCGTGCGCGCAGGGCAAGGGGCAGCGTGCTCGCAGGGCAAGGGGCAGCGTGCTCGCAGGGCAAGGGGAGTGTGCTCGCAGGGCAAGGGGCAGCGTGCTCGCAGGGCAAGCGTTGCGGGAACACCCATTCCTGCTGGAAGGCCAGCGCTGGCGCCAAGCTGCTCCCTGCCACCTTTTAGATTTATTATTTGTTTGCTGCTGAAAGGGCCTTGGAGGGCCCTGGTGCACAGAGACCCTCCCGGCCTCCTAAGAGGAACCAGGCCTCAGTGAGCTCAGAGCTATGCGCCTCCTCAGCATGACGGAGGCCACGCCCTCACCTCCTCAGCCACACCCACTGCCCGTCCAAGCTCCACCCCCTTGTGCCCTGCACTCTGGAGAGGGAAGGAGCAGAGGCATGGGGCTTGAGACCTCCTGCACTCAGAGTGGAGGATGAAGCCTGGTGCTTCTCCCCACACATAGACTCTATTCACACTCACATGGCAACACGAGAACCCCGCTGCCACGGGCTTGCGGGGTCATGGTCATCATCTCGGCTATCTGTAAGGACACCACAAACAGGAGCAACTAAAGATTTCCCCAATTAAGCATTTATTCTTTGCTTTCTAACTTATTACCTGTTCAGGGGGCTAAGCCTGCCCCATCTCTGCTCCTGTACCCGTTCGCTGGGGCAGTCGTCCTTCCCCCAGGACTCCCTGATTATTCAGGTCAGAGCTCTATTAGCAACGCTTCCAATGAGCACAAGCAGATATAGGTCTGAGTGCGAGGTCCCCCCTGCTCCGTCAAGCTGAAGTCCCTTCTGGTGGGATTATGACTGTGCCAAAGCCGTCCTTAAACAGGGTATGACGGAGTTACAAGTTGGAAGATAAATAACAACAACCAAAAGGTCAGGTTGTGTTTCTTCTAACACCCTTTTGCCAGATGGGGGCCAGCGCCACGCTGCCAGGCCTGGAACGATTTACACATCAATATATGTATGTGGGAACAACGAAGCTTCGGAGCATTTGTCTCAGTAATCCACAGAGGAAATTCCACAATGCTTTGCTTCTAACGATTTGTCATTTCTATGATCGAAGTTTGCAGAGTGAGTTTTGTGTGACTGCCATTTCGCACCGGCCATGCAGCTACTACAGCAAAGGGCACAACAGAAAACCCAGAAATAGGACTGAGCCCCTTTGGAAAACACCGTGGAAAAGAATCAGCTGGTTACATTTCTGGGTTTAAATGATGCATTTGACCCCTGTTCATGTATTGATTTAGTGAGGCATGTTCTGCTTTGTAAAAACTGCGGTTTAGGTAAGGGAGGAACAACAGGTTTACAAAGAAAGTTAGGAGCAAAGGCTTTTGATTTTCAAAGTGAAAATTCCACCACAGATTGGTGACACCTTCTATTGAGAGCAGTTTGAATCCTCTGCTTTTCATGGATCTCTTTTTCCTCCTGTTGTCATGGGGATTTCTTTTCCCTGAGTTATTATATCATGCACTTCAGCAGAAATTTTATTGCTTTTGGGGCCGGCAAGGCTCATGTGGGACATTTCTCACTGCTCACGGTGTAACACGCTGAGGTAATTTCTTTCAAATGTTTTTTGCTTGAAGTGGTTTCAATGAATTGAGAAGGGTAAGAGTGTGAATGAATGGCTGAGAATTTAGCACTGAGTTCAAGTACGGAACATACACTATCAAACTTTCCAAAGCATTAAGTGTGGAGATTATCATTTCAGTGTGGCATATAAACAGCTAGCCGTCCATTTTATTCTTTTTCCCCCCAAGTATTATTTAGCATCGGAATCTGTTTAAATTGCTTTTCAGCCCCTTTTAAAAGTTTTATTGTAAATCCCAGGCTATCTGAATGTCTTCATCCAAGGGGAAAATTATTGTTGTTTAGACTGAGGATCTAGATTCCAATCCTGCAAGATGCGGCATACCCGTTAACTTCCGTGGGAGCCGAGGGCACTTGGCAGGGTCACTTTATGACCTAGTCCTCACACACACAGGTCGTTCTGACACATGGGAGTTGGTCCCATTGTTGTCAGTGAGGCCACGTGGCTGAGTAAGGGTTGTTCATGTGAATAAGTATTTGCAGGATTAAACCTTGAACCCTCAATTCTGCAAAGATTTACACCGACGTTTAACTTTCCTATTGAATTTAGTGGGATCATTCACATGCGGAAAGTTCAGCCTCAGTCTTTGCAGGATCAGGGCCTTAACCTGTAACCGCTTTGGGGCAGAGACTTTGTCATTTGATTTCCCTGTGAAGGGCTCAGCATATGCTTGGCACCATGTCAATATAAACCATTGGTTGACATATTGAGAAAATGCCTTAATGTCAACATTAGGGGGCTATCCCGGAGCTTTTAATGTGGCCAGAAAAACATTGTTTCCTTTAGAGAACCAAGTCTCTGGATTTTTCTAAGGCCAGTTTCAGCCCTCGGGGGCTACACCCACTGAAGCCAAGGGGAATCACTGGCATGAGGGGAACGTATAGGCAATTGGATTCCCTAGCTGGGACTCCCGATCTGTGGTCTCCAGTGTGGCGCTGGCTACCTGCAGTTCATCTTCCCTTTTCCCAGATGCTGGAAGGCCCTTGTGTCACAGAGTCCCCGGGCGATGCTCTGGACCTGCTCCCCACAAAGCCAGTCAGGACTTTGGGGAGCCTCCTCTCCCTCGGAGCAGACTGTCTTCAGGGCAAGAAGCTCACACGGCTTCATCTCCTGGGTCTCTCCTTGGAGCATTCAGCATATGCCCCTCCGTGCGCTTCCCACAGCGAGTCCGCCCAGCCGGGGTCCTGGGGAAGCCAGAGGGTCCTGCACCCCCAGTTCCCAGTCAGACGTGACTCTCAGCCAGCCAGTAAAACAGAGGTTTATTAGATGACAGGAACACGGTCTAAAACAGGTCTTGCAGGTACAGACAACAGGACCCCCTCAGTTAGGTCCATCTTGGGGCCCCAGGGGGGGCCAGAGCCCCATCCGGGCACCCCTCCATTTCCCCAGCCAGCTCCAAACTGAAAAAACCCTACAGCCCCTCCTCCTCTGGGCTTTGTCTCTTTCCCGGGCTAGGAGGTCACCTGACCTCTTTGTCTCCAACACCTTCAGTTGGCACCTTTGCAGAGGAGGGGCCCAGGCCATCAGTTGCCAGGAGACAAAGTGTCAGGCATTTATGTACACTGGCCCTTCGCTCTGCAACAACCATACACCCTTATCCCACCACCTAGATACTTAAGAACTGCATAGGGGAAACTGAGGCACCCACACAGTATTCAGAGGAAACATTAAGAACAGTCCCACTTCGTCACACCTTGAGCACGTCGGGGTTTGGAAACTCACTAATTACTCCGAGTGAGACTCTCCTCGTTGGCAGCAGGAAGGCGGCACTCTTAGGCAAACCTTGTTAATTACTGCAACCGAGATTACAAAACCAACTGCTGCATGTGAACACAACATTCATTGGGTGTTTTATTCCCATCCAGGTCTCTGCTCTGCAGTTGCATTTAGTTAGTTGCCATTTCAATGCTGAAAGAGTATTTAAAAAGCAAAGTGTTTGAAGGTTGTGGAAAAAAATCATACTTATGAAAAATATCTATTTTTGTAAATCTCCAATTTTCTTCCCCAAAATCTCCACACCAGTTTAGTAAATGTTGCAAGATTTGCTGTTTTTCTCCCTGTCAGATTGTACATCTAAGCATCATAAACTTGCTCTTTATTGCTTTAATATTACAATCGCTAATCACATTTTATGTAAATGATGGCATTTACCTTGACAAACTCTCCTGTGAAGTACAGTAACTTTAAAGAATTTATTTTGCAATATAAACAGGCCCAAAATGCCTGGGGTGGATGTAAAATTCAGAGTGGTTTTTACAGCTAAGTTCTTCCCAAAATGTCCTGCTAGGTATGCTGGGGCCTGAGCTGGAGTCGGTCAGCTCCAAATTGAATCAGTGCTTGAGAGAAACTGAGTAAAGGAGGCTTATGGGAAAGAAGAATCGGCAAAGAGCTTGAAGCTACATTCTAGGACGTGTGAAGGAGCACAGGACGTTGGGTAAAAGCACTAACTGCCAGGTGTTGTGTTCCAACAATTTTCCTAGTGAACAACATCTTGAGCCAAAATTTGCTTTTAGTTGCATCCATGGAGCCACTCTGGAGCAGAATTTGGCCCTTTCTGGTATGACTGAATAAAGGCCTTGGGTTCTTTACGCCAAGAGCCACAATTCACAACTCGCTGGTGTTTTGGACCCACATACACCTCCATCCCACACAGAGATGGACAAGCAACACAACTGACTTCCCAGCACTATTCTCCCACATGTGTAAGTAGCATTGCTTCAGCCATGTCGATGCCCCTTCTACATTCACGCTCCCTGAACATTTGTGTAATTCAGCTTAACAAGCAGGGGGTTCATGGAAAGTGAATTTCAGAACCATGTACAAAAGCATTTGTAGAAACCAAATTTTGGATTCACATAGTCAAGTATGCATCCTGCATTCGTCCAATCAGGGAACAAAAGCAAAGCCATGTGACATTCTGACCAATTGCAATGACGTAACATTGCTGCGAAACTGAATTCACAGGGAACACTTTGCCATCACCACAAGGAACTAAAAATATCATCCAAAAATCAAAAATGTATACATTGGAGGAAATCACAGCCGGGGTGATGTGTGCAGAAAAAGGGTAAATTAGCCGGACAAGTAATTAATTGTAAATTATACTTTCAGCTCTAATCCCACACAAAACTGCTTTAAAATATTAACACCAGAAATGCTGATTCATGAAACTCCAGTTACAAACCGTGAATCCTACAGTCATTTCTGTTGGAGGAGATCTCTAATTGGCCAGTAGTTTATCCCCATTTGGTTCTTCCCCCTAGAGAATATTGGCATTGATTCTGCTACCTTTTGCATACAAAGTCAGCACTCTAACCTGCGAGCTAATTTCCCATCTATTTATTTCAACTAAATTAATCCCAGCTGCCATCACTGCTCTCCTGTCTCTAATTTTGGGCCTCAGCAGGATAAGTGGTACACGCTGATGGGACAAAGGTGCTGCTAGCATGTGACAGTTGAAGAAAGGGATGGCATTGTGCTGTTTATATAGGCCGCAAAGCACAAAAATAAAGAAAAAAGTGAGTGGGTTTAACCGCTAGTAGTGAGAGCCGGGAGCCCGACAGTGTTCGTGTGAAAGGCCACGGTCCTGGAATGAAATGGTGAGTCAGAACAAACCGATGCAGTAATGCAGGATTAAAGATGTGATGGTAGCCAGTGCATACCAACCCCTGCCACACCAGAGGGGGGATTCGCTTTTTGTAAACCTGATTCAAGTGATATGGCCAGGGCCAAGAAATAAAGTGCAGCCTCTAAGCAGCATTCCTGTTGGCCAAATCTGTACGGCATGGTACCAGGAATGGAGCAAACGAAGCTACCCGAGTCCCTCAGTCTGTTGCCATTGAGTTCATAGCCACACTTGTGCCTTCCTGCCCTCCACCCACCAGCCTGACTTGGGTTAGAAGCACAGAGCTGGGGGATGCAGGCTTTAATGCTGCAGTTAGCACCACTGGAAACTCCACCCTAATGTCAGTTGTTCAGGGTGGGATACGAGCGTGCCCATCCCCTCTCTCTGCCTCCCTCCCTCCCAGAGCTTTAACCACAGGAGAGTCCCTTGGAGGGGTTTTCACACCCACGAGCAATGTGAGGGAAAGAGGACATGGCAGGTCAGTGCAGTGCCAAATGACACGCGGTGTCGTCTGCCTATACTGCTGCCTTTTGCCTTCCGTCTTCTGGTGCCAGGAGCCGTTCTGGTGGCTAGCCAGAGGCTAACGGTGCAGGACAAGCAAGGGTCGTTGATCTGAAGGGTCCCCCATTCAAATATAAGCACCGCAAACCAGCTGCCACCTGAGGGTCCAGTTTAACTAGGTGAGTTGGTAACCAAGCAACAGATCACCTGACAAGGGCTATGAAGTGCCCAAGTAGAATCACCTGACTGGGGCAGGGGGCGGGCAGAGTCTTATAAAAGGGAATTTTCTCACTGGCCATTTCAGAGAAGGGGGAGCAGAGCAGGGCCAGAAGCAGACATGGCTGGGCAGGAGGAATCCTGCTGGACCCCCTGATTAAATCCCCCAGGGCTCTTGGCGTGGTGAGGGTGCTGAGATAGGCTTCTGCATGCAGGTTTTCCATAGATCTGTGTGTCTCGTTTGCTGTAAAGTGTGTGTGTTTGGAAATTCCTTTGCAGAGCCAGTGTGTTACGTAGTCCCTGCAGGGGCAAACAGGTCCACAGCTTCCCTGGAGCTCTGTGAGCATACAGCAGCTACGAGGGAGAGCTGGCACTAGTTCCAGGGTCTAGGCAACTAGACTGTAGAGTCCCCACTGCCAAGAGGGTTATCAGACACAGGCTCTGCGCCTGGAGAGTTTGCCTCCCGGGCCAGAGACGGACAGACAGTGCCTGAACTCCGCCCAGCACATGGGATGGAAGGTTTGGGTTCAGAACAGCAGCTGCTGCTTGTGCTTCTCCTCCCATCCCCCTTACACGCTCAGGTCAGCCATTGCATCATGTGAGTAAGCTGGGCCGGGGGCCGGGGAGATGACCTGTCCCTGTGGATGCACTACACATGCCTACATCAAGAACAATAAAGGTTCTTTACTCAGCTCCAAATCCTCTGGAAACCTGAAAGAAAAAAATCAAAGCACCATGGAAAAATGCCCGAAGCAATAACTTCATTGGTAAAGGAAGACATCTAGCTGAGAATTGCTAAGTCCCAGCAAATCATAATGCAATTTCCTATGCAAAAAGGGTTTATCTCTATCTAAATATTATTCTGCATCATTACTCATTGAAGGGAAGCTATTGCTATCCTAGGTTAACTGATTGAACTTTGCAACCAAAGCTGCAAGCTTATCATACTGATGATAGTTTGACTTTTATTGCTCCTAAATTGCAGTGATATTGTTAGATATGAGTAAATGTACACTCCATTAGGAAATATTAAAGTTTTATACCTCTTTAGAATTAAAAAGATTAGAAGAGGCATTTCTGCGATCTAGTCCACCATGAAATTGGAATCTATTTGGTATGTAAAATGTATAATACAAATATTCTAATAATTAATGATAACGGTGGGAATAGGTTGGATTTAATGCTCAAAGCTGGCCTGGATTTTCTGAGGCTGATAAAACATATTGCTAGACTGTCACAACCCTTATGGCAAGAGTCACTTGCCATGGTTATAGTTACATCAGGGTGTTTCATTATAAGCTTGTTTCTATATGCTCAGAACTTTCTGAAAACCTTTCATGTTGGGTTGAAATTGTCCATGCTGGGCATCTACCAAGGGGTGGCTGTTTAGAAAGTTTGAGGGAAGATTTCTGCAGCTGTTTCTGCAGTTTGCAATGGTGAGAAAATACTTTTCCATTGAAAGAGCCTTTTAAAGGTGTGTATTTGTTCATTTGTAACTTAAAAGTGGATGAACTTAAAGCTGTGGCAGTTCATTGCTCTCTTGGGACTCGGGCCCCCCATACAGCATAACACTGAAGCACATGCATAACTTTGCCAATGGGACAACGCATGTGCCTAAGTTTTTTGCTGGGTGGGTTCTAGGTCCTTCCCCTACTTCACATAACAATCAGATAAGTGCTTAAAAGGGTGGTTTTGCACATATGCCTGTTAGCTTAAGCTAGTGTTTAGAGCTTCAGTACTGACGTTGGTGCTAAGGATGAAATTCACACCTGTGCACGGAGACCAATGATTGTGAGTGTTTAACAGGTGGACAGTCTTGGTGATGGCGTTCGGCACAGAGGTGACTTTCACCCTTAGGACTCGGATCCTGCAATAAACTCTGTGCAGGTTCAGGACCAACATCACTGTCATAGCTAATGTTTTAGTAGAAAACCTTCAGCCAAGCTGTATATAAACAGTTCTCCATGGGTAGATGTCTGTGCACAGGGCTGGATTCTGCGTCAGTCCCTTCATGGTTGGTGTGGAAGCAGGGAGCCTTTCCCCATGCAGAACTTCTAACCTCTGCAAGAAGAAGCGTCTCCCAGGTGGAACTTTACCACTCTGACGACTCCCTTTCGCCTCTTCTTCTTTTCATCCCTGCAAGAGCAACACTGGGGATTCCAAATGGAGTTTGTAAATGGGGCCAGTCCAATAGCAACTCAGACTTATTAATGTTCTTTTAATTGTTCCTTTGTTTTCTTCAGGGGGACAAAGAAATTAAAATAAAAAACCTGCCATTATTATGAGGTTAGGGTGTGTATCTCTGTGCTCAAAGCTGGGGAAATGAAAAAACCCAGGTTGTCATATTAACGTTCAGGGGCCGCGCTGCACGTACCTTGTATTCCTAGTCATGTCACCCTTTGTGAAAGTGCATTTTAATATCTAAGCTATCAGCTGCACAACACTGATCACTCTGTTTTTAAATGTATAGGACAGACTCTGGAGATCCTTCTTCACTGACCTGATGATGAGACCGTTGGCATTTCATTGCTGGACTTGTCAGTGCTTTAATGAATAACTTTAATGTTACATTAATGTAGGATTCTTGTACTTTAATTATTTGTGATGCCATTGGAAATGAAGGGGCACAAATGGCAGTGAGTTCAAAAAGCAAGTGGCAGGTTTAATTGGCTGTATGTGTGAAGCTGGAAGTTCTTGGTGATTAACTGCACAATCCCTCGCAGGGCCAGCTTCTCCAGTCCAGCCACGTTGTGCTCAGCATCCGATCCCACGGAATGGGCAAAGGTGGCTTGAGGCTGCCTTTGCGCCCCCCCGCCCCAATCCTGGGGACAGTAGGCCACCAGTCTGATCCCTGATGTAAAGTAGAGCAGCCTCAAGGCTGCTCTACTGTGTGTCATGCTGCCTGTGGCACCAAGGGGACGTTCCAACAGGTGGAGATCCCTGGGGTTCCCTTTGACCACAAGTTGATGGGGGATGAATGGCACAGGAGCTTCTATACTAGCACTAATATCACCTGTGGATTCCTCTATACATGGGGACTCCGCCACTGGCAGTTACGCTGGCTTTCAGGTTGCTTTGTGCTACCAGAAAGGTGCAAAGCTGCTTAATAGACCATAGAATCTGGCTCAGAATAGTACTCTTAAAAATATGCAAAGGTACAAGGCTTGCTTTCTCTGGGTCCCATGCATGCCATGCCTGTGGCAATAAAACCATTTATGAAGATGTTTTGCATTCAAGGATCTGCAGTTTCCTGGCCCATGAATATTCAGATCCTGGCTTGTCCTTTCTGTGGGTCGACTGTACCTACACTTTCCTCCTCTTTCTTTTTCCCCCCAGTGGATTCAATTCGTTCTATTTGCTGCATTAGCGATAAACAATTCCCTCTGTGGCATAAAAATCAGTTTGTGTTTCATTGTCTCCTTGTTACATTATAAAAACTGGTCAGGGAAGGGTGAGCGGGGACCCTGCTGGGGGGCTGCCCCGTTTGCAGAGCCGGGCACACGAGGGCACAAGATGTATGTGGGGCAGCATTGAGAATTAATGAAGAGTCTTGAAAACCACAAACTCAAAAGGTTGTTTCTGCTGAGACAGGAGCCCCTAAATCACTTAGATGCTATTGAAAATTTTTACTCTATAGTCTTAAAAGTGGGGCCTGTTGGAGTCAGTTCTGAGAAGGCTCCTAAACACACAGCACCTCTTGTTACCCAGTGGGGATGGAATACATTTAACTGGTCTTTATTTAAACTGAAGCATGAGTTCCTTGGTGCTGAAGCATCAATTTCAATCCAACACAGAGGTCTATTGAAATGATATCTGAAAACGTCCACCGTTTGAAATATTCACTAGGGAACCGGGACTGTATCGAGGAGCCGTGTAATTTGACTTCCAGGGCATGGGAGCGCACAATGTAAAGAAAGAAATTAAGCTTTATAAGAGCCGGAATAACACTGATTACGTGGGCAGGGTATATAAATAATTATACAGGACGCCAGAATTTTGTTAGCAGTCTGCACTTTTAGGGGGTTGAAATGTCGTCAGGTACCTGAATAATGTTAACAGACCCATAAATCATTCTTATTTCACACTGTGTTAAACAGAAATCATATTAGTTACAACATTGAAGAGAATCTAAGTAAAGAAAAGGGAAAGGCAAGGTAGTAAGAGGAAACTAGATTTAAATCTAATTGCTTTTTCATGTGTATTTCACTGCTGTTTGGCTGGAACACAATGGTATTCTGTAGGAACTAAAGATTAGACTGTGCACTGGGAGGGAATTCATACAATGTTCCTCATCTCCCATCCAGGTTGTTAACAGCACACAGTTGTATTAACGGTGGATGAAAGAAGATGTCTTTGTTTATTATTTTTTTTTAAAATGGCTTGTCCTCTTCTTTCTGTGACTAATACATTTTTAAGCTGTAGCACTGGTTCCTTTTTCATTAATGAGATTAAATCTAAGATGAGAATTTCTAGACCAGAATGCTCAGAATAGCTGCTTTGACCTACGTGGATTTAACTAGCGTTGGAATTCTTGGAGAAAGAGCTCTGTGCTTTTCCAATCCCCAAGACTTGTGTGCCACCCTTGGAAAATGCCTGAACTGTCTAACAGAAAGTGAAGTGACTAATTAAACCCACTATCTTCAGAACTAACTATGGAACCAAGGCCAGGACTGTTCTCCACAGCAGCCCTGCAGGTTGTGGTGAATCTCTTTGCTGCAGGTTTCAGCTGCTGTGACATATTGAAAGTTCCTGTTAATAACAACATAAAGCAAAGAAGCTTAAAAAGAAAATACGTCTATTTAAGATGAAAACCCATTTTAAACAGATGAAAAATGAGAGAGTAGGGCAGGATAAGTGGGATGGCAAAGTTAAGGAATTAATCACATGGGTTGTAATGTGAAAGGGAAATAAACGTGATAAAAGGATTTGTCTGAGTAGATTACAGACAAATAAAAAAAAGCACCGGGCATCACTGGCTTGGGAATTGTGCTCTTTAGAAATCTTCAATCATCCTTACAATCAATTCTGCATTTCCTTAATAGCGGTGTGAAACATGGCTCCTGTGCATTGGCTGAGATTAACCGCTAACTGCAAACCATACATTAAATGAAGTATTGAATATTTGTCTCGCAACAATACACTTGGAAGTTGTTTATTTCTTTGCTAGGTCTTCTGCGATGCATTTAGGTACCGTACCTAAATTGTAAAATACATACTTGGAATATCTGCACTCAATTGTCTCCCAACGTCTTGCCTGCAAAGCAGCTGTGCCGAGGACCCACAATTACAGGGAGTTCTTCTTATAAACGGATTGTTTGTTTCGGGAGACAATTACACTGTGACTTTATTATACAATGTATGTTTCCCTGCAACAAACAATCTGCTTTATGGGTTTTCTTAGTAAAATACCAAGTTGAGATATGCTATGCTCACTAATATGATTCAATTGTACTGTGTTATCTGACCTTTAAGGAACTTGCAATCTATAATAGCACGGTTCTACCGCAGATCTACTAGTAAAAAGGCTCAGCTTCTGGGGAATTCAGTCTATAAACAAATGTAGCAGAGGTATAAAAAGAGTAACTAGGCATCTTAACCCTTTTACTGCTGACTTTCTGAGGTGCTGAGTGGCAGTAGCATTCCAGTGTGGATTATATACTCCATTGCTAACGGAATATAAAAGTCTCCCAGTATGTACCTGGGACGCTGTGCATCACGGGGAGGCCTCCCAGGATATCGGCCCTGGGTTCTTGGGAGTCAGATAATACAAAACTGGGACCATTTCTCTCCTCTCCCCCAACTTTGGGAGGTTGGATGCAAGGAGAGCCACATCTCAGGCAGTGCAGGCGTTGGCTGCAGCTTTGCATGACCATAGGTCACTGAAATAAAGCTTTGCACAATGAAAATCACCTATGGCCTCACTCGACCAAGAACTCTTGGCAGCAGTGTCCGCGGGAGCCACCCTGGACATGCACAGAGCTGTTCTCACGTACTGTCACATACAGTTACTTCAGAGCCCCCCACCCCCATGACAAGTAATCCATTCCCATCCCCCACCCTGTTCCATCACAGTCAGTGAAGCTTTGGGCTCCCCCCAAATCATATCTTCCTCTGCCTCCCTGTTCTCCCCCAGTGCTCAGTTTCATGGCTCAGCAGAGGGAAGCTGCCTGCTCCGGGAACTCCATCGCTCTTTTCCTGGGATTGAAGGAGTGACCTACCCCCATCATAACTCAGTTTTCAGTGTCTCTTATTGACAGGTATTAGCAGTTCCCCATCTACCTTCTCTGTGTCACTCGTTATTTTGTATCCTTTTATCATGTCCCCTCTTGTATGTCTCCTCTCTCAAGTAAACAGGCACAATTTTTTAAAACTCTCTTCATAGAGAAGGTTTCCTAGACCTCTAATCATTGTTCCTGGCTGTATCTGAACCCTCTCTAGGACAGTAATGCTCCTTTTGGGATGATTTTGGATGACTTTATTTAGATAGGGGCATGATGTGGGATATTCAGGAATCTCCTATCCCTATCATAGGGGCAGAAAACTCCAGCAGAGGAAGGAAATAGCCCCTTACTTTGTTAATGGCTATTTTCGAAGAAGCTCCAGTAAAGCCAGTGCCAATCCCTTGGTTTGAAGGGTTTTTTCCCATCCTGCCACATGGACTTCAGGTACAGATCTTTGTGAAATCATTTTTCCACTGAAGAACCAGAGATCATAGAATCACTCTGTTTAATGTTGAGTGTGCATGAACGTACAGGGATATTATCTGAGGCTCTAATAACCTCCTTAAAGGTCACCTTTTGATCCCATCAAATATCCTCTTTACTGGGAGATAAGGTTTAAAAATGAAAGGCGAAAAAGAAATCGCTTAGGAGAGAAGGAAAACTCAGAAGCTAGCAGTGCAGGCAGGTGACGAGCATTTTTACTCTCAGGTTATTAGAGCAACTGCTGAACGGTTGGAGAAATCACCATGCAATGGGTGAACTGCTACTGAGGTTTTATGGGCAGTAACTTTCTTAGGAGTTAGATCCCTAGGGAGGCGCGCATGTGAAATCTCCTTTGAATGTATTCAAAATAGTGCTGCGGTTAGAAGGTAGAATCTTCTGTGAATCAATGGATAGCTTTGTGACTTGATCCAAATTATCTATGTGATGCCTCTTGCGATAATGAAAACACAGGGTTGAATACTGGCCCTCAGTGTGCACTAGAATCCTGTTGGACTGCAGCGTTCTCTGGTGCTGGGTTAACTAATGCACCAGGGCAGCCTGCTTGAATTAATCACTTGCAGGCTTTTGCTTAGGAGAAGCAGCATAAGGAATCACTCAGGATTTAACTCTGAAAACCTACAGTGGGGAGCCTAGTGGCCGGTGCATTGCACTAGCATGGTGGGTTATAGTAATTGCTCTTCGTTAGCACCTTCCATCCAAGGTTCTTGTCCCGCTTTGCGGGTGTGAATGAATTTAGCCTCCCAACACCCCTGTGAGGTGACTTTCCCCAGGGGCATGCAGTGAGTCTGGCAGAGGTAAGGACTGAACGTGGCTCTTCAGCCTCCCAGTCCTATGCTCTATCCACAAGACCAGCCGTAGCCCTGTAGAGGCTGTGCTGTCTTCTCATGTGTCCAGCTCTGAAGAATGACGTAAGAACCCTTTGAAGAGAACCAGCTGACTTAGGAATTGCACTGACAGACTTGAAGGGCTGCTGTAGGATCATGGCGAGGAGAGAAATGGAGGGGAGCTCCCCCTCTGGGGTTGTTGGTGGCCCACTAGAACGGCGAAGCTCAATGATGAACAAGCAGGCAGGAGGGTGCTGGGTTTCGTGAGCTGAAATGTCTATGGGGCAGCGTGTTCTCCGTCGTAGAGTTCTTGGGATGCCTGTATTGCCCTGAGTGTTCCCCAAGGGCAGGGACTGTGTCTCCGTAGCCGTGCACAGCACCAGGAGCGCTTCTGATGTCAAAATACCACGTGAAATGTAAGCTTAGAACATTACTGTTTGGGGGCTAGAGGAGAGGACTCAGCAGATCTCTCAGGCCTGGGTGTGCTGGGCTTAGGATTGGCTTTATATCAACCCAGTCAAGTCAAAGAAAAATCAACTTCTGCTGGATCTTGTGGGTAGGCGGTGAGTCAGTCAGCGGGACCGGCACTTTCCTGCTCTGCTGGGTAGCAAGCAGAGCATGGCGTGCTGCCTTCTCGGGCCCAGCTGATAACATGATCACTAGTGCTGTGGTTTTCTGCTCTGCCTGGCTTGATGTTCGCCCCCTCACACCTCCACCTGGCCAGCAGGGTGTGGAACGTAATCCTGACATGTTTACATGGCGTGTGGATTGAGTACAGAGCCTTTCTGCAGAACCTCCAGCCACGGGAGCCCTTCTGTGACGTGGGGTTTCAGCAATTGTTTGCCTTTTACAATCAATTCCCATGTGAGGGGCTTGAAAATGTATAACTGTCTCCTTGAAACTGTGGTGTTCCGCAGGTGGGAACTCGCAGGGCCTTTTAAAAATCTGCAGGAAGGATTTAAAAAGGAAACCTTGACTTTTAGATTGATTTTTAAATAAGCATATATTTAGCTGGTTGTGCTTGAAGTACATATTGGATTATATTCTTCTGCAAACAGAATATTCTAATTGATCTTGCTAATAAATAATGAAAGCCGGGCATGCTACATATAATTCAAGGTTATCCTATGTTTGTACCGGCAGCACTGGCGTGGTTTTTGATGTTTAAAAGATTGTTTCTTTATCACAAAAAAAAAAAGAGAGCAAGAGAGAAAGAGAGAGGAGGGGGGTTGGGAGCGAAAGGAGAATGCTGGGTTTTTGTCTAGAGTTCCCTTCTGTTCTTTTCTAAAATGTAATTAGTGAGCTTCACAGTGTGGGATTCTTAAACACATACAATTAACGGGCAAGCCTTTTCTTCTCTGGGAATGGCTGGCCATGGCACAGAGCTGGCCCTGGATTCCTGGGGTTTCTAGCCACCATGACTAACTGTCCTAGGTTTGCTGTTGTAAGCCTGACCCTTCATGTTCTTAGTGCATCTTTTTTGTTTGCAAATAATAACAGAAAGTCTTCAGCAATTGTCAGGATAAAGGTGCAGCTGATTACCAGAATGGTAGATTGTCTGCAGAATCAATTTTAATGTTGAGCCTAATATTGATCGGAGCTGTGACGGGTCACTTTCCTGTAGTGCAAGAAGCTTCAAGGAGCGTCTGTTCTGGGCTGGATCCAAGGTGTCTGAACGCTCAGAGAATACTAACCTCGCCAGGGCCGGGGAGCTGGAGTGGCTGGATTCTGTGTGTTTTCTGAAGCATTCACAGGAAGGAGAGCGCACCACAAGCCTCAGTGGACAACTTCTCCCTTGTGACACTTTCCACGCAGGCTGGTCTTGTTGCAGGGCACACCCTCTGGGAAGGCATCAGAGGTTACAGGCAGAGTGATTCCAGCACTTGAGATGCACGTGTATCTGTCTGTCTAGGGACCACATGGCAAGACGTTGTACAAACCAAACCGGCTACCCAGAGAAGCGCAGCCTAGATTCCTGCACACAGTAAACCTGAATCAAAGGGGCAGCTCTCAGCCTCATTTCAAACCAGGGCACTCAGAGCACCACAAAACATGTATGGAATGGACTTCCCCAGAGCTGGAACATCTTGCTATAGACATTGTGCTGGTCAACCCATCAACAACGACAAACATTGGCTCATCAGACCCCAGTAGACAGCCAGCAGCACAAAGGCCATGCACAACCTCCTGATTCAAAGGAGCCTGGTTTGTTTTATGGTTTGCTAATGTTGCGTGGGTCCTTTGCTTGCAAAGCAGAAATTAATCATTTGGTGACATTTCAATGATCATACAGGGGTAGGGCATTTATTTGGCATTTAACATAGAGTAAATAACCATTTCTCTCCCCGAGACAGTGCAAATCACACGAGGCCAGATTTTGACCTGGTGAAAGTGTTGGCAATGTGACTGCAGGGAAGTTGCTCCAGGGCAGTAGGTTTTTTGCCCAGCCAAGTGCAATTATAAAGCCTGTTCTAGATGTCGCAATAGAGTCTCAACTAAAGCCCCAGCTTGTGGCCGGAGCCATAACAGTGATCAGTCGTGTGGAGGACGAGGAGTTCCGTGTTCAAGACTTTGAATGTTGGCTTCATTCTGAATCAGAGCAAAAATGGCTAATTATGAAATTCTCTGCAAAAGAAAAGTCAGAAAAAATGTCAGTTGCGGTTGATCAAATGTTTAATTATTATTTATTTAGGGTTGGCAGAATTAGATTTTTTATGTAATTTCAATGGGGGTAATAGGAATGTTTATTTTTAAGCTTTTTTATTTTTATCAATTTAAATTTTCTGAGTTGCACAAAATTATGGGATGTTTAAATCCCATAATTTTGTGCAACTCAGAAAATTTAAATGTAAAAAATATTGTATTGATTTAAATTTTCAGAGTTGTGGTAAATTAAGGGGGGAGGTGTCAGAGTGATTATTTAATGGCAGTAGACATCGAGATTCAAAAAGTTAAAGCTAAAGCTTTATAACCCTTAAAACACAAATTGTCAGCATCATATTTCAAAATATACAAATTAAATCTCCTTAAATCAAATTCTAATAAGTTCTCAAGCAGCATTTTTCCTACTTTGCCTGTCTGTACATTTCAATTATATTCGATGGAAATGTTTTTCTTGTTTTGTGTGTGCAGGGTGAAATAGACATTTACCAACATATCCTAATAAACATCTAATCATTCCAAGCCTTATTATATTACATTATACAAAATAAAAAAAATTCTAAATGAAACGTCATTTCAAAATGAAAAATGGGAACATTTTGTTCCAAAAATGTCAAAACAGGACATTTCAACATTGTCAGGCCTTATTTTCCCCATTTTCCTTCCAAAATAGCGTTCCAGTGAAATCAACTAGATTTCATGAAGCATTTTGATTTCCATGGAAGTGCATATTTTGATGGCAGAAGGTCTGTCGACGTTTCTCTGACAGCTCTAACCGTGGGACGATGGTGATTATCACATGTCCCATCCCAGCGCGTGGCGCTTATCAAATGGGGAGGCGCCTAGACAAGCTATTGGCTGGTCCTTGCCATCCAAGTGAATCCCTGAAGCAGAATCCTCGGGATTACAGGACTCCCAAGCAAAGAAATCTGCAGTGCTCTCCGTGGGCCTGCAAGCCACGATTGCAGCTCTCCCCATGACCCCTCAGTGAAGCAGGCAAATGCTTCCTCGCCCGAGCTAGGGCAGGGTCTGTGTTTAGTCCTTTGACCTGGACTGAGGTTGCTCCTCTGACCTCGCTCCCTGGCTCTCCTGCTGCTGTGTGAGCGGTTTGCGGTTTGTGCCTTTTGGGCTCTGCTAGTGCAGTTGTTGCTTGCGAGCCCCTTTCCCAAGCTCTCAGCCAGCAGAGGAACTTGTAGCTGTGTTGGCCCCAGGACCTTCTCTGCAGTGTGCTGAGCCTGGACCGGCTGCTGCTCCTTCTCCCCTCAGGCCCCTCTGGAAGGGGGCAGGTGTCAGTGCCAGCTCCGGGGGGCTCTGGGCGGGAGGGCTTCCTCTGCTAGCGTTGTGGACGTGCTGTGTTTCCAACATTTACCCACTCGCTTCACAGACGCGCCCTTCGAGGAGGGGTCCCGTGCGCCCAGCCCATCTCCCCTGCTCACCACCCCCTGGCACCCTGGCCTGCTCAGACTGAGTATTTGCTGGTCTGCCCATGCAGCGGGGCAGGCACCGGGAACTTGCTGTCGGTCAGATGCCCGGCAAAGCGGGCAGGAGCAGAACGGGGGGAGCAGCAGCAGCCAGGCTGGCGGGGTGCAGGGAGGAGAAGCCACCAGCGAGCACTGGAGAGAAGGAGGGAAGGACCAGGGAGACGAGGGTAGTGGGTAACAGACACTGCACTGGGGTCGGTGCTCCACACCCCTCCTGAGTCACTGCGATCAGACCCTGCAAGGCATGGCCAGGAATCCAGGCGCTGCACAGGGGCCTGCTCTGCCGGCTGCGCTCAGCCCCTCCTCTCCCCACGCTAGCCACAGGTGGAGCAGGGAGCCCTGAGCTTCAAGGCAGCTGGCTGAGCAGAATCTGCAGGCATGGAGCGGCAGTGCCAGCCTGTGGCTGGGGCTGGGTGGGAGGGGGGCTGAGAAGCAGAGCAGAAGATAATGTCTTGTTTTGTCTCCTGGGCAGGCCGACCCCTCTCCAGCTCTGAGCATATCCCCTTGCAGCCGGTGGCTGGAACTTGTCCCTGCTCAGTGCTCGTGGGGAGGGGACGGTGCAGAGAGCTGGAGCTGGACCAACGAGCTGCTTCTTTTGCTGCTGCCATGTTGCCCCTTGTGTGGAGCTGTTCTTGCTGAAAGTCAGAGGTGGCGGTTGAGCAGCAGCCGGTGCAGCTCTTCCAGGAGGGAGGAAACATGTTGCTATCGTCCCTTTCCTAAGGAAGCTGGCGCCGTGCTCCCCACCAGCTGGGGCTCCGGCATGATCAGCCAGCAAAGGCAGGACGATAGCAAAGAGCTGAAAACTCATTTAAAAACCATTGCATTTGGATGCGCGTGTGCAGGGAGCTCACAGATTTTCTGCTCCTCTCCCCCTCGCTCTGTGTCACTGGGGAGGGTTGCATGGAAAACAGGATCCGGGTGAGGACGTTTATTCCCAGCCCTTTGGCTAGTGGGGGGCAGGATGCATGGAGCTGAGTTTTAGGACATTCAGGGCCAAACCCCAGGCCTCTGATACAGCAATGGCATCACGTTCAGTGAGTGCACCGAGTCTGCCAGGCCCCTGGACAAGCACTTCCTGGGATTCTCCTCCCCCCAGAATACTCTGCCTGGGATGCATAAGCCAGGCAGGGGCAGAGGGGAGGGTGTGTTTGTGCTGGCAGGAAAGGATTTAGTTGGGGATTGGTCCTGCTTTGAGCAGGGGGTGGGACTAGAACCTCCTGAGGTCCCTTCCAACCCTGATCTTCTATGATTCTATGACACAGAAGCCGGAGGCAGGGCAGACAGTTACACTCCTGTGACTTGGGCAGCCCCGGGGCTGCTCTCAATTGGCAGAGGAGTTTATTTTCCTTTTGCCTGAAATGTGCTCCAAAAGATAGCAGGCACGTGAGGCAGGGAATAGTAATTAGAGCGGGGCACTGAGCGTCAGGGCGGCTGCTGACTCTGCCACTGACTCGTGGCGTTACCTTGGGCAAGTCACTTCACCTCTCTGTGGATACGATAATACCTGTCTCACAGGGTGTTGTTACGAATCTGAGTTAATTAGTGCCTGTAGAGAACTTCAGATCCTTAGAGGGGAGCTGAGTATCACTGCTAGTCATGTTTGTAATTTAATCTAATTTTTGAAAGTCTCCCTGGCAGAGAACACTGGCCCCGGCTCCCAGACAAGAGCCACCGTAGCCCGACTCCCCAGACTGCTGCTTCTAGCTGTGTCGGTCCCTCGGACACGCTGGCTCATGCTGCCCCCACCGGCTGGGCTCAAGCACAAGCAGGGGGGCGGAGGGGCTGTGAGGCCCCAGTTCTGGCCTGGTGTCATTGTGACGTCTCAGCCACCACCGGGGATGTCACAAATAGATGCAGATGATGAGTGTCTCCTGCCCTCAGGCTCTGAGGGTGGCAGGATGCCTGGCTTGTCGGAGCACCAGGGAATCTGGGACACACAAATATTAATAGAATTGCTGCCTTTCGGGAGCCTTCTACAGGAGTTTCTAAAAATTCATTTCCCCGGAGAGCTGAAAGCTCTGGTGAGCGGCCAGTGCTGCGTGTGGGTTGGCTGAGGCCTGGGGCTGCTCCTAGACCCCAAAGGGCGGGGACGGGGACATTTGGCGAGTGAGCAGGCCGACGTGCTCTCTGCACACGCAATCGCCTCGACACAAACCTCACCCTCTGCTGGCGCTTTGTGCCCTAATGGCACTAACTGAGCAGCTCTGTCACGGGCCCTAGGCCCAGGGGCCCACTCGCTGCCTGTGCAGATGAGTTTGTCGTGAGCCGACCTTGGCCTGAGGACTAGGAAGTGAGCCGGGCAGGGCAGGGAATGTTTGAGACAGACCCTCACGGAGACAGACTGCCCCCTGCACTGCATGCTGAGCTCCTCTCCGCTGGATGGCGATAGCCGCTCCGGGAATACGGCTTCCCAGCAACCCAAGCCAACCAGGCGCAGCTGCGGGCTCGGGGGCTGCTCTCAGGTGTGTTGTTTTAATAGGTTAGGAACCTGGGGACCATCTGTTCCAGCTTTGGGGGAAACTATGAACAATTTTTGACACATGCTGCAGCTGTCTGCCCTGACCCTGGGTTCAAATCCCTGTTACCTGCACACTCTGCACCTCCAGCTGTAGCCATTAGCTCATCCATTGGGCCTTGGCGAGCCAGAGAACACAGATCCTGCAAACCAAGTGACCATTCAATACTTGGCCTGTTGGGGATTGGACTGAGCTCAGGACCAAAACTAATTGACCCAGAGTCCCAGCATGGGCTAAGCTGGGGTTTGGCACCGGAATGAAAAGCAAATGCAGGAACAGGCTCCCGGGGTCTCTCTCCAAACATTCTCCCCCCCCCCTTTATTTTCTTTCCTCGACTGTCGCTGGGTTTCCCCCCAGCCAGGGCTGGAGGCAGGACGGATGGGAGCTCTTTCCACAGCGTTCACAAGCTTGGAGTTCCCTTTGCTGCTGTGGCTTCCGCAGCTCGTTCTACGGTGGGAGGTGGGGAGCAGATGTAAGCGGCTTGAACGGGCTGAGCAAAGTCACTGCCCAGCGAGGGAGAATTCAGCATTCGTCGTGCTGGCCTGTGGGGCAGACAGAACCGCTAACCTGGGCTCAGGCTCAAGGGCTGCTGCCACCACACGCGTCGTCCCAGAGAACGCTCGGGGACCCCCGGCTCCCACAGCCGATCTGGGAAGGGCAGCGCCGCATGAGGCCGACAGAGACTTGGGGAGACATCGTCAAAAGGGCCCGAGTCCCACTTTCAAAGGTGACTTGGGCACATGGGAGCCGACGTCCTGGGGACTGTTCCTGAGACGTCAGGCACCTGAGTCACACCCTCAGTCTCTGCCCAAAGGCGCCTACAGTCTAACAGACAGTCCCGTAGAGGGAGCTCTGTGGGGCAGACAGCCACAGGGTCCCTCGATATCCGGGCCCTGGAGGTATATTACTGACTAAGGTGGCTGGTGTATAGTGATACCTTGGACATAAGTGTCCCCTATCCGGGTCCTGTTCCTATCCAGACCCAGCTGCTGGCTCGTGCCCTCTCCACTCCCCAGCTCCAAGCCATTGCAGGCTGCAGTTTGCACAGCAGAGACACAGCGTGGCCTCGAGGTCCAAGCACAGGCCAGGAAGTCAGGAACTCCAGCATTTTACACCCACTTGTCACTGACTCCCTTAGTGTCTTTGGGCTTATCCTCAACTTACAGATGGGGAAACTGAGGCACCACTATTACTACATAGGAACTGCCAGACTGGATCAGAACCGAGGTCCATTCAGCCAAGTGTCCTGACTCGAACAGCAGCCAGTGTCACACGCTTTAGCGGAAGGACCCAGGAGCAGACAGTTACCGACTTACTGGCCCACGGGGAAACCTGCCAGTGAGCAGTTGGCTTAGGCCCTGAAGCCGGAAGGGGTAAGGTTTGTCCTATGCAATGTAACTGGATGGCCTTGCAAGCCGTATAAATGTCTAATCCTTTGCTGAATGCTAAGCAGCATCAATGATCCCCTCTGGCAGTCCGTTCTAAAGTTCAGTTCTGCAATTTATTAACACACAGTATTTCTCTGTACCGGTGTTCAGTGTGTCGTCATTCAGTGCTGGCGGCTGTCCCCTTGTTTGTGAGTCATGGGCAGGTAGATAGGGATGTCTGATCTACTGTCTCTAGAGAGACAAGGGGCGGGAGGTAATATCTCTATTGGACCAACTTCGGCGGGTGAGAGAGACCAGCCTTAGAGCCACGCCGAGCTCTTCTTCAGCTCTGGGTCTCCAGAATTGCTGTGCCACTCATGCACGGCATCTAGGTCTCCGCTGCACCTGGCTGCTTTCATGGCTCCATCGCCCTGGACTCTGAAAATCTCTGCTGGGATTTAAGACACCAAGATCCAGGCCTCTCTCTGGCCCAGAGGGGCCCTTTCCCAGGGACAGGAGCGGGGCCAGTGCGCAGGCTGCAGAACCCCATTTGCAAGGCACCAACTCGCCCGTCCTCCCCCCGCCCATCCCAGAGCTTGAGGCGTCGGGGAGGTAAAAGCTGTATCTGAATTTGGCAGATCAGGCCCCTTGTGAGCTAGGACTGAACAAACTGCACTGCTCTGTTCTCTTAGCTCTCCTGGATGGAGGATCTCTAGCTGCCCCATCTTGCCACAAGCCAGTCCATTGTTACCGGCTCGGTTCTTCTCAAAACACACAAAATCTGATTCCTGTCTTCTTTTGCTTCAGCCTCCGCAAAGGGTGAAGATGACAGGAGCTTGACTAGCTGTTTAACAATCTGCCGTTGCCTTCTCCCTTCTCCAATTCCCTGCAATCATTCCATAGCGATCCAATTTTCTCTCTCACATTTGCTCTTGCTAACAGATTTGAAAAACTCTTTGTTAACGGAAATAGTCTCTGGAAGTCACTGCATTGTATTTCTTTTTGCTATTCTAATTAGCCTTTTAACTCAGCACTGCTCATATTTATAGGTGGCAAATCTTCCCCCTGTTGCCCTGCTTCTCCGGGTATGGAGAAACCTGCTAAAAGCCTTTTGTGCCTGGCTGTTTTCTACATCCTGCTTCCCCTGCCTTTCGCCTTGTTCAAACACCCGGATGCTCTGCTGCACTCTCTCACCCAAAAACTGGATGGGATTCCAGGGTCACATTCCCAGGAAGTCACAAACCTTTGAGCAGCTGCCTCTGCTTCTTATCTTCATGATTATTTCCAACCCACTCACATGGTGGTCTTTTGCTCCTCCCTACTCCATCCAGTTCTTCACCGTCTCTTGGAAAAATGGCTGCCTGGCATGGGCGCCCACGTAGGACTGATTTCCCCTGTCCTAGCAGCTTGTCAGTGTGGACATGGATCCACTTCATTCATCTCTTGCATGCTTTTAAGATCTCACTTCCCAGTCACACACCACAGTCTCTCTGCATCCGTGAACTCTGAACGATCGAGTGTAGCCTTTTGTTCTGAACATCTTAGCTCCTTTCAGTCAGAAAGGTCTTTACGTTCATACAAAGCGAATGGGGCAAGATATTCTTTCCTAGCCACCATCCTAATTAATATTTTAAAATAAATCACACTTTTGATTCTTTTAATATATTTAAGAACTTGGATCAAACGATGTGCTATGCTGCATGCTGGAAATGCTCTGAGTTAAGACTAATGAGTCCATTTTCCCCAGTGTGTGTGTTTACATGCACTTATCCTACCAGACCTGATGGGAGAGTGACCCGTAAGAACTCTCTTCCACCACGTCTTCCTAACCTTGACTTAGGGACAATTCCCCCGGTAATGCTTTATCTCTGCACTTACGAAGCTTAAGCTAACCCAGAGCTCTTCTGGTTCAATGCCAAATTCCAGAATCAAACAGCAAAGTGATTTTTACAGGGCAATGTTTTATACATTGTAAAAACTTTATCCTTGCACTGGAGATGTAGAGCTTTACCCTTTGTGCCATCCCGCTGCCAGAGCCTTTCACGTTGTGGTGTCCAACGGAGAACACGCGGGGAATCTGCTGGCTTATCCGCATTTAGAAATTGTGTTAAATCTTAAGAGCCTCATTCCAGGTAGAAACATTCCGGTGACAACGATGTGTTTTCCATTGTGCAAATCTCTGGGTGTGGTAAGGAGGGGTGGAGAGTGCAGACAGACGGCACAGCCCGAGGAGCTTGCTGGGCTACTGCTAAGGTGCATTGTTCTAAGGCGCTGTCTCTCTTTAAAGAGGACGCTGTGTTCTGGAGAAGGTCCCTTTGAAAGCTGAAGGGGAGCTCTCCATCTTTGCACCTCCTGCCAAAGTCCATGAGAGTTCCAGTTCCCAGGTCCACTGCAAAAAGCCAGTACTTGTAACAGAGACCTGGGCAATGCTATCCCCACCCCGAAGCATTCTGCTGTGATCAGCTCAGGTCATCCCAGATGTGTGGTAACCCCCCAGGCATAAATTATAAACCATCCTGAACATGATAGTGTCCCATACTAGGAAAGAATAATTCCTTCCAGCGCAGGAATCGCTGGGTGAGATTCAGTGTCCTGTGCTAGTCAGGTCAGACGAGAGAACTGTAACGGTCCCTCGTGGCCTTGCAATCTGTGGCTTTCCCTGGAGGAAAGGACGTCTCCTCACATTAGGAGCTGAAGCCAAGTTCTCCAAACTCTCGTTTGTGGGGAGGTGTAACTTAGTATGGGATGAGAACATCTTGCATGGCAAGGAACCAAACCAGAAATGAGGCTGTTTTCTCACCGGGGAAACTCCGGGTATTTTCCTAATATCCCGTTTTTGTAAGTGCATATTTTGGAACACTGACGGCTGACACAAGATATTAGCCCTTGTCTAGAGATGTCTTTTCTGTGCATACATTACATTTTTGACACCTTGTTTTCTTTTTTAAATTGCTCCAGTTCCTCAAACTCATCTCCATTTTATCATTCGCTCGATGCTCTGCATGTTTTTGTCAAGTTAATGAGATAGTAGCAGCATTAATTCTGTGCGTCAGGATCCTTAAAGAGCCAGACACATGGGAGAAAAAGTGCCACAGTGACTTAGCAGCACAGATCCAGCTGCCCGGATACCTCAGGGGATCTTCATTCCAACTCGGTGATGTGTTTTAATTCCTTTCCGAACTTCCCCTGTGTCTGAGACTTGCAGTAGGGCCCCGGCTCACCCACTGCCACCCCCAGAGCGAACCTGGGAGTGTCTGACGTGGGGAGGGAAAGGGGCATGACTGGTGGGTGCGGAGGTGCCTGGAAAAGCCGGCCACAACAAAGAGAGACAGCTGTGCTCAAGGTGTGCAGCTTGACAGCGTTTTACAGTGAAACACGGCCCCAGGGACACCAGATACGCTGGGAGGGAAAGCGCCCAGGTAGGATCAGCGAGGAAGAGGGAAGCTACTGTATCAGGATGCTCTTCACCTGCACAAGGCACGTGAAATGCCTCTGCATCCATCACCCTGCACAGGGGGTTAGGGGGCCCCAGGACCCAATATCGTCTCCTCAGCTTTAGTCAGTTTAGCTTCGGAAGCCAGTTCTACCCAGGAGGAGAAGATCGCAACGTGTCCTCCTTCCCTCACCTCATTTTTACATCCCAAACAAGATGCGCCGCGGGAGAGAGGACAGAAGGAAAGTGTCTCAAAAGAGGATCAGCCTGGCAGTGAAACAGACTCGTCCCATGATCGGGGATGGGGCCAGGCTATTTTCAGCAGCAGGAGCAGCTTGGGGAACTCCTGGCCCCAAGAGCTCAGCCTGGGCCATGGTGTGTTGAGAACAAAGTGCAAGACGTGCCCCTCCCCACCATCCTGTTCAGGGTCGGGGCACGGGGCTGACAAGCCCTTTATAAATACCAAGGTAGGTCAATGGACTCTTCCGCCCCGTTAAAATGGCCACTGAATCGGGAGCAAAGGCATCTAACAGGATGCTCTTGACACAGGCACTGAACTTCACCCTGGTTTAAAAATAAGGGCCAGCTCCTCAGCTGGGGCAGATCAGCCGTTGAAGCGGGTGGGATTCAATGCGCCCAGCTCTGGATCTGGCCCGGCACGTAGTACTTTGCAGGTCGACTGCCCCCTCGACTGAGAATCCCAAGTTGCTTTCCACACACTCCGTGGAGCCGTGCAGCCCCCCAGCTGGGTAGCTAAGGGATATGCGGGAACAAATGCCCTGAGACGAAGCCTCGCTTCCCTCCCACTGAGGGGACACAGCAGAGTACAGTCCAGAGCAGGATGTGCAGAGGAATCTCTTATCCAGTGAGACTGCAGGGGGTTAGAGAGGCAGAACATCGAGACAGGGGCTAGCGTTTGGCAAAGCCACTGAGATCAACATTCTGCTCTTTAAAAAAGTGCCCTGGGGTCTGTGCTGACCACTAGTGGGCTCAGTCCCCTCTGACCCAACACGCCCCACGCCCTTGCTTCACAAGCACGGCGATGGGAGGCCTGCCCAGTGGTGGGCAGTGGAGCAGACCCTACCTGCTGTTCCCAAAGCACTGGGCAGTATTGCGTGTCTCAGGCAGCAGAGTCCTGTCCTCAGCATGGGTGTGAGTCTGTCACGGGGTGCAGCTCGCTTGTAATGGCGCATTAGAAGTTATATGTCAGGAGCCATGTAAGGCCCGGACCCTTGCCCAGAACCTGGGTGCTGACATGCACACGGAAGAGTAGGGATACGCTGATGGCTTCAATCCAAGATCTCTGCGCTTTCGTCTGCTAACGTTATTTCAAACGTATCCTTTTTTCGGCGTAGCGCATAGGGGCCGGATTCTGATTTTGGCTACCGGCAGCAAACCCAAAGTGACTCTCCGACTACACTGGAGTTTTCCCTCAGTCACACTGATGCGATTAGACTGTGGCCCTGGGAATGATCCAGATCACACTAGTGTGCGTTGTAACACGTTTGATCGCCACATTTGGCGCAAACTCTCTGCCAACCGCTTGCTCTCCGCCCGGTTAGTGCTGGGCAAAGGACAAAAAGTGCTCAAAGATTTACCCTGAATAAGCACCGAAAACTTGGAACACGTCAGCATCCTTTAGTGCTTTTTTGTAGCTAGCTTTTGCATTGACAAGAGCTGCACAGAGATCAGCTCTTCACAAAGGTTTCTCACGCAATCATTTAACGTTTTGTTTCTAATTCATTTGTGGTATAATTCCTTGAGAGGGGAGAAGCCTCCAGTACCCAAGGGGTTAAAGTTCTCTCTGTGTCTATGCCCAGTCCAAGAAGCTCCTGTCTATTCTCAAGTGCTGCTTGTACCTTTCCAAGCCTCCTACACCCACCTCCTTGCTGCGACAAGCAAGAAATCCTGGCTTGCGCCCACTCAGGCTCAGGTCCCTTCCTTAGCCTCATTCACGCAAAGCCGTGCAACTGGTTGCTGCTGTACCCGGCTGCACAAATGCCCCCTCTGGTATGCTGCTGTTGGTGGCTCTGCAGTCATTAATCCAGTGAAACCAATGACAACTCATGGGGATGTGGTTCTGGGTGAAATCTCATCTCAACCAGACGTGTGCTGTGCAGCCTGCATGTTGAAGAAGTGATTTGTCATCTGCTGGATAGCAGCACCTAGTAATGAGCAAGGTAACTCCTGGCTGAACCAGAAGCTGCTTTCTTGTGTTAGAGCAAATTGGGTCATATTGGCCAGAGTCAACGTCTGTCCCTAAGGAGTTGTGCATTCGGTGCTCTCAGGGTGTGAGGACCGTTCTCTCTCTCTACGGTCTCCTCCTTGACTCACACTGGGGCCGTCCTGCTTCTAAGCATCTCTGCTGGCCGGCAGCTTAGCGCGATGAGGAGACGGAAAGGGCAGAGGGAGGTTAAACACCGATATGCACACGCAGTGTGTGCATTGAAAACAAAACGCCAGCCTGCCCTGTCGCTGGATTTGAACTTTCACGTTAACAGTCACCATTTTACCTACTGGCCAGATGGGAACGTGTGATGAGCAGGGCCCTGTTCTGATGCCTGATGCACAGTAACCAAGCTCCCCACCTCTCCCCCCAGCCTCCTCTGTGCACAGAAACCTTCATGAGCAAACCGGACTTTTCTTCAGCCAGCCAGTGAGATGGCCGGGCAGACTGGACAACCAATCAGAAAAGGGAAGAGGAGGAACCTGACCCCAAGGCAGACAGACCTAGATATCACTGAGGCCGTGTGCTCCCCACTGAGCGCACCCACATGGCAGGAATGGCTACAGGACCTCAGCCACCACCTGCAGAAATCCATGCTGCAGCCTGTGGCGCAGGCAGGAGACTGAGGACCTGCAACTAGGACCCTTTCTGGCAAGAGCTTTAGCAACAGAGGAGAGCAGCTGGCGGGGAGCACGCTCTGCCCACAGAGATTCACCAGGGACTCAGAACAGACCACAGCAGTGCAGAGCTGCAGTGCCAGGGCTCTCCCAGCTGCTGCTGCCCCGGAGCGCCAGTGGGAGGCCCACACTCAACACTGTGGAGACATTTAAAGCCTGATTTTCAGGGGCGCTGAGTCTCCACGAGCCCCCTGGGAGATGGGGGGTGCTAAGCATTGCTGGGAACCGGGCCGCCCTGCCCACTGGTCCCATGGAGATTCCCATGCAGGGGGTGGGGATCCTGCCCCGGAGCGAGCTGCTCTCCACCTATCTGCATGAGAAGGGGAAGATCTGTGCTGCTCCCTTATGTGCCTTGCAAGACTTGCCAGGTTGCTGGCGTCTTTCAACAGGGAAGAGATTTCAGGGGCGGGATGGGGGGTTCCCTGCATAAAAAATACTCACTGGTCAGAAATCCAACCCCCCCCCCCCCAATTTGGCATCTGTTCTCCCCTCCCCACTCAGGCTCGTGAAAGGGGCTAACGACGGCTACAGGCAATTACTGGGAAGCCTCCCCAGCGGCGTGGAGCATGTTGCTAGCAGGCTGTGTCAGCTGCTGCATCCCTGAACAGAGCTCCAGGGACCATTGCTGGGCTTGCTGCTGTTTTTATACACTTTACGGGGGGCAGAGGGAGGGGAGTTTATTGCAGTATTCATGAGGGACAGGAGATTATCTGCATACAGTACTCTGAAAAATCACCGGCCGATATAAAGAGGGGAAAGTATCTTCCCTTGGCAAAGAAGGTGGATTGGTATTAGCCGGGAGTCAAAGAGGATCTTAAATTATTGTATCACTGAACAGTGGTGTAAAGATAAAAGCCATCTGGGAGCAGTTCCGATAAGTGGGGGAAGCCAGAGAAGCCTAGATAAACTGGTGACAATCTGCCAGGATGAACCTAGTGGCTGTTAATGTTTCTGCTTTGCTTGCTAGGATTCACATTCATAAACCTGAGATCCGCCGGGCTTGGGCAGTGTTAAATCCTTCTCCATCCATTCCAGCAGTGGCATTGCTTGTGGCCACATGTCTCAACAGGTGTCACTGCAAAGCGTTGGCTGGAGTCTGCAGATTTGTGCTGCCTCTCGGAAACACCTGTTCATTAAGCAGCTCTGGCTATAAATTCACATCCTTAGCTTAGTGTTTATTATCATTTCACCTGCCTCCAAATGGAAGCTGCAGGCACTTCGATCCGTGGATTGACAGGCTGCCTGGCTGCACAGCCACCTGAGACAGCTTCTCTGTAGACAGAGATCCTTCTGCTTCCTTTAGCCACAGCATGGAGGAAAGAGGATTATTTTAACCCCTCCCTCCCAAAGGGTGGAAGTACACTGTAAACAAAGTTTGACTCCATTGGGTGACTTTGCCGCTCTCCACTGACACAGAGTTGACTAGCAGCCTAAAGCCAGGATAACTGGAGAGCTGAGTCAGAACACATGCTGGCTGATACATTAGAGAATTAAAGAGTTAAAAGGGCACCCACTTGAAGCCAATAACTAAGGGGTTAAATTAGTTAACCTCTTGGTCCACAGCTGACTATTGTATGGCCAGCATAGGGAAAAGACTCCTAAAATCAGCTGACCCTGGCTGGTTCTATAGTTTAGACCGAGGTTTATTCATAATAACGAATGCCGTGTGCAACAGAACAACCCAGCGAGAGCAGCCTGGCTGCTGCTTAGCACGTGAATCCTTGAAGTGTTATGGGAACGAGAACATGTTGTTCATGCAGGGAAGGAACACGCGGAAGGCTGTGCTTGTACTAGCTGCTTCCTGAAGCCTCGTTAAAGGGAAAGGCTGATTTCCACATGGGCAGCCCTGAGACAGCAGGGAGAGTGCGTACTCAAAGCGCTCAGAGCCTTGGAGGCAGGCACAACGGGCATCCGTGGAACATTGGTTTAATGCATTAGAAACCCACCATTACTGTAGTGTTACTGATTATATCATTACCCTTGTTCCTTTTATACTGCGTCAGGGCTCAAAGTCTCCAACCAGAGTCGGGTCTACAGAGCAAGAGACAGCGCCAGGCCCAAAGAGCCTGCACTCCAAGCAGTCAGGAAATGGACAAAGGGTCCCTGTGATGATGGGTGACATATAAAGGGAAGCATGGGGGAGAAAAATACTGTGGTTCAGCTGCATCCAACTACAATAAATATTTGAAAGCGTAAACTGCCTGGTTCTGAAATCTTCCTCGCAGGAGAATGTCTGTGCTGCAGGCACATCCAGTTCTCTGCACTGGGCAGCCTAGATGATCAACAGAGTGTTAGACTATCTGAGTCCGAGCAGAGAGTCCGGATTCTTACCCAAACATTTCTAGATCATCTGTTATTTGTTAAACTGGCTTTGGTGGCAGAGTCTCCGAGTGTTTCCCAGGGGAGAGAAACGACACAAGGGAGGAGCCTGCGGCATGGAGTGAAATCAAACCGGAGAAGCCATGACAACTCGCAGCCGGCGGAGTGCAGCAGGACAGACTGGGGCAGAATCACCTCCCTGGAGCGCAGAGCTGGTTTTGAACAGGACCTGTGATGAGTATAGAGGTCTGGGGGCACTCTCATGCCATGGTGCAGGTGCAAAACACCCAGGCAGGTATTTTAAAATTAAAACTGGAGTAATCTTGAGGCCCATGTCATTCAAGAACTTTCTGAGTTCAACCACCACCTTGACTTCAGTCCCTGCAGCGAAGCCAGGCTTGGTGAAATGCGGTCACACGCCTGCCTGCTCTGTGCTGGTGTGGCACAGTCTTACAAAGACTGAGGATTGGTAATCAGTCCTCCTGGCAAGCCAGCCAGCAAGCTGCACAGCATTACAATAATCTAGTCTGCAGGAGATAAAAGCATGAACAAGCTTTAGTGGAGTCAGACAAGGATAAGCACAACGGCTGGGAGGTTTTTCAAATGATAATGGGTCTCCTTAATAAAATGCTAAATTCTAAACCCCGTGGAAAGTCACACATGACACGAGGGGTTTACTTGATGATCCCAGCTGAAGTGCAAGCAGATGGCAAGAGCCAGTCTGCTCAAGGGCTCCTTCCGGTGGCCAACACCTTTACCTCCACCAGCCTGTGAATGAGTCGGAGATTCCACCCGGACCCTGGCTTGGACACACAAGAGCACATGGCACCACTGTACCCCCTGGCAACCATCCTTGGTGCCTACGTACCCACCAGCCTCCTGTCTTCTGCTACCCTCCTGGAGCCCCCAAGCTGTCCCCATGGTTATCCTGTCCAAGGAGAGTCAAAATGCCCCGTTCCGCACATTGCTCCCGTGCTGAACTCACACACCCGTGTCCCTTGGGTGCTTGGGTCCTGGACTGGCATCACTTTGCCTGAAGTGTCACCACAGGCGTCTATCCTGGTTCCCAGCGCACTGCTGGACTGCAGCTGTGAGTCATTTCAGAGGGTGCGCAGGGTGACCGAGCCTTTTAGAAACTATATTACTGACTCCCTGATGGTTTCCAAATCTGTCTTTGTTTGGTGCTGCTGCTTTGAATTGCTTCCATTCACAGAGCCGTTTGTGAGGGGTGTGATAAGGCTCATGAATATGTAAATGCTGTTCTGAAGGTGGGAGGTTTTTTCGGTTTGACCTAGGAAGTCTGCCTGAAGCGTGCGTGTTTTGGAACTCAGAGCATGGCATCTGCAGACATAATGGCCGGGCTGCTCACTGCCGACGCCCCCCCTCGGCCGAAAGCCTCCTGTGCAACCCCCCAGTCATTATCAGTAGGTTTGCTGTGGGAAGAGTGTTACTTGCACGTCCAACTCTGCAGAGGAGAGTACGGTCAGACCACCCTGCCCAGTCAGATGGGGCTGAACAATGGAACGTCTCAGAGATGCCAGGGAAATGCTCAGAGGAATCCTGCGAGGGTCCAACTTTCAACAGCTATTGAAAAGCACCCGTTTCTCAAGCCGTCCTGGTGGGAGCACAATGTGCCGTGCGGGCCGCGGAAAGAGACACGTTGTTATTCAGCACATACTGTCCTCGCTAGCGATACAGTCCAGCAGCAGGCTGTTACCAAATGCAAATGAAATGGCTTTGCAGTTCCTTGGCATTGCGCACCCTGCTCACAGTCATACGCTGTCTGCTAGATTGCAACTAAATAGTCAGTTCTCCATGACTTCAGCGCCAGCCCCGTATCCCTGCTGCCGGTAGTGTAAACCCAGCTAGCATGCACAGCTGACCCTAGTGAGATGGGCCTGAGCCAGTGGATCTTTGAAAGCTTCTGTAAATCATCAGCTTCAGTTAATCACTGCCTAAGTGCAGGAGTAAGTGACAAACCCCTTCCCGTCTCTCACTGAGCTCCTCGGGACTGCCGGAGAGTCAGGATAGATGGCGTGCAGCATGGCTGATGTAGGGACTGGAGTTAAGCAGCACACCTCCTCTGGGGCCAGAGACAACTCTGCTGGGCCGAGCAAGAGCTGCTGCATTGTGGGAGACTGAAAGCATTAGAACTGCCCAGCACAAATAGCTCCAGAAGCGCGATCAATAATGTGCCTTTTAACTAGTGAAATACCTCTCCTCTGCCCCCAGCAATCGGTGTTGGCCTGGTGCCTTCTGCAGCGTAGAGCTCTGGGAAGAGGCAGGGAGACAAACTCCTTCAAACTGGTATTGCAACTTCTCGAAGGTTTTAATGATTGTCCTTAGACAAAACTAACCCTTCACATTCTGGAAAATGCCGTGTGGTGTGGTCCAGGGCAGCACGTGTGACAGACCACTGGGAATAAGCCTGAGGTGGTGACAGAGTCCAGGAATTAACTTGGCATAGGCAGGACTTCAGCTGCCAGCCCGGTGCTGGGACACGACCCCGAGACCCCGAATCCAAGGCAGCCCTGGGACTTTTCCCACTGGCACATTCCTCCCAGGCTGATAGTTGCCTGTTGTCATAAAATCTGGACAACGTGGATCACTTCGGCTGCCTCAGCTCAATTCTCACCAGCTCACTTAACCTTGATAGGGAGCCTGATGCTAGAATCAGCAAAGCCTCTGTCATGTTTGGCAAACGTACCTCATGTGTCTGGAACAACCAGCTGCTAACCCTGAACACAAAGGTGTCTGTTCATCAGGCTTGTGTCCTCAATACCCCCCTTTACGGCTGTGAAATCTGGGTCACGTACGCCAAGCAGGAGCAGAGATTGAACAGTTTCCACCTCTGCTGTCTTAGACAATGTTTTGGAGTTACTTGGGACCAATGGATCGCCAATAACGAGATCCTTGAGAGCACCGGCTGCTAGTCTGTGCAGACGCCACCGGACGCTTGCAGGCTTCGCTGGCTGGGGCACGTGGAGCGCTGTGCTCTGTGGCCAACTCAAGAACTGCCCGGGACACAGAGGAAGGCCAAAGCTCCGGGACAGCGACAAGGGCAGCAAGGCCTCAAGGAATTCAGCGTTCCCACTGGCAACTGGGAGAACCCTGGCCAGAGCCGCTCAGTCTGGAGAAGCCGGGTGAAGGCTGGTGCAGTCACCGTGGAGAGCTGTCAGAGAACCCAGGCTGAGCTCGCAGGTGAGCCAGGAAGCAGAGTTCTCCAACCGCCATCTGGCGAGTGGACCTGCAGCCACTGTGGAAAGGTTTGTTGCTCGTGCATTGGGCTCTTGTCCTCATCCCATTGCCAAGCACCACTGACGGGCCGACGTCGTCACGTCTCCTGTCACGATGTTGCATGGCCAGGTGTAGATTTTCAGTGGTTCTATTCAGCAGACAGCACAACTTCTGCAGACAGCCCGGGGACGCTTTTCAAAGGTGCTGAGCGATCTCAGCTCACAGTTATTTTAACAGAAGGGGTGGGTGCCGAGTGCATCTGAAACTCAGGCCACCAGGTTGCCAGTACTCTGCAAACTGAGTGCTTGTGAACAGGCCTGTCTGTGCCCCTCCCTTCGGACTCATTCACGAACCTCTGAGCCGTGTTCCCGGACTCTGCCAACTCGCAAGGCCAAGCTCCTGCAGATGGTCCTGGATCCAGCTCTGCCCAATGCAGCACCTGGCCGGGCCAGGCATGCTGGTGTGCAGGGAGATACGGTCTCACAAGCGTCTCTTACACACACATGTTCACCAGACAATTCCCTTCTGTAATTAACCTTCCCAGCCACCAGGTGTCACTATTCCACAAATAAAACTGAACCGGAATTTCCTTGTCATTGTAAAACTTGGCTCTTGGCGAAGGCAATTGAGGTCCCATCCCCACTGCAAAGTGATCTGGGGGGGACGGTCCCTAACCTGCCTCTAACGCCTGCACCCGCCACGGGGCAGCTGCACTCTAAACCGATCCGGGCAGCCAGTCCTCTGCACATACAAATCCAACACGCTGGGCATAGATCCCACCAAGCATCCAGCTCTCTCAAAATAGACTCTCTCCTTGGAAGAGATGCGACGTCTTGAGGGAATGCAGTGAGCGTTGCACTATAGCGTTCGGGGGGTTGCTTTGTTGTGAGGAGGCATCTGTTTGTAACAGGACACGCAGAGCAAGTGAGCGGTCAGCATTCGAGGTGATGCATCCTATGGACAGTGGCCCATGATGGCAGGTAGAGGTAACCTGGCCACGTGTTCTAGCCACAGAAACACATTCATAGAATCATAGAATATCAGGGTTGGAAGGGACCTCAGGAGGTATCTAGTCCAACCCCCTGCTCAAAGCAGGACCAATCCCCAACTGAATCCCAACATTGCTCTCCAAGTCTGGGTTTCGTGGCACTCATTTATGCAGAGCTCTTAGCATTTACCATAAAATTAGACTCTGTCTCCTCTGCTTTTGACCTAAAAGATCAATGGGAGTGATGCACGGCTTTCTGCAGGCATGGAGGGAACAACAGCCAAATAAATCCCAAACCCTCTGAATAATTTCTTTGACATACGTATAAAGAAAAGCATAGGTTTGTGGGGGGTGTATATTAACCCACTCTTGTAGTGCACACCCAAATGCATTAGATCATGGTCATTTCCTCTGCACCAACACTGCTTTGTACATTACTAAGAAGAGACTGGAAAGGACAATGGATGTGTTTTGTCAGCTTGAAAGTATCCCAAATGACATCCATTTAGCCAGGAACCATTCCCATGTTTAGTCAATGCCACTGCAGGGTCACTGGGGCTGGATCTTCCTTTCTCAGTGGGGTCCCATGTTCAGTTAACTTCAGACTCAACCGAAATTCATGTGACCCTCATGGCATATTAAGGGCTGGGAAAACTGGGCACGTACCCAGTGGGGGAGCCTCAGCAATGATTTTTTTATCCAGTTTCAGATCATGCAATGAGAAGTTCGTAAGCAAATGGAGCTGCGAAAAGAAAAAATGCAGCTGAAGGAGGCAACGTTTTTGTATCAGCTGAATACAAATAACACTTTTTCTCTTACCACTATGTCGTGTTTTGGTTCGCAGTAAAATTGCAAAGACCAGAATTACTGTTTATTTCCTATTGTATTCTGGTAGGGACCCCAATGTACTCTGTCCCCCAGGCCCCAAAAGCATTCAGGTGGCCTAGTGACCCAATACCAAGGCTCTCTTCGAATTAGCACCGCTGTGGCTAATAGCCAGTGCTCTGTCAATCTCCGCTTTTACTCCACGCTCATCACTGGACTGTCTGAGCCCCTCACAAAGCTGTGAAATCTCTGCCTTGCGGTCCATTGTATTCTTCCACCTCAGTGTCTGTGCTCTGCCAAAGCCTGGGGTCCGGGGTGCTTGTTCACAGGGAGCTGGGACACAGGAATGTGTCTGTGTTTGGAGCTGTAGGGCACATTTGGTGTCTGCCATGGACAGACATGCCACTTGCCTAGTTTGTTGTGCTGAAGTAAAGAGCAGTCACATTTGCCTCTTAACAGCAGGGCTGTAGCTGCTTTCGTCCGTCCCGTCTCCCTGGAGTCACCCAGGCTTCCAAAGCCATCAAAGCTCCTTATCCCCCAGGAGGTTCTGCCCTCCCTACCACCCACTCCACGCAACTCTGCTGCCCATCTCCGGCTGCTTTGCTTGGCCCTGTGCTGGACGACGGATAGCGCTGAGGACATGGTTCCCCCAAGCAGAGTCAGAAATGATGGTGCTATTGTCATCTCCGGGCTGTATGTGTGGGGAGGGTGAATGGGGGGCAGAAAGGGGTGTTTTCTTTCCCATGCTGATAGCTTGCCCCTTTCTCAGATCCCTGCCCCACATCTACTTCCCCCCCCCTACAGCCACCTGCCCAGTGCATTTCGTGCAGTGACAGCCCGGAGCTCTCCATGCACATAGCTCTGCGCCAAGTGACCCCGCGCTCTGAGACAGCCCGATCACACCGCATCCCCACTCACCGGCATGCCCTCCCCTGGCCTACCCCCACCCCCACTGCTCTCCTGGAGCCTGTGTGAGGCCGCCAGCCCCGCCTGGCCTGCACACGGTGGCTTTGGGAGGGTGGGAGCTGCTGTGCGGCATTCCTCTGCTTCAGTGCTTTTGTTGCCTGGCTCCTCCTGAGACAGAACTGTGCATTTCCGTGGTAGTCCCCGGGGAGTGCGAGCACCAGCTTCTCTCTCAGTGCGTTCTCTGGTAGCAAAATAATCCCAACGCCAGACAACCTGCGTCTGCTGCCAACCACATCGCGAACAAGCCCCCACCGCAGCAGGCAGCTGAGCAGAGGTTATCCCTCGCCCTGGGGAGCACAGGGCCTGGGCTGCAGTACTAGGCAGGTTTTTATGACACCCTAACCACCATTCCCTTCCCCTCACCCACCATTTATTGCTCCTCTCCTGAGGCTCAGCCAGGAGGACCTTGATGCCAGTGCAACCAGCTGTTGCTGCGAGCGCATCCTGGTGGAGAATGGAAACGGTTCAGGGCTTGAGCCAGGGAACTTCATGCTCAGGCTAAAGGAAACTCTGCATTAGCCATGAGCTGCAGTAGCCCGGCTGGCTTCCAGCCACTCGGAGAGGCAGCCTCCTGGCCTGGGTACGACACAGACACAACTTCCCAAGAGTTCTCTTGCTGCATCTGCCCGCCGCTGTGCACCTCGCCTGCAAACAGCCCTTGGGGGAGAGGGCTTGGCCAAGAGCAAGGAGGCCGTTATGTCGCTGCCTCTCCTGCGTGCGAGGGAGAGCGGGAACATGCTGGTCTGTCTGCCCAGAGGAGCTCCCAGCCGGCAGACCGATTCCTGACGCTTAGATCCACAGAACAGGATTCTAAATCTGGTCACAACAGCCGGCGCTGCCACCTGCTTCCTTCCCGAGAGCCGGCCGTCCTGCTTGCTGCAAACGCCCCTTCCTACCAGCCTGTGTCTAGGCACGAGCTTTCCCTGCGCTGGGAGGCACATGCTGCTGTTGGTCCCCACGTTACAAGGCTTTGTGCCTGCTGTGTTCCTGGGAGGAAGAGACTCGGCGTCAGAAACTCCAGGAGCGGCACTTGTGGAAGGAGCTTGCAGTTAAACGGCTGAGGAGCTACTCACTTCACAATTTAAATCCTTCTTGATCCATCTTCTTATTCCAAGCAGCTGCTGAGTCTTCTCTTGTACAGTCAGCAAACAGCTACTGCGCACGTGTTGTTCCTGGGCAGTGAGGGGACAAGGTCTCCTGCAGGCAGCTGGCGGGGGAGCACTGAACAAATCAGCAATAACAGTAGCATTTGTATCGTGATGTTTCCTCTGGCCACCATGCAACCCCCCTGCCCCAAGTGCTTCTGAGTCTCCCCGGGCTGTGGTCCATGGCCAGCAGGCCCCTGCTCAGCTTCCTCTATAGACTGACAGCTCCTCCGGGCAGGGATCGTCTCTTTGCTTTCTGTGTAGAGTGCAGCCCGAGGGGGCCCGGTCCTGGGCAGGGGGCTTTGGGCACCACCATCAGACATTCACACCACTGCTCCCCAGCCCACATGCAAACAAAGAGCCACTGCAGGGACCGCTGAGGGCTTTCGAAGTGCAGCGAAGGAGAGAACTGAACCCCCGAGTCACCCACTCCCGGGTTTCTTTCAGCCACAGCTGGACACCCAGCGAGTGCCCGTCTCCTCCCCACTGATACTCTTGGGTCAGGCTCTCCCCGGACAAGGCGCCTCTGCATAGAGCCCATGGTTCACTGTGGACAGGCCCCTGTAGGTACCAGCTCTGCCATTCAGTGAGAGAACAGCTCTCAGTGCCTCTCGGACTCTCTGTGGTGCCACCTGGGCAGACCCTGCTGCTTCTGGGCTGGGCAGTGCCCGCTCAGAGAGAGCATGACCTGCAGGCCCTTTGCCTGGTCAGAGCTAGAGAAGTCAAGGACAGACTATTATGGGCTGCACCTGTCCCTCGTTGGGTCTGTGTGTTTGGCAGTGGCCCAGGTGGGGACTGTGAGAGACAGAGAAATTCCTGCACCAGTCAAAAGGCGCGAGTAGTCACTGACTGCTGAGTGAGTTTACTCGCCACAGGGGTGAATTCTCAGGAGCGTGTCATTGCCTAGCCCTTCAGGCCATGACAGAATGAGCTTTAGCAGAGAGACGTGCATCCTCATCAGAAAGCTGACCAACCTAGAAGTTAGAAACGGAACGCCCCCATTAGTCCACCCCATCCATCTCTCGTGGCCAGCATTGGATTGATCCCTTTGGGACATGTCCATCCAATCTTGTTTAAAGTCGCAAGCAGTGGAACTTCCACACTTTCCCTTGGGGGCTATTCCATGGTCTAACATGAACCGCTGTCAGGAAGCCCTCTGTGATATTCCGTCTACATTTTCCTTGTGTTCATTTCATCCCATTTCTCCTGGTTGCTGCACCATGTACCCTCTAATTAATTACTCTGCTTGCTGTCATCATTGCTACAGGAGTGCTCTCTAGAAGAGAGGACAATGTGTATGTTAATAGTCAGTTAATAGATAAAACGCCCGTAAATGGCTCCCTGGAACGTGCAGCATTGTTCCTGGGTGTGGTAGGACCAATGAAACTTCTTGCTGTGCATTGCCATTGCAAATGGCTCCTTGATAGTCCTGGCTTAGCCAAGCGAGAGAAATTGAACTCTTTTAAACTTTCCCTCTGGCCCTTGGTCATTTTTTGTGGCTCTTCTCTGCGCCCAGTCCAATTTGCTGCAATTTTTTTTTGCTGATGAGGTGCCCAGATCTGAAGTCAGTACTGCAGAGTGGTCACCCCACAGCCAGACCTCCCTGCCCTGGGCATGCTGGATTTGCATATGTAGCACAAAAAAAGCATTGGACTGTCTTGCAGTTGTATCAAATTACAAACTCATGTCTGATTTATTATCCTCTCTCAGCCCTAGATCCCTTTCAACCATGTCCAATTCCTGGGCCTCTCTCGCCCATGAGGCATACATGCTTTGCCATTTCTTCACTCGGTTTCCATTAAATTTTCACTTGTCAAGTGAAATCTCATTTATATCCTCTCCACATTTCTGATCTCTCTGGATCCCCTGTGAGTTTATTTATCTATTTAGTCCTCACTGATATTTGCAACACCTCTCTGATCCATACCCTGGATCTTCTGCATCTCCCAGGCTTTGTTTCAGAGCCCAGTGCCAGCACTTAAAGAGCAGATTGCTTTCCAGCCATCCAGCCCATGGCACCCACTTTAATCGAGGTAGCAAAACTGAATGTGGCTGAGAGCAGAACCGTACTCACGCACCATTCACAGCAATAGAACTCTGTGTGTGCTGAGTGAAGCGGGGAGACATGGAAAATCGACCCTTGTGAGCTCCCCAATCCGTGCTCAAGTCTGTCTGCGCACTGGGGAATTTGTAGAGATGCATTATGTCCTGCATCATTAGTTAGAGGCTAAAATCCAGCTCTTGGGGCATTTATCCTGTGTTACCGAGCAAGTCCCACCTTTCCACTGCACCATCATTCAGATCAGCTCCCTCCAGAATCCCTGAGGAGCAGACGTATGATATTGCACCTGATAGCTCCCGCCCTGTGTCATTTGGCACCTCTGGCTGGCACTCCCCAGCAGAGGCATAGCACAGTGGAAGCTGTGGGATTAGCTGGTATTTCAGCAGCCTTAACATGAAAAGATGCTCAGAAAGGTCTCCGGACTGCCCTACTGTACTGCTTCTTAAGTGAGGCTCAGAGGCGCCCATTAATGGTTAGCTTCATTTTAGTTTATTAAGGAAAAGAAAGCTTTTGTAAAACTTCAGAGCTGGGATTTAGGACACAAAGCAATCTGCTTTGCTGTGGATTTCTGAGAAACCAGAGGAGTGAAAACAATTGTTTGAAATTCCCCACTAAACTAGTGAATCTGAAACCTGCATTTGTGTTTAGCTGCATAGAAAAGGCTAAATAAATTACCTGCCTGCCATAAGTCTCTCTGCAGTCTGGTGCTCAATTCAGATCGGAAATACGTGGGCATGGAGCATGAAAAATCTGCTACAGGGCATGCCGCACAAGCGCAGGAGCGTCCTGTCCAAGTAGGTAGCCACGTGCCATGTGTATCTCTGGTTGGAGAAGGCCTACATAGCAGCCCTGCACTTTACAGAAGCTCACAGCAACCAGCCCAAGAACCCTGGAAAACAAGGCAAACAGACACGTCTTGCCTGGAGCTTGGAGGAGCAGTATATTTTAAACCCTCATAACCCTAGATAATTGATGGTAGAACACGGTATTTTCAAAGCATTGGATTACGAGCTGTAACCTTGAGCTACAAGGCATTATTGGCAGTATTTAACACCAATCTGTTTTCCATCATTGTCAAATCCCACTTCAATATGCACCACAGGAAGAGAAGTCGAATCCTAAATTGATTTCTTTAATGGGAAGTGTTCTTCAGGAGATACCAGCCCTCCTGGAGACGCATTAGCGGGATTACAAGTGAATATTTTTTTTTATGGATGCTTCTCTATGCTGGCATGGTTGTGAGACACTCTGGCCCACGAGCTTTGCAACCCAGCTCAGTGCCAGGCGGCGAAGGAGCACGGGGACCTGGCCATTTGTGAGCAAGAGAGAGATGGCCTGATGCTCTGTCACTCCAGGGGAGAATGGAGTTTATAAAACACCAGCAAAGGGAGCACTAGTCACACAGTACAGACCCAGGATAATGCTGCCTTGTATCCAGCTGTGACCTGAACTACATGTTCATTTCCCCCTTCACAAGTGTCCTGAACTGACGGCGGTTTTTCCTTCAGCCACCCTTGTTTAAGGCTCCGCAGTACAGTGGGCTGCACATTCTCTTTGGAGGGGTTGTGAGCATGTTACGCAATGGAAATACAGCTGGCCAGATAGCAAGGTCCAGTTTGGGAGTGAGGGGCCCCTACCCAGGGCCCACCCCTCTTTGTAATCCCCCTCTTCCCACGTGCCCCTACCTCACAGTGGCTTTTTGCCGACAGGGCAGGCTGGCTGCCTCTCTCTCTGGGGGGCACCTGGCACTGTGTTGGATCCAGCTGTCACATAGGGTGGGCTGATCCGGGATGGAGCAGCAAGTTACTGGAGGGGCATATTTCTGCCCTTTTGTCTCACGGTTACACAGCAGGGCTGGAAATGTGTATAGTGGGGGTGCTGAAGGCGGAAGCCACGTATTTGAGTTATTATTATTACTTCAAGGCAGGGGGAGCGGCAGCACCCCTAGTTCCAGCCCCTATGCAGTTCTATGGGAATTCTTGCCTTGTGTGCTCTGTGGGGCAGGGACGGAGGCTTCAGATGTATATGTGCAGTGTTCATGTGGGCTGGCTCCCGACCACACGCTCTGGGGCGACTGAAATAATGAAGTCTGCACTAATTGTGTTCTGAGTCTGGATGTTAAATACAGGGCAAGTATCTGTCTTACCACCCTAAGGAGGAGTGTTTGCCTGTTCCTGGAATGTAAGAGCACCAAGAGTGGATAATTGTCCCTCTTCAGTGTAATGAAACTACCAGAGTTTAACCTGACTTTTTTTAAACAAAAGCGTTGCCGTCTCCCTTCTCTTTGCAGGGAGAGCCCTCAGTTCAGCGCCATGCTTCGCATGCCCACTGAGCCAACTTGACCCCCTCCTGGAGTGGATAGCTGAGATCAGGGTTGGCACTGGGAGCTCCTGGCTCAGTTTGATTTTAGAGCTGAACAAATCATCTGTTTTCTGTCCACAGCCTTTCAATGAAGATAGAATGAGAGGGAGAAATTAAAGCTTCCCCAGCCCCACCTCTCTCTGAACTAACGCCAGGGCCAGGTCTGGGTTTATATCATTTTCCTTCTCCAGCTTAGTGCCAAGAAGAAAAGAACCTGGTTTTGGTACAGAACATGCCTCACAGGGTCCAGAACCAGCCCTGGGGTAACAGCTTTGTTCTGGGCGGAGCTATACCAGCAACTGATTTGGCCCAAAGGGCTAAATGCAAAGATAAAATCAGTGGGGGGAGAATGTGCTCCTCATTAAATGGGTGTAAATCGGTGCCGTGCTCACATCCAGAGGGGGATGGGCTTGGCGCGGGAGAATCGGAGAGCAGGAACATGTACGGGAGTGTGAGCTGAGAACATGCAAACCCATTTTCTATGGTCCCGGGCGGGGGGGGGGGGGTGGGTGTCACCCTGCAGAAACAAGGTTACATAGAGACACCTTTGCTTGAAAGAAACCATAGAGAGTCTGAAACCGCAAAGTATGAAAGGGCCGCAGCAAAGCCTGTGTGAAAAGAACAGGCTAAATGACGATGCTTAACATTAACTAGGAAGCAATTGCCTTGTCAGGGATCTCAGCTTGCAGCAGTGTGACATGCTGAGAATAGGAAAATACCCCTCTGTACCCGGAGTGAGGGCAGAGGGCGAGGGAGACGTGGCACGCGCACTCTGAGGTGTGTGCTGGTACAAAAGCATTTCCGGCCAGGGAGCTGAAACTCCGGTTCCCCTTTATGTCAATTAGGGGCCCTGCTTTAACCTATTCCTTCCTAGGAGCTGCTTTTCCAGCCTCATCACGTCCTGTCCCTTCTGGCCCCCCCACCCTGCCTCAGGAACCCTGACATCCTGTCCCAGGCTGGCGGGTGAGACTGCACCATAGGAACAGCCCCTCTTGCCTCCGGGCTGTGGGTCAGGGGGAGAATCAGCTGGATCGTTATGATTTCTCTCAGTTCTGCCTGCTCTCTGCAGCCTGGACTCCGGAGGCACCGCCTAGGTTCTAGTCGCTCTCTCTGGCTCAGCGCAGTCTGATTTGCCTGCCCCGCCCCCCGGCTCTGGGTGGACCCCTGCCCCAAGCGAAGCCTTGGGGAAGCCAATGGGAATCGATGATGTGGTGGGAGAATCCACGCAGATGGGCCCTTGGTGGACAGAGGCTCTAGAGAGAAGGAGTCTTTGGGGACCACCTCCTGCGTCTGCGCCGTGTGCGGCCGTGCTCAGGGCACTGGCTATGGATTCGAATAAGGAGTCTGGGCAGGAGAGGCCACAGCACCTTGCAAAGGCCAGTGTACAGCTCAGGACCTTCTCTCCCCAGAGGCCTTTCCAGCTTCCTCCAGGCAGCTGCTTTTATCAGTTCATTTGCGTAAGGTGCCAGCCCCAAGCTGGAGGCTCAGCCAACACTGCAACTTTTAAATCCTATCCCTCGAGCTCACAAAGGCAGGTCCCACACCTCTCCCCTGGCTCCGTCTAGCGCCTCTGTGCTGAGCTTGGACCCTTTTCAGCTTTCTAGAACTTGGGGTAAATGGCATGTGCAGAGATCCAGGCAGCTGGAAGGGACCTGCTGGGTCAGTCACTCCATCCATGTCCTGACTTGGCAGCAGGATCAATTTCATTATCCCTAAAGCGTACACGGAAGGGTTTATGTGAGAGTGATAAAGCCCTGAAACATGGGATTCACACTGGAAATGCTGACTCAGACTTCGCTTTAGGAGCACAAATGGCACCACAGTAAAGTTGTGGGCTACTATAAAGCACTTTACAAATCTCATTGGCAAAGCCATATGTTTTCTTGTGAATTGCTGAGAATTCATGTCTGTAAATAGACCAGTGATGTGCAGGAGACATAATTGGTAAATTGGGCTGGAAAGAGTTTGGATTCTTTGTCCTTGATCTGAACGGAAGGGTTCGCATCTCCCGGGGTCCTGCGTGCCATTCACAAGTTATTGCCTCATGGTTTTGGAAACATTGCAGGAGGTTGTAGTTATGAAACTTCACCGATGAGGGTCCCAGCTACACAGAACCAGAGCTTGGGTCTGGGAAGAGTTATTTGGCTGCTTGTCACCCTCATGCCTTTTAAGACCCCAACCAGCAAAGCACGTAAGCATGTGCTTAACTCAAAGCACACAAGTTGGTTTTGTTCAATATCTTCATTAATGATCTGGAGGATGGCGTGGATTGCACCCTCAGCAAGTTCACAGATGACACTAAACAGGGAGGAGGGGTAGATATGCTGGAGGGTAGGGATAGGATACAGAGGGACCTAGACAAATTAGAGGATTGGGCCAAAAGAAACATGATGAGGTTCAACAAGGACAAGTGCGGAGTCCTGCACGTAGGACGGAAGAATCCCATGCACTGCTACAGGCTGGGGACCGACGGGCTAAGCAGCAGTTCTGCAGAAAAGGCCCTAGGGGTTACAGTGGACGAGAAGCTGGATATGAGTCGACAGTGTGCCCTTGTTGCCAAGAAGGCTAACGGCAAGAAGAGTGAGGAGGGATTTGATAGCAGCCTTCACCTACCTGAAAGGGGGTTCCAAAGAGGATGGAGCTTGGCTGGTCTCAGTGGTACCAGATGACAGAACAAGGAGCAATGGTCTCAAGTTGCAGTGGGGGAGGTCTAGGTTGGATATTAGGAAACACTATTTCACTAGGAGGGTGGTGAAGCACTGGCATGGGTTACCTAGGGAGGTGGTGGAATCTCCTTCCTTAGAGGTTTTTAAGGTCAGGCTTGACAAAGCCCTGGCTGGCATGATTTAGTTGGGAATTGGTCCTGCTTTGAGCTGGGGGTTGGACTAGATGACCTCCTGAGGTCCCTTCCAACGCTGAGATTCTATGATTCTAAGTCGCCCCACTGAAGTCACTGGGGATGGTCTAGACAGACACAGAAGCCAGTGGGGTTACTCAGATGCTAAAGGGGAGCAGGTGTATAGGGGCTTTGCTGGTTCAGGGCTTAGTGCTTCATCTCCAGTGTTGCTTAAAGCTAAAGCTGAGAGTGGAGTGTGCCCGCTGGCTAAAACTGAGCTGTAGCATCGTACGGGAGGAGGGAAGGAGGCCGTCACTGAGGGCTAAATATGTACTTTGCAGCCATGATCAACATTTACATCTTTCAAAGCCTGCAGCTTGCCCGATTATGTTTGGTTTTTCGTCAGAGGAATTGGAGTATAAAACAAACACTCGGACGTTTCTCCTGCACTGCAAACTAAGAGTTTGGAGATTGATTTCTAAACACAGCGCGGATTTTCCCCAGGATCTCGAGGGTCGAGTGTTACATGTAGCAAAGCCCTTGCTAGAGCGGGGCAGATAATCTAAACTGATATTTGCCATGTACTGAAAGCAGAACGCATTGCAATATTTAGTGACTGGCTTGGGCCTGATCACCCATCTCCTGACCCTTATGAGTAGTGAATGATTCATAGTGCGGAACTACCTCGGGAACCCAGCCAAGACTGGGGCCCCATTGTGCATGGGGCTGTACAAACGCACAATAAGAGACAAACAGCCTGCAGGCTACACAGAAACAACACACAAAGGGTGGGAGAAAGGCGGCATTATCCCCATTTCCCGATGGGGAAAGTGAAGCACAGAGCAGTTCAGTGGGAGTCTGGCAGAGCCAGGGAAGTGAACCCAGCTCTCGAGTCCCGGTTCAGTGCCTTAACCACAGTCCGTTCGTCCTCCGTCACGCTGGCTCAGGGCTGGTGTCACTTTGCAGCAGGCAATGAAGTTACATGGGCATAAAATGAGGTGGGTGATCAAACCCCTTAGTCACAGAAACCTCTGGGAACGATGAGCCCAGCTCTACCACTGGCGAATAGTTTTTAAAACTATACATAGAATAATTTATTCAAAAGTATTCTGAAGCTCCAGGAATAAAACACTTGACTATTTAAGAAATTATCTGACCAGGTCTTGTCCTCACTGATTCCTCAGCTCAACAGACAAGACCTTCCCCTGTTCAGTCTGGGCTCCCAGCAGAGATGGCATTTTTGTCAGGTGCCAGGTGCCAGCTCATGTCAAGGCCCGTAGGCCTCAACTGAGCACTGGCAAATGCAGCGCTGGAAAGCAGTCTGGCTCACCTGTGGGTTAGTATTGATAACATGGATATTGGTTATTAAAATGGTTTAGTGTTTAGACTTTATGAAATGCTTGTGAGTGGCTGCCTGTATTGGTCTCATGTATAATATCTGAACCCCACAGGCTAAGGTTACAGTGAGCGTGTGCATTGTGAACCTCTGTCGCTGTGTATCTCCCCAAACAGGAAAGAAGCATTAACTAAGGCGATGTTATACTACAGCTTATGTCAGTCACCCCCCTGAGTGACATCAGTTACACTGACCTGCGTGGGCGGGAGAGCTTCTCCTGACAACACAGCTACCGCCGCTCATTGGGGGGGGGATTAATTACGTCGACGGGGGAGCTCTCGCCCGTGGGCTTAGAGCGGCTACACGAGAGAGCTTAAAGCCCAGATTCCTGCTTCGGCCGAGGCTTGGAGGGATGCCTTCCAGCGTGAGCGGACAGTCCATTGAATCCTTTGCCTCTTTGCAGAGATTACCGGCTCGGGTCACTCAGTGTTAATTGTGTGGGTGCATTTTGTGATACATAATAATTTAAGAGTGGCCAGACTGAGTCAGGCCAATGGTCCATCCAGCCCAGTATCCTGCCTTCCGACGGTGGCCATTGACAGGTGCTACCAAGGGAGTGAACAGAACAGGGCACCTTATTGAGTGATCCATCCCCTGTCATCCAGTGCCAGCTTCTGGCAGTCAGAGGCTAGGGACACCCGGAGCATGGGGTTGTGTCCTTGGCCAAGAGCCATTGATGGACCTGTCCTCCATGAACGTATCTAATTCTTTTTGAACCCAGTTATAGTTTTGGCCTTAACATCCCCTGGCAATGAGTTCCACAGGCTGACTGTGCGTTGTGTGAGGAAGTACTTATGTTTGTTTTAAACCTGCTGCCTGTTAATTTCATTGGGTGGTGCCTGGTTCTTGTGTTATGAGAAGGAATAAATAACACTTCATCATTCACATTCTCCACACCAGTCATGATTTTATAGACCCCTCTCATATCCCCCCTTCGTCGTCTCTTTTCCAAGATCAACAGTATTTTTAATCTCTCCTCAAATGGAAGCTGTTCCATGTGCCTAATAATTTTTGTTGCTCTTCGCTGTATTTTTTCCCCACTGTAATTATCTTTTTTGAGATGGGGCGACCAGAGCTCCACACAGTATTCCAGGTGCAGGCATACCATGGATTTATATAGAGGCATTATGATATTTACTATCTTATTATTGATCCCTTTCCTAATGGTTCCTAACACTGTTTGCTTTTTTGACTGCCGCTTCACATTGAGTGGATGTTTTCAGAGAACTATCCACAATGTCTCCAAGATCTCTTTCTTGAATGGTAGCAGCTAAGTTAGACCCCATCATGTTATAGGTATAGTTGGGATTATGTTTTCCAATGTGCATTACTTTGCATTGATCAACATTTTGTTGCCAAGTCACCCCGTTTTTGAGATCTCTTCGTAACTTTTCGCAGTCAGCTTTGGACCTAACTATCTTGAGTAATTTTGTATCATCTGCAAACTTTGCCACCTCACTGTTTACCCCCTTTTCCAGATCATTTATGAATATGTTGACTAGCGCTGGTCCCAGTACAGATCCTTGGGGGGACCCTGCTATTTATCTCTCTCCACTGTGAAAACTGACCATTTATTCCTACACTACCCTTTGTTTCCTATCTTTTAACCGGTTACTGACCCATGAGAGGAACCTTCCCTCTTATCCCATCTCTGCTCACTTTGCTTAAGAGCCTTTGGTGAGGAGCCTTGTCAGAGACTTTCTGAAAATCCAAGTACACTGTATCCTTGGATCACCCTTGTCCATGTTTGTTGACCCCATCACAGAATTCTAATAGATTGGTGAGGGATGATTTCCCTTTACAAAAGCTAAGTTGACTCTTCCCCAGTAAATCATGTTCAACTATGTGTCTGATAATTCTGTTCTTAACCAGTTTGTCTAGGACTGAAGTTAGGCTTACCAGACTGTAATTGCCAGGATCGTCTTTGGAGCCTTTTTAAAAAATTGGTGTCACATTAGCTATCCACCAGTCATATGGTGCAGAGGCTGATTTAAGTGATAGGTTACAAAACACAGTTAGTAGTTCTGAAAATTCATATTTGAGTTCCTTCAGAACTCTTGGATGAATCCCATCTGGTCCTCGTGACTTATTACTGTTTATCAATTTGTTCCAAAACCTCTTCTAATGGCAGCTCAGTCTGGGACAGTTCCTCAGATTTGTTACCTAAAAAGAATGGCTCAGGTGTGGGAATCTCCCTCAGATCCTCTGCAGTTAAGACCCGTGCAAATAATTAATTTAGCTTCTCCATGACAACCCTATCTTCCTTGAGTGCTCCTTTAGCATCTCAATCACCCAAGGCCCAATGATTTTTGGCAGGCTTCCTGCTTCTCAAATACTCAAACATTTTTGCTGTTAGTTTGTGTCTTTTGCTAGTTCTCTTTGAATTGTTTTTTTGGCCTGCCTAATTCTACTTTTACACTTGCCAGAATGTATGCTTCATTCTATTTTCCTCAGTAGGATTTGACTTCCAATTTTTAAAAGATGTCTTTTTGTCTCTCATCACCTCTTTTATTCTGTTGTTTAGCCATGGTGGCATTGTTTTTGTAGTTTTTTGGGGGTGTGGGAGTTGGTAATACATTTAGTTTTAGCCTCTATGATGGTGTTTTTTAAAAGTTTCCATGCAGCTTGCAGGCGTTTCACTCTTACAGCTGTTCCTTTTAATTTCCATTTAACGCTCCTCCTCATTTTTGGGTAGTTCCCCTCTTTGAAGTTAAATGGGACTGTCTGGGTTTCTTTGGTATTTCCCCCCTACACGGATATTAAAGTTAATTACATTATAGTCGCTATTACTGAGTGGTTCAGGTATAGTCATCTCTTGGAGCCGCTCCTGTGCACCACTTAGGACTAAATCAAGAATTGCCTCCCCCCTTTGTGAGTTCTGGGACTAGTTGCTCCAACGAGCAGTCATTAATGGCATCTAAACATTTTACCTCAGCATCCCGTCCTGAGGTGACATGTTCCCAGTCAATATGGGGATAGTTGAAATCCCCCACTATTACTGGGTTTTTGTAGCCTGTTGAATCTCCCTGAGTATTTCACAGTCACCGTCCTGGGCTGGCGGTCAGTAGTATATTCCTGCTGCTCTACTCTTATTATTCAAGCACCGAATTTCTATCCACAGAGATTCTGTGGCGCAGTTTGATCCATTTAAGATCTTTACTATATTTGACTCTCTGCTTTCTTTCACGTATCGTGCCCCTCCCCGCCCCCAGCACGACCTACCCTCTCATTGCTATCTACGGACGCCTGCTCCCTAGGAACTGGACTGAGACACCAACCATGCCATGGGACCCACTGAAGAGCCATCACAGCGCCGACTCAGGAGTTCATTTACAGCAGTGAGTTAGTGAGGGGAGGTTTGGCTGCTCTCCCTGACTCCTCTCCATCCAGTCCCTATGGACAGGTAGCCAGAATTTCAGTCGTGCACATAGATTATCCAGGGCTAGTGCTGAGGATTTTCAGAAGCTCAGGCCCCTTTGAGGTGGCTCAAGTTGGGCACCCAAAATCCCTAGTCACTTTTGCCTTTAGTTTACAGCAGTGGTTCCCCACCTGGATACGGGTGCTCCTGGGGGTGCGCAGGGGTCTTCCAGGGGGTACGAAGCTCATCTAGAGATCTGCCTGGTTTTACACCAGGCTACAGAAAAAGCACTAGCGACATCAATACAAACTGAAATTTCATACAGACACGGACTTGCTTATACTGCTCTATAGACTGTACACTGAAATGTAAGTACAATATTGATATTCCAATTGATTTATTTTATAAGTATATGGTAAAAATGAGAAAGTCAGCAATGTTCCAGTAAGAGTGTGCAGTGACACTTGTATTTTTATGTCTGACTTTGTAAGCAAGTAGTTTTTAAGTGAGGTGAAACTTGGGGTACACCAGACAAATCAGACTCCTGAAAGGGGTACAGCAGCCCGGAAAGGTTGAGAGCCGCTGGTTTACAATACGCTCCTCCTACATTCCAGCGACATGGGGACACCCCGCCCATGTATGAAGATCATAGAACTGCCAGCTTCCGAGACAATTGTTCTTCCATACGTGTGTGACCTTTGCATTGTCTGCAAACAGGCCTTTCACCCATTTTAAACCAGTCAATACGTAATTCCCTTGCTCACTGTCAGTGTCCTGTGGATGCCCTAACGTTCCACCCATCTCAGTGGAGCAGTGACAGAGCTGTCAAGGAAGTGGCGGTCCAGGGCCTAAAGAGTAAATGTAGAGGAGGTAGGATGAGAACCCCGGTCTTCAGCAATCTCACCAGCTGGAGCCAGCAAAGAATTCCCTTCTCTATTACCTGTAACTCCTTACAACAAGGTATCCGTGAGCTACCTGATAGTATAGAGCATTGCTTGTACTGCCTGTAAATGTCAGAGGCACAGCTGGAGTCCTCCCCAGGCTAAGCATGATGCCCAGGGGTGCAATCACCTGGGGTTGGCTACAGCAAAGCCTTTCGCAGGGGAGGAGAGTTAGGCAGAAATGCACAGAGGACCCCGGCTGTCTAGAGCTATCCCTCACTGGGCACCGCTCCTGCCGGCTAACAAATGGCGACAGTGTCAAGGTTTCTCGCTCCTGGCCATGAGAACAGTTCCCCTGAGTGGCTGGAGGATTCCCGACAGAGGCTGTGTGAGGAGAATCCCACAAGGCTCTTAGTCACACCCGAGCTTTAGTCTCTGCACAACTGGAGAAATGCCCTTTCCAAAGAGCGCTGATGACACGTGGGGAATTTCACTTTTCAAGCCCCCCTCCCCTGCCGAGCAGCAACGCTCTCCCTGGAGCACTCGGCTCCGCCAGCCGCTCTGTGCTCTCTTCGCAGACACGTCAGACGGCCAGTCGTGCCCGAGGCCCGTGGAACGGGTTTACTAGAATAGCATCACCTGTCAGGAAGGACCGGTTCAGGCTCTGGCTTATCTGAAATAACAACAGGCCTGGCCAAGTGCAGAGGCGGCACTCGCTCGAACAAGCCAATGTCGGCTGTCCCGGCTCTGATGCAGCGGTGGGCAGGGGGCTGGGCTGAGATGGTTTATTTCCTTGTAACCTGACTCACATGCGCTGAACTGGCTGCACACAGTCAGCCCCAGAGAAACTGGATCATATTTCATCACAACCCCAGTTTGGGGGGGGGGGGGAGAATTTTGAGCATAAAGAGGAAATTGTTTCTTTTATCAAAGTTTTAATTTGGGGAGAGCTGAGACCCTTGGGATTTCAGAGCCTCCTGCTGTCGTTACGTAGCATGTTCCGGGTGTTGCCAGAGCCTGTGGTGTGCACGCTGGGATCAGGGCATCACACGACTGCAAAGGGGTGCTGCACGGATTACTCCATAAATGGCAGGGAGCAGTAGTGTGAGAGAGACCGGGGAGGTGAGGGGTTCCAGGCTTCACTTGCCTTTGCCGTCTGTGTCAGTGTGTACCCAGGACAGGACACAGGTCGTTCAGGCTGGGAACCTCTGTCAGCATTTGAATGGAGCCAGTTCATTGCTCAGAATTACATTCTGCTGATCCCTTCTGGGGGGGATGAAGGGCCAGAACAATTTTCCTTGCATCCAGCTTCAAGGCCGTTTGCTGTTCCTTTATCATTTTTGCTCACTTGGTGTTATCTCTGAAACCCTTTTAGAAGCTTGGAAATGCACATTCGGTCTCACGCTGGAGCCTTTTGCCATGTGGCAAACACAGGTGGCTGTTTGCTAATGGAGCTGGAAGTTAACTCGATTGTTCTGGTTAGTGATTAGTAGCCCTGGAACAAGGAAATGCAGAAACAGCAAGAGGAAGGGGTTTCAGCAAGCAGTGAGTTTGTGGAAGTTTGAGTGCGCTAAGATGAGGTCAAATTATGTATTTATTTAAACGCCTTTAGTGTGTGGTCCCTTTGCTCAGCCATCCCCTTGCTGTGTGAAATAGGCTCCAGGACCGACCCGCTCCTGTGCTGACTGTAACGCAGACAGCATTATCAAGGAGAATGGATCTGCAACATCTCTCTCCTAGCTCTGATGGATGGCACTAATTCAACCTGCCAGTTGGTATCCACCTCAGACTATGGCAGCCGGAAGCCCTCACTCCCACGGCACCACAAGCAAAGGGTTTTATCATCTTACCACAATGGGGAAGAGACTTTAAATGTTAAAAGGCAGCTTAGCTGGATTCCAGCCACGATAGCCACCTAAGGACTCTCTCTCTGCAATAGGGTGATTGGTATTTTCAGCCTCTTGATTTCATGTGTTTCTGTTGTTCCCAGCTCTCTCTCACACACACAAACACACACCCCTGCAGCAGGTTACCTCCAGATGAGATGCTAGGCTAGGGTGTGTGCAGTGACTAGGGGTGCAGGACTAGCATGGAGAGCAGGGGTTTGTTACAGGAGTGGGTGGGTGAGATTCTGTGGCCTGCGTTGTGCGGGAGGTCGGACTAGATGATCATAATGGTCCCTTCTGACCTTAAAGTCTGTGAGTCTATGACTCATCCCTCCAACTAAATCTGCAGCCTGCCAGTGTAGAGGCAGAAGTCCCAGATTTATTCTCCTGATCCTCTTCCAGCAGAAAGCAGGGCCCTTTGCTCTGCCTGATTTCTCCTGCTGCCTCACAGTAGCTAGGTGTGTTAGCACTGACACTAAACCTAGCTTGGGGAGCTAAACCTGTGTCAAATGCACTGTAATATTCTGGAAACAAACCCCAGCACTGTACATCCTAATGCCAAAGTGTAAAGATCTCAGGGTTAAGTAGCCGAGCCCTAATGTTCTGTCACTTAGGATACTGCAAATCCCAGGCGTGTGGGTGCAGGGGAAGCGTGTGCTGGGAGACATGGCAGAATTAGGAAGCTTTTTTCCATGTTTACATTTCACGGAGGAAGTTTTTTATCTTTGGAACAATGGGCCGGAAATGTTCTCTTGCTGATTATAAGCCCAGCATTAATATGCAGATGAAAATGCAAATCAGTCAAGATTAGACTTTCTGGATGGCAGAGGAAGTCAGGGATTTAGTTTAATATGATCTTTGACATATTTTAAGCTTCTCAAAACAAGGACACAGATAACCCGATGGAAAGATTTCATGTCAGCAAACCTCCCTGGCAACAAATTTGTGGGGTGGTTGTTCGCCTCCAACCATTACTATTACCCGATATTAAAGGTCTGGCCCCTACATGCTGATGGACCAAATCCAAATGTAATGTAAAGCTGGGGGTGGACGTGGCACTGATTTCACAATAGGGGCTTTGCAGAGCAAGTGCGATTTGCAAGGCAACAGGACAGACAGACAGCAGCTAAGCAGGCGAAGTAAGGGAAAGGAGCCCCCACCCCCATCTCCCCCATCCTGAGAGTGACTTTTCTTGCCAGCCCCTTGTTCTGCCCTCCCTTCTCCCTGCTGCTCCCATAAACCACTCCATGCACACTGGGCTCAGGGCCAGGTGGGGCAGGGTCTGCTCCTTGCTGACTTCCCCCCTGGGGTTCAGAGTGAGATGGCGCAGGGGGGGATGCATGGAACTGCAGGACCAGCCTGCGAAGGCTGCGTCTCTTGCACAGCGGGGTCAGTGCTCTGACTGCAGACAGGGGCTGTCCATTTACAGCAGGGCGAGGGGCAGACTGGCCTGGCACCGAGCTGGAAACACAGGCCCGGAGGGGATGCAGAGCCAGGGCGCCCCTCCTACTCACAGGGCCGAGCATTTAATGAACCTATTCAGTACAGGCCTAGCCCAGCGAGCTCCAGGCAGGAGCTGGGAGGGTAGGAAAGCGCCTTCCCGGAGGAACAAGCCAGGGAGAGGCTGGCTCCAGAGCACCCACCCTCCCCAGAGCTGGAAAGCCACCCCACCGGGGAAACGGGAGCCAAGAGGGGCTGGCAGCCTGGGAAGCTACGCACAGCCTGCTCCACTCCGTCCTCACGCATAAATTACCCCAACTCTGCGCTAAACAAAGGGACTGGGAACAATTGTGAATTTTAATAACAAAGTCACTTTTCACAGCACAGGTTTCCTTATAAAAAGGGAATTTGCATTTCTGTCTGCCGGCATGCCGTGCTCGGCCTGGCTGGGAGTGAAGATCAGATGCGCTCCCTACACTCCCCATAATGAAGTCAGTCACATTTTATTGCTAAATCACCCTAATAATACCTCCCTCCCCGCACTCAGGAGCTGCTACAGCTTTCTAGACGAGTCAGTAAATCTGAACAGCACCAGCGTGTCCCTGGGTTGGGTAAATGTGTCCAACAGCCATCGCTGCTCCTGGCACCTCAGCTAGTTCGGGTCTCCCCCTGGTAAATCCCAGGGTGACAGCCGAGCGTCTTTCAAGCACTATTCCAGCACAGTCAGGGTTGGTGGCCGGGCACATCGTCCGCCCTCCCCCTTCCCCTTCCCCTCCCCTGGCTGGTTGCTTTTCCCATCAGTAGCCAAAGGCAGCAGAGAAGGTTCTTATTGTGCTTTCTCTATGTGATACGATTCCCGGCGTGTCACTCTGTGTGTGTGTCACTCTGCAGCCTAGAACATCTGTTGAATCAGCATGAGATGATGGAGACAGCGTGGCTGAGGGCTCTCTTTGGTCAGCATGTCCCTGGGGCCAGTCACCGCGGGGCCCCGCAAGAACCAGACAGGAGGGTGGTGCCACATGTGGGAATGTGACAGCTGATCAGAGCGGGAGGGGCCTCCAGCTGGGGGCAGCTCTGCGCACAAACGCTGGGAACACGTGTTAACAGCAGCACGGCTCGCTGCGGCACAGCATGGAACCAGGAGCCCGGTGACAGGCATGACCGTGCATTTCAGCTGTGCGCCAGCCAGGCTTTCAGTTCCCAGTGTTTCTGGAACAGGCAGCACCCCAGCCCCAAGGGGAAAGTAATCCTCCAGAGCACTGAGCTACAAGAACACACAATAAACCTCTTACAGCTTAGCGGTGATCTGCTTCCCCTGTCATGGGACACTGCCCAGGTCGAAAGCAGCCAGCGAACAGAGTGCATTACGTGTCCCTAATCCCTGCCACCTGCTCTTTGACTTTTAATGCCTCTTTGCTTTCAAACATCTAAAACTTCATCCTTCACTAGGCTGCAGAGACTTGGGGTTTACTGTCCTCGGATCCCCCCCCCAGGGAGAGATGGTCCCTGCCTCAAGAGCCCCCAGGCTAAAAGAGAAGCCAGACAAAGCGGGGGAGGGAACAGAGTCTCAGAGAGGGGACATGACCTGCCTGAGGTCACCCAGCAGGTCAGTGCCAGAGCTGGGCAGAGTCCAGGTCTCCTGAGTCCCAGCCCAGTGCCCTTCCCCCGAATGCTGCCTCCGCGGCTGGCTCAGGAAAGGCCACTGCCGTTATTTTTAAATCTAAAACTGACCCAGATTCTAAAGAAATGTCACTTTTATTCCTAGATTTCTTTTCCTTCACCCTGTGATTTTCCTGTAGGGGAGGCCCCCGCACATGAACAATGGTGTGTTTCTCAGCCTGGCAGCACCATCCCTGCGTGAAGATGCAGTGTCAGGCACCTCCTAGCAGGCGTCTGGTAAATAACTTCACACTAGAAAGGGGAAAGCCAAAGGGCTGGCACCTACCTGACCAGATAGAGACAAGCAGGACTTTTCAGACCAGACCTGCCGGGGCGTTAGCTGAAGCTATAAAGTGAGGCAAGGAAGGACCCAACCCAGCAGCTTTCTTTGCGTATTTTCTGCACATTTTTTCACCTGCCGCACTCCTTCCCTCCCTTTCCTTCCCTTCCTCTTTCTTGTCACCATTTGTCTAAAAGCAGAAGCTCTTCAGGGTCTGTGTCTCTATGTTTTCTGAAAGCCTGCTCTGGCATGTGCAACCAAGCACCAGCCCCCTGCTCATAGACCCTGTGCTCAGCAGTGTTTCTGGATCAGGGCTTGCTATAAGTCTTAGATACTAGAGAAAGTTTCTGAACCAGCCCTAGGAATGTGTGAAGAGCTGATTTAAAAGGCAGTAGCAGGGCGCCCATGTCACTGCAGCAGCAGCAAGGCCAAAAGACTCCTACGTTCTTTGGAGAGAGGGCAGGACTGCAGACAGGAGCGCTGTAATTAAAACACGAATCTGGCTGGGTGGGAACCCTGCTGCAGACCAGGGGTGAACCATTAGGCAGGTGCATTGTGCTTGCTCATGATTCCAATCGAAATCCACGAGAAGGGACCCCCAGCACAGAGAGTTTGTCCTCCGAGGCAGTGAATGGCAGCACGTTAAGCCGGGCCCAGGCTGGTGGAGCAGAGAGGCTGAACCAGGGCAATCCTTGCTGAGGAGCCGCTCCTGCACTCCAGAGATGGGGTCCATGCTCAGGAGCCTTCCTTGCCATCTGCGTTTGAGCCGTGGCTTGTGCCTCTCGCTCCCTACAGCCGGAGCCTGGGAAGTGCTTGCAAGCTGCTGGTATTTTAGACGCCTTTATTTATTTATTTTTGCTGCAGGGAAAAATTGTGACTCTAGCTTTAAGCATGTTCAATTACTGTCAGTTAATGATGATTAATTTACAATTAAGGCCCTTTAAAGGCTAGTGTGTGTGTTAAATAAATATTGATCTTTCATTTGTGGCCACAGATGTATTACCCCGATGACAGGAAATTCACCGCCAGTAACTGTACTGCAGCCTCTGCTCCCAGCCAGACCCGCTCAGGGAGGCACCGGCTTGGAGCTCCTCAAAGTTAATTGAGTTTGTCAGAAAATTCTGGCGATTGCCGGGCTCCAGGCCGCACCGACTGGCTCAGCTTCTCCTGCGTCTGGAGCTCTCAGCATTTGGAGCTAGATTAGAATCACTTCACATTTGAAATTCAAATATTAACTCTGCTTGCTCAGTCCACGTCCACTAGCAACAGCTTCTGTGGCACAGGAGGGCTCAGAACACGACGGAGCCCCGGGGTCTGCTGCTGTCTTCTTTAGTTGGCCTTTTAAAATAAACAAACTGCCCAGAGTCGGTTACAGTTTCCTTAGCCCGATTTAGGGTGACCAGATGTCCCGATTTTATAGGGACAGTCCCGATTTTTGGGTCTTTTTCTTATATAGGCTCCTATTACCCCCCACCCCCGTCCCGATGTTTCACATTTGCTGTCTGGTCACCCCCGCCCGATTTAACAAACCAGTCTGGTTTGAGTCTGGCCAAGCCTGGGATTCCAGTAAAACCTCAACTACTACAAAGGTTGGACTCGGCCTGGTCAGCGGCTCGGACGGGCTGTCGCTGCCTAGCAGCAGAGCGTAGTTCTCTGGCTTTCTCTGCCTCTCGCTTGGGCAGACTTGGCTAACCAATCCCCAGAGAACCTGCGCAGCAGGCAGAGATTTCATCCTTCGCCGCACAAGCAGTGCCGCCCCAACGAACACGCAGTGAATCAGTGGGATCCAGAGGAAAGCGGGCGGCTGGCCTCAGCCAGCACATGCTTCGTGGGAAGGCATCTCTAGTTTTAGAAGGCCAGAGGCTGGTGGAGCCCCCAGGGAAGCGTGCCACACCGACGTGTCTGAGGCTATCAAGAGGCATCTTGTCGGTGTACATAGGGGAACGGTTTTGTTCTTGAAGAAATGTCGGCTGGTTCCCTGCGGTCAGAGCTCTGGCTGGTGAGATTCGAACACTCTCTCAGGCACGTATTAATCATATAATGCTCACACTTCTAACGTGCTGGGAGTCGAGTGTCCAGCCGGCAGTCCTGTTTGGAGAACGCTCCCGAGTTCAGCTGTGGGCGTGCAATGCTAAATGGAACGGGGGGTTCCCACACGGGGAGAGACTGACAAACGTTGGGCTGAGTTAGTCCGAGCAAAGGCCTGCTCAGGTGAGTTGCCTGTGGTGAGCTCAGGGTTACTATTGCAAACAGCTGGGGGAGGGATAGCTCAGTGGTTTGAGCATTGGCCTGCTAAACCCAGGGCTGAGAGTTCAATCCTTGAGGGGGCCATTTAGGGAACTGGGATAAAAATCTGTCTGGGGATTGGTCCTGCTCTGAGGAGACAGTTGGACTAGATGACCTCTTGAGGTCCCTTCCAACCCTGGTATTCTATAATTCTAAGACCAGGTCTGGGAGGCAGAGAGTTAAGTTGAAAGGAAACACGTGTAAGGCGATGAGTTAATGTTAATACCTCAGTGACACTAGGCTCAAGGCTTGTTCTTCGGCCCAGCGCCGCAGTGCTGAGCACCTGCCACACAAGACTGACCCAGTGAGATGCCTGGGGACTTCACGGAGCCATGAGCCATCCTGGGCAGAGGAGAGTCTGCCTGGTTATGGGGGGCAGTTGTAAATGTCATTCTGGTCATGTAGGGACAAGCCAGAGCACAGAGTGGTCTGCCCTACCTAATGAATCCAGTCATTAATGGTTGGCCTTTACAGAAGGCGATGAACAGAAGCAGTGGGCTTTCACTGGGATGATGGCCCTTCCAGGGGGCAGGCAGGGGTTCACTGGCTATGCCCCCCCCCCCCAATTGGAGAGGGAGGGGATGCAAGGGGAGCTCACTTTTTTAATTTGAAACTTTAACATTTAAAAACATTCCCTCAGACAGAAGTGTCAGGCCTGCCATTGGCTCGGGCATGTGCAGTTGCATGCAGTGCCTGGGACTGGCACTCGGCACATGTGTGGCCGGCAGCAGGGGGGATTGGCACCAGCTGTTTGTTTATTTGGGGTGGTTTTCCATAGCTGTGGGACTATGCTGGGTGTTCTTGTTTGTTAAAGCTCCTGGAAGCCTTAGTTATTAGTGCAGGCTCCCTCGGGCCGGCTGTGGAGGGAGGCTCCGTTACCCCATGGCTAAAAGGAGTGAAGGACTTAGCCCGGTTTAGGAGGAGTCCCCATGTATAACTGAATCAGCCAAAAGGCAGAGCATGCAGTAGCACCGCGGCATCTCTCCCATAGCCCCTCTTTGTGGCAGTGACGTTGTTTAAAACATTTGCATGAGTAAAAGACAAAGGCTCAGCTGTGTCCTCACCAGCAGGGTGTTCCTTTCCTCCTCTTCTGCCTGCAGCCTGGTCTGGACAGGGCTTGGTGGGATCCCAAGTTGGGACCTAGGACTGTCCCTGAATACGTGTCCGATTTGGGGCACCAGGGGCACTGACTCTATGAGCGAGCCCCAAGTCTTCCCACCCACTATTTCCTTCATTGCCACTGTTCTTCCGTTGCCTGTACACTGTCAAACCATCTTGACATCACTCTCCAAATGGGAACGTCCATACCACCTTCTGGGTCTCTTCTCCTTTGGGGCAAGCGCTCTCCTCCCCAAGTCTTGGTAACCGGTTGTGTTGGCAGTTAAAGCACACAATCACTAGCAGCCTAGGACACTGTCATTTTCCTGTCTCACAGAACACAGCGGTACACGTTCCCCCCACTCCAGAGTGTTTTCCAATATCCATCTGGCTTTTTTTCTAGAGCAAGTGCTCTCTCTGAGATGTATTTATTGAAATCCTTTTAGCTGCTAGTTGTTATTATTTTACTTGCAGCCAGTTTTCACATGAAGCTGCAAGGCACTCCACATTTTCCAATTTTATGACTATTTTTAACTTGCATCTTCAAAGCATTTGAGGCTGCTCTGTTGGCATAGCAGTGGCTATCTGTACACTGTCAAAACCCATATCAAAATCCAAACTTAGCTTCTACAGCATCCTTCCTGCAGTGTATCACAGGACACTTCTCAGAGCCACACCCGGTAAAGTGGCACCTAGAGAATTACAGGTAAGCCAAGCTGGGGATTTCCAAGATGAAAATGTGTCTGCCGTGCGAGTCCTCAAAGGGAGGTAATTCGGTCTCCGAGGCAGAGTACGACCGAAGGTTCCAAGCATCAAGGGCCAAGCCGAGGCGCCAGGCCGCCCACTTTGCTTTAGCTAAGAACACAAGCCGGGAGCCGGCCCCCATTCTCAGATGGAGCAGATTTCTCTAGTTCAGGGTCTCTCAAACTTCATTGCACCTCGACCCCCTTCTGACAACAAAAATTACTTCATGGCCCCAGGTGTGGGGACCGAAGCCTGAGCCTGCCCAAGCCCCCTGCCCTGGATGGGGGGGGGCAAAGCCCGAGCCCAACTGCTCCGGGCAGGGGGGCCAAAGCTGAAGCTCAAGGGCTTCAGACCCAGGCCGGGGGCCTGTAACCTGAGTCCTGCCGCCCAGGGCTGAAGCTCTTGGGCTTTGGTTTCGGCCCTGGGCAGTGGGGCTCGGCCTTCAGCCCCGGGCCCCAGCAAGTCTAAGCCAGCCCTGGCAACCCCATTCAAAGGGGTCGTGACCTCCCGACCCACAGTTTGAGAACGGCTGCCCTAGGGCTGTTGAGGCTGTGCTAAAGCCCTGCCAGGGGATGTTATCGGCAGTCATTGCGGAGCAGGGAAGGGCAAGTGCCAGCAATAAAACGCAGCTTGGGGTTATAAAGAAGCACTCGTGACATCACAACGGGCGGAGGAGGGGAGTCCGGGGTAGCTGAACTAGATCAGGGGGTTAGTAAAGCATTTACTCATAAATAGCACTGTCTTGATAATTAGGGTGAGGTGTGTGTCTAGCAGGGTCCTGCAGGGGCCAAGGGTCAGTTCAGGCTTAGCTGCAGTCTTGGTTAAGGGTATGGAAGAGTGGAGAAAGCGCAGGCTAATTAGATTCACAGATGGCATTAAGCAGAGAGGAGACGTAAACACCAGTGCAGACAGGGATAGCACAAAGGAAAGGGACCTAGTGAGAAATATGGGAAAGAAATAAAACCAAACTCAACCTGGCCAAGATAATAGAGCTGGGGATCATACTGTAACTCAAGGTATAGTGTGGGAAGGAACGAAAGGAGTAATGAAAAAGAAGTCTTCAGAGTGCTAAGAAACAAAACCGAAGCTAGCATCCCAGGATGGCAGCTAAAAGAGCTGATGCCAGTTTGGGATTGCAGGTGCAGAGACTTCCCCATGCAAAGCACCCAGGGATTGCTGCAGTTCCTGGCAGAACACAAAGAGCCAGAGGTGTGCATTTCTTGGCTTTAATACATTTATCTTACACTCTGACTAAACGAAAGAACCCTAAAATAATGCAAATCGGTAAAAGTTCCCTCCACATCCTGGGAACTTGCTTCTCCCTCCAGGGAGCTCCTTACCAGGACCTGGGGTACTTTGGAAATGCAGAGTCCAGCCATTCTGTTTGGCTTCGCCTATCAGATCCCTCTGCAGCGAGGATGCTGAGGGTGGAATCCTGGCTCCACTGAAGTCAGTGGGAGCTTGGCCACAGACCTCCATGGGCCAGAATTTCACTCAGAGCCTTTGAACAGCAGTTTTCTTTCTTTCTGCATAAAATGACCGGCTTTCTTTGGTCTTTTCCTAATTGCTGCAACATGATGGAGTGGCCATTCTTGCTGCCGCTCTTCACTCTGAGATCTTCAATCGACTCTACATAAAGATAAGGCTCATTAGTCTTTTATTATTATCTTTCTACAGAGACACAGATTTAAGTTGGTTGCTGCCATCCCATATATTTTAAGATGGACTGTTAAGATTTGCTATTCATGCTATGCAAATCCCCATGGAGTGTCAGACTTCATAGGTTCATGTATATGTCTAACTCTGCATCGTTCCTCTTACAGTAATTCGATGCCTGCGGTTCCCTAGCGAATGTCGTTGTTTCTCTCTCAATTCCTTCCAATTTCTCAGCATCCAGTGTAGAGGTATCCAGAAAATAGCCATAGAACTCCATTAGACAATATCTAGCCAGGGCACTTGCTCCTTTCAAGTATTTCAGAGTTAGCAACCCCCGCCACCCTGCGGTGAGCTCACCAGCAATGTTAGAATAATACCTGCCACCTGGAATTCCACGCCGTTCCCACCTGAGCTGCTCATGAGATGGCACCATCACTGTAACACCCGCACACACCTCACGGCCATTTCACAAAGCAAAGGCAGAGGCTCACCCAGACGTCCTCTGAGCGATTTATGCCCTTCTCCCCAGACACACTCACCTCCCCCACTGGCTAGTCTCCTTTCTCCTGCACAAGTGGTTTCTTGAAGGCAGCCTCACAATAAGAACATTGTCTCTGGCTTTCACTCTTGTTTGAGGCGTGTGTTTAAAATGATCCTTTCGTTCCATCTGAATGCGCCGATTCATTCAGAAGTGCACTCTCTGTTTTTGAATCAGCAGAGCTGTTTATGCTCATAGTGTCCATAAAAATGTTATTTTAGTCCTGACACTGATGCTTATGAATAAAATTTAGATCTCATTCAAAAGTGCATTAGCTGTAGCTATTTGGCTTCTTGTTAAAGCATTAATTTTTACTGAGAAGAATACATTGCCAAGCAGTTCCATCTCCATCTCACAGCAAACTAAGTACCTCAAAGTATAGACTTCAGTAAGAGGCCATAACAGCATTTCACTTTCTCTTTATTACTTGCTGGCCTAGAGATTCGAGTTGCAGCTGCTTTGGTCATACTACCAGATTGCGATTGGAACTTCATAATTACATTTCATTAACATGAAAAACTGGTGCCTATACAACTCATGATCAGAAAGGGCCTTTAATAGGTCTGCCTGAGTCATCAGTAAATTGGCACTAAATTACTTATTCATGAAAGCCCGTATGTTGGGTGTGTTGGAGCCAATTAGCTCACCTCTGCATTTATTGCACTTTTTTTTGCTTGAAGCAGGCTGCTAAATGTCAAAAATACTTTAGCGTTTTATCCGAAGGATAATTTTTAATAGATTCCACCTACAAACAGGAGCTGACTGGCAGAATATTAAACTCGGGGAGATTTATTTTTAATCTGTGCCCCCAAACAGCTCGAGCTAACCAGTTTTGCATTGCTCCTAGCTGATGACTATTGCTGTTCCTAGACTGGCCTTCCCACATGGTACAGTGGCAGCTGCCTCCTTTCCCATTCGATTAACCTTGTCTGGAGAAAAGACACCTGGCCAAAGCAAAGAATGAATTCTTGTCATTAGGAATGTAAACAGCACGTTCTCCTCAGTAACATGCATGCACTTTGCACCCCACCCCCACCCTCTTTCCCCTGTACCCGGGGGGTTGAGACATCCAGACAAGCAGGGCTGCCTCAGCCAGATGCTTAGCACTGGAATGCTGAACCCATGGCAGTGAATACAGCTGGGCAGGAACTTTTCAAAATGGCTTTTCATTGGAAAATGTTGATAAATTGGAACAGAACCTGTTAGCGGGAAAGGGCTGGTTTTGATGAATTTCCCATATCAAGTACAATTGGAAAAAATTTCAAATTGTAATTTCCCATTTTGAGACATTTTAAACAAAAGTTTTCCATTTTTTTGTTTGAAATGATTTTTGTTTCAAAAGTTAAGGTAATCTACAGATTAAAAATGTAAAAGAGAACGTAAAACATCAAAATTTAAACAAAAAATGTCAAAAACAAATCACAAGACCCAATCCAATTTTTTTTGGGGGGGGGGGGTGGCGGGGGGGGGTTGGTTTGTGAAAATTTTCAAGACTTTGGCTTTTCGTCCCAATTTGGGGTGGGAATTTTTTTTTTTTTTTTACTCTTCAAAATTATTGCAGGACAGGAAAACCATTCCCCGCCCAGGCCTAGCCATGATTATGGCATCGCCAGGCACTGCTGCATCTCAAGGGAAGGGCAGGATCCCTGCTGAAGGAGGAGCCTGGCAGGTTTCTGGATTCCTGCCTGCTGTCTGTGCCCTCTTTCTGACCTGTTGCAGATAGCACCTGTGGTGCTCGGCCACAGAGCCAATGTGTTTGCCTCTTCAGGCTTCAGACAAAAAGGCGGAGATAGCATCCTCTTTGTGGCCTAATGAATCATTGACCTATGAACAGTGGGAGTAAGCAAGGAGCCAGTGCTTTTGCTGCCTCATTAAAGCTTCAGTGTACTCTCCTGATGCCACCATGCCATCAATAACATTGATATCAACTAATTTAAACCCAGTGAACCAGCGAACTCGATCTGCAGGTGTGGTTATGAGCAGAGTACTAAGTAGATGTTTTAACTAAGTGGAACATTTCTTGCTTCAATTAATGCAGAAGGTAGCAACTCAAAAGGAAATATTAGGGACATTAACTTTTATATTGGCCCCCATTCATTATATTTGATGGGTAACACTCTTAATCAGTTTATTTCGGTGTTGACATCTGTGGTTCATGTGCGGTTAAAACAGCTTCCAAAGGCAAATATGGAGGAGTCATTGCTGAGCGGCTGATTTAAACAGAGTTAACCCATACATGTACTGTGTCTCCAGTGAGTGTTATTAATTAGTTATTGGTGGGGGAGGGGAGGGTTCAAGAGGGTCCCGGAGGAGAAGTCAGTCTCTCAGTTACACTGAGTCATATGACCGGTCTGTAACTGGTGGAATAATGACTGATATTTATGGAGCACTTTTCCTGTTCCATTCCCAAAGCACTGTCTATGGGCCTCCCAACACCTATCACTGATATACACAGTGGATCACTTCACTCACTACTGAAATGACACCGCTAGTGTCAAACTGTTAGGAACACTGTGCACGGAGAAAGGGCAGGTAAAAGGGAAAGCGTATGAAGCTGGGGCTTGTAGGGGAACGTGGGTGGAGAGGATGCAGGAACAGATTGGCTAGGTTGCTCACGATAGACAAACCTCCTCCCCACTATAGCTAGACATTGACCCTGTTATGGCTGAGAGATGAACTGTGCCCGTGATCTCTCTCGCAGTCTCTCCATGAGCAGGTGACAGGCCTACACCCGTACTCCTCTCAGAGCAGCACCCCGTGGCTCACCCCATCTTTAGAGGGAATCACCAGGCTACAGCGTCCCCTTTTTACCAACCGTATTTACTTCCGGCGGGTCTGAGTGGATTTGTCCCCTGCGATTAAATCCTTCCCAGGAGCTGGGACCAGCTGGTAAATGCAGTGAGAAAACAGCGTGTTCCAAGCAGAGCATGATTTATTGATCCATAGGAGCAGTTGCAAACAGAGAGAAAAGGGTTAAAAATAAGAAAAGACCAAAATGCACAGTGTCTCACTAAACTTGGCCCCTCCTTGACAGTTTAAGTAGGTTCTTAACCCAGGCACCCCCCCCCCCCGACTCCCACGCTTTGAGGATGGGTGAGACAGGCTGCCCCCTGCAAATTGTTGCCTTTCAGTCTAACCCCCAAGTTCCTTTGAAAATTCCCACCTGGGATCCCCTGCTCCCTTTGGAGTCACTGTCCCACTCGCTTATCAGAGCATGGTGGGGGTAAACCTGCAAAGGAGCTGACAACTGCATTGCATGCCAAGAATCGGAGACTGCCCCTATACTCTGCCTTTCTACAGCCCTACACGGCCCCGTAGAACTGAGTTAACCCTTCACAGTCACCCACTCAGAATCAAACAATGGAGGTTCCCACAACATTCATCAAAAAATACTATAGACAGCTATTACCTTCCTCACAGCCATCCTCCGCTGCCCTCCCAGGGCAGGCAGGGACCCACCTCAGCGGGGTGGGGACTAGTGCGTGGTCTTGTCCAGTGGGTGTCCTGCCTGTGGGTGAGGGGAGGACAGATGGCAACAGGAACTGCGGGATGTTGGGCTCCGAAGGAAACGTCCCATGTGGGTGGGCTGTTTCATTACTGCTGGCTGGGGGGTGTCTTGCACTTTCCCCAAAAGGCAGTTGGGACCAGCCACAGTCAGAGACTGGACACCAGGCTAGATAGATCTCCAGTCCGATGGTAATTCCTGTGATCCTAGGTTCCAATATCTTGTAAGCTAAGAAATGCTAGGAAAAAGCCTTGCTCTTGTTCCCCAGAAAGCCAGGATATATGAGAGAGAGAGAGAGAGAGAGAGAGAGAGAGAGAGTGTGTGTGTGTGTGTGTGTGTGTCCGTGTCCGTGTGTCCGTGTGTCCGTGTCCGACCAGCTCTTGTACTTTAAAACAGCCACTGGTGCATGGAACCCTTCAAAGCACAGGCTGCTTACCGGACTAGCCAGGGCATTGGCAGCATCCCAAGTACAATGGGGCCATGGGTCCCTCTGACTGATTCACTGTCCATGCCCTGGAGAAATCCCAGTTAAACCTGTGACAGGATCTTTAGCAATTGCAGGTGTTCAGTTCCTGGTTTTTAAAGCAGCACAGAGCCCATTAGCGCTATGCTGGGCCACCATTCAAGTGTTTTACCCTATTTTCAGGGTGAGGAAAATCTAGGTCGCACTGAAGAAGGAGCTGCTGCCTAGGTACCATGTGCATCTCATCATTTTAGTCTTAATGTTAAGGCTTAGTAGGATCAGCCTCTTAGTGCGGAGTATCAGTGGGGATGTGTGACCATTAGGTGAAGCAATTAAATGATCATTCACAACATGCTCAGTTCTGAAAATTACGGTGACTTTATTTTTGCTCAATAATATAATGAGTTTTATTTTGAGTGATGCTGGATTTAATGGTTAAATCAATATGTGTGTTTAGTATTAGGCTTTATTTTAGCACTAAGTGACATGAGATAAGCAGACTTAGAGAGTGTTAATTGGTTTGTGCTTAGCATTTACGCTAATCAGAGTGTGCAGTGCATCCCGGGGCTCTTGAGCACTAGTCATTCTGTTTATCTAAACCAGGCACTGTTTACTTTATTGACTGGAGTGGAATCACTCTGGTTTCTCACACACTTGACTATTCTGCTGAGTTTGTGAGTTTAACATGAAGGCCTCTCTAATGCGAAGCAGCACTGCACGCACTGCGCGCACGCAGGGGAAGGCAGCTAAACAAACCCAGCAGAATGCAAAGCACGGCCAGTCGCTTGTTGTGACAAAGCCAAGACACAAAGATTTCAAATGTTGCGAGGAAACAGCATCTATTTTCCCTTCATCACTGGCACTTTTGTCTGGCTACATTGCTGAGGACACATGTACAGCAACGCGACCCCATTTCACCTTGACTACAATGAAGATAGAGCCTCCATTTATCTAACGGAGCCAACAGATTCTGTTGAGTTCTCTCGCCAGAGTCACAGCGCTCTGTTTTCCTGAGCTGTGAATGGACAATGGGGTTTATCGGATGAAATTAAAGAGACGGCTCTTTGGACACCCTGCAAAGCACAGAACTGCAGTCGCTTCTGGACCCTGGAGAGCGGTGCCGTGATGGGGGCTGTCATCTCATCTGTTCCCTCGGCTGCCTCTCCTCTTACAGCTATGTCCCACTGGGTGTGGGTCTGCTCTCCAGCGTCTTTGGCTACACGGGAGCGGGGCTGGGAGAATTCTTCCCGTCCCATCGATCGTACCAGAGGGGCGCTGGGCCCAAGCCAGCTCTGCTGTAAGACAATGGACACTCTTCAGTACATGCCTGTTTCTTTACAGCCATGGCAGCTGGGAGTCAGCATGAGGAATGCTGGGGTTGTCTGGAACCGGCCTGCAGCTAAAGCAGGCGGCTGATGCAAGAGGCAAGGCTGAATGTGCTTTCCTGTGGAAGGTATTTCCTGTTAACCGGCCAGTGCCGGCCAGAGCTCTCCCCGTCACAGCAGCTTCCAGCGCAGACGGTGACCTTGCCCCGTGCAGAGCACCTGCGCTTGAGAGTTGTGGATCACTGAAGGTCCCCGGCAACCTTCTGAGCACAGGGCCTCATGCAGCCCCTCTGCCTGGGCCCCATTTCACAAGCCCCTCGTCTCTGTGTGGGCTGGAGGCTGGCTGTGAATTACTAGGCTGAAATATCCCCCCCCCAGCAGAGCCACCGGAGAACCCTCACTGGCTGGCCAAACGCTCCTCAACGACCTACATGTTGCACAGGAACGGGGCACCCTAGCTTGGGAGCATGTGCTGGAGGAGTTTGGAAGCTGGGTTTTGCCATGACGGCCTTTGCTGGAGGAATCAGCAACTTTGGACTGTAAACTCTCTCTGGCTCGTTTCTGCTTCCATGAGGTCCTGGAGAGACACACTGACTTGGCCACCCCATCTCTCGTTGAGAGTGACCCCCTGAGTCTGAAGGGGAGGACAGGTGAGGGCAGGGATAGGTATGAACCCCAGCAGGCCAAACGGTGTCGGTCAGACCCAGGAGAGATCCCTGCTGGGCTCCACCTCTTGCTTCTCAGTTTGGATGGGGCACAAATCGTGGAGGAGGAGCCTTGATGGGTCTCTCTAAGGCACAGGCTTCCAGGTGCTGCTGGTGTGCGTGAAACTGTGTCGTGGGCCAGAAACATTGTCCCGAAATTGTCACTGGGCAGCTTGCTGGGCTCATGCCCTGCCTCTGAGCAGAATGTCCTCATGTGCTGCATAACCCAGCCCAAGCAGCCCCGTTCCCTACTGGGGGGGCCTGGCTGGGTTCATAAACTGCTTGGAAACCAGAGCGCTGTTTCTTGTTTTGTTCCCATCACTTTTTAAAGTCATTTTGGGCCATTTAAATGTTATCTAAACATTTGCTTCCCAGCTGAGCCCTTGAGCTCAGCCTCTCTTGCCCTGCTGGAAGCCTCTGGAAATAGAGCTATCTAATGGACATGCTGACAGCTCTGAGTACAGTCCAGTGGCACTGCTGAGATATGCCTCCTGAACACTGCACAGGGTCCTCGCTGGCTGCAAACCTGATTTTCACTCTACCTCAAAATCCCTTTTCCCTGGTAGCGGAGCAGTGACATGTACAGAAACTGCAGCAGTTGGTGCCCCAGCAAAGATCCTTTGTAGAGGAAAGGTCAGAAGCGCCGGGGATCTTTTCATTCCCTTGGATACGTGGAGCAGCACTGAGAGGTGGAACCAGATGAAACCTCTTTTATTTTTCTAGTGTGAGCTCACTGATTCCCTCCACACATTATTTAACTTTTCTGCCATGTCCCTCTAGTGTCTGTCACCAGGGAGTGCCAGTGGGCTCCAGCGCACAGCCATAGGCAGCCGTCGCAGGAGGAGGGGGAAGGCCCAGGCCCCACTGTTATCTGGGGCTGCAGAAGCATTTTGACAGTTTTCAAGATGGACATTAAATCACTTGTGCGAGGGAAAGTGAAGTGCACGTCACTCAGGCTGTGTGAGAGGAAGCTGAGTTGTACCAATTGCACTGACTGTGTGATCCGAGTCAGAATGAGAATCATAAATCTTGATTATTCTCTGTCTCAGCTGATTTGAACCAAACGCCTTGGACAGGGATATAGTTCACATCTCGCTGAAAACTGCAAAAAAACTGATTAAGTGTACAAACTGATATAAATAGCACTCTATCTATGTTAATGCTCAAACTGTCACTGCTCAGGCAAAGAGGTTACTGTGAGCACAGTGCTTTCTGGCCTGATACAAAGCAGCTTGCTGGATCTTTTCTGAGGTTGTTTTCTCCCTGGTTCCATTTATTTTGGTACTTTGTTCCCGTAATGTTAGCTGTTATTATGATGCAGTCAATTACAGACAGCATCTCTGATTCTGATTGCGCCTCGGTTACAATTAAGCATCCTATAGAAAAATGGAAATGCTGGGGTATTAGCATAAAGTAATAATAAGGTAAACCATTCAATTATGGAGGAAAAAACAACATTTTGAATAATAAGAATATTGTACGCCTAAAAGACATTCAGATGTTGGCATATTACCATTTTTGCATACATAATGAATGAACTTAAACCCCCAAATAATCAGCACAAGCAAATAATAACTAGCAGTGCCCTTTGCAACAGCCCGGCTGGCTTTGCTTTCTCGTGGGTCACAAGCATGGACCTTGCCAGACCGAGCAGTTTTGCCGAAAGCTGGACAAAGCCAGCTGAGCTCCCTGCTGCAGCCAGGGCATGAAGTGGCCATTTTGCTGCACGTCTGTCACTCGAGTGGCTTTTTCAGGATTGGAAAGGGAGGGCTTCCCATTGGAGCCCTCCACAATGGATTGTCTATCCCTTCCCTTCCCGTTCCACTGACAGCACCAGGGGGACTCCTGGGCAGAAGGCAAAGAGTCTCACCTCGTGCGTGACTCAGGCATGCTCATGGCCCCATACATCCCTGGTGCAAAGTGACCGAAGTCCCTGGCGTTACATCACGGATCGATCTGGTGTCCAGACAGGACAGATGGCGATTGGGGTTCTGAACCCATTGCTATGTGGAGGTGGCGTGCGGGGGAGGCGGTTGTGCACATGGGTGTGAGGTGGCCGAGGGCCCAGTGCTTGGCTACGATGTGCACATGGGTGTGACTTTAGAAGAGGCAGTTTATGAAGTGTACGGAGGGGAGAAGTCTCACTGCTGTCATGGGAAGGCTAGAGCAAACAGGCAGCTTCCTAGAGCTGCTCAGACTCTGGACTGGTCTCATCTCCCTTGGAAGCCTGCTCCACAGCCAAAGCCCATCGGCTGAGAATAGCTTAGCTCTGGCCTGTCAGCGCGGTGCGACATGCCTTGTAGGGCCCAGTGTCAGGCGGATGGGAGTGCAGGAGATACTCCTCCCACGTACATCCTAGGGACGCGGCTTGCTGAGGACAGGAGGCGTGGGAGTGAGTCAGGGATACCTCTCAGCACAGCCGTCTGCCTATGGCTGAGCCAGGCACTGAATGGACAGCCGGAGGCAGTACCCGGTATTGCCTGTGCAGGGACGTGAAGCTACACGGCCAGGCCCCGGTTTAATGTCGATTGCTAGCGGTAGAGGGCAGTAATATGCACACACACAAGCTCTGATCGCAGTGCCAGCCAAGCAATGCCCAGCACTGCTCCAACCGTGGGGTTCCCAATGTGCTGCTAGCTCTTGGTGCCTGGCGAGAACCAGGCTTTCCACAGCATGGCGTCTCTGGGGCTGTCTTCCTTTCCACTTCACCTGCGGCTTCAGTCCTGCTCCCACGGTCCCTTCCAAAATCAGGATCCAAATGAAGGTTCGGTTTGAAGAGCGAGGGGATATTGTGTGGCTACCTAACGGCCTCCATGAAAACCAGAAACTCTGACTGGCANCCCCCCCCCCCCCCCCCCCCCCCCAGTAGTTCAGTACTTGTAAAGCAGATTCTCTCTCCGTTCAGCGTGGCTCCTCATCATCGTTAGAGCTCGGTGCTGGGCTGTGTGCAATCATTTCTGTTACTCAGCCTCTCCTGCAGACATTACTCCTCTGGCCGCCCTTCCATAATAGTTCCAATCCTTTTAGTTGTTGATGGCTCTCCTATTACTCATGATGCTGCGTTAGGATAACATCCAAATACATCTGAACAGTGGAATTTATTTACTGTTTTTCTCCTAAAAGCTTTTAGCATGATACAGCCGGGGTGGCTTCATTTAGAGAGCCATTATTTGCAGATCTTTTTTGCTGGGAGTAAATTTCCCAGAAGATGAAACTGAACTCCTTGCAATGTAGACCCACATTATTACATTTTGAACACTCCATTTTCACGATCCTCCTCCTCGGGAATGGCCCCTCCTGGAGGGAGCAGGAATAGCCTAAATTGCACAACTGAGCCAAGTCGATGGTTTGAGTGGTTTGGACTGGGCGTCTCTCGCTCTTCTTCAGCTGGATCATTTTACACAATAACCTGTTTTTTCCAGGTTTCCAGGAACCTGCAATACTAATAGTGAATATTAATCTTGAAGCTTCTGCAGATGTTACTTAGCTATCAGTGAGGCAGATACCCCTGTGGCAGAGAATGCCTCCGCCTTAAACAGGTGTGCAGAACTAGCTTAGTGCACGTCAATGCGCATATGTTCTTGTCTCTCACAAGGCAATAGATGGCGCTGCGGGGCGCTTGCCAGTTTTTAGTGTCACAGGTTTGAGGTGACGTCCTTCCCTAATGGAGCCTCCAGAGTCATGCAGTTCTTCCCAGCACAGGACGCTGGAATCTGTAAAACACCCAGCAGGGTCCCATATTTGCTTACGTAGGGACTGAGGAGCCTAATTTTTGCCTGTCTGGTTTGCACGTTCTGGCCAATGTATATGAAGGTTTGACAGGGACCCGCGGCTTGGAATGCAGGCGTTCACACGCTGGATTTCCTGGGCCTCTATGCAACTGGCACAGACACACTTTTGACTGCAGCCTGAGGTTAAAGGTTCCCATGCAGAGGGCTGCCTGAGAGCATAAAGCAGCCAAAGGATGTGTGTATACAGCTGCTTAGCTGCTTTTACCATGATGGCTATGAACACAAAGGACCAAAGGAAAGAGAAGAACATGATGCGAAAGCTCCATGCTGATGCAAGCTGTTGCTGAGTGGCCAAAAGGCATAAGTGCTGGGGGGGCGGGGTGGAGGGGGGAGTTTACAAAGCTTCTTACAGTTTTAACAAAAGAAGAAAACCGGCTTTAAAAACTCTTAACCCCAATGAGCACAAATGTTCCTTTCTCCCTCTTGTCCTGGCTGCTACAGACTCCAGGGCAGCAGGCTGACTGCTCATGTCCTTCCCTCGCTGATTGCAGCTCCTTGGCACCCTGGACATGCTCCTTCCCCTGGGTTTGCAGCTGTGTCAGTGGTGTGACAAGTGCAGCCTGGGATTTCCCAGCCAGATGCACACTGCAAATACTCCAAGGGGAGGCCCACGCGCGGACACAGGGAATCTCCCTCCAGAGGCGTTTTTGGAGAATGATTACAAGCCAATTTATTAAGGAATATTGTACTGTTTGGGTTAAGGGAACGCTAGATGGAAGTAGATTTCAGAGCCAATTTAGGGTGAGTAACTGGCTGTAGTACATGCTAGATTAGGATTCATTTCTAAGACTGATGCTTTAAGTTGGAAATTCACAGGGCATTTTCCCCCCACTTACAGGTTTTCATTCCAGCACCGAGGCAAAAGTGTATGTATTCATTTTTCAATGTAGACACACTAAAGGCACCGTTCCCATGTTCTTGGTGCCTGGAGAATCACCGTATGGTTCTCGCCAACCATTTACCCGCAAAGATGTAGCACCAACACGGTATGCACAGAACCGGTCCATGGACTCAAGGGGTGACGGACACATTCCGCATAAAGCCCATCTCCCTCCATTGCCCAGCACTGCGGGCAGCAGGCAGAAGTGGCACAAACCAGGCACCCTAAAGAAGACCCGCTCCTTGCAGACCCTGATTGGGTCTCTGTTCTGTCCCGTCTGGAGACCCCGCTGACTGTCTCTTGAAGCAGCCTCCCTGTCGGTGTGACCAAGACGTCTGTCTACTGCACAGTGGCCTCAGGAGACCAGCTGCCAGGTGCTCTGGGGACTGGGATCCCTTTCCCAGCTTTGAAAGTCTCCCCTGCAATGGACACTGGATCTGCCCTTCCTTCTTGCTTTTCCCACTCAGCATCCAGACGAGTTAGGCCAGTAAATCCAACTGATGCTGACCCGNCCCCCCCCCCCCCCCCCCCCCCCCCCCCCCCCCGCATCCTGAGGGAACAATTTTCAGCCACTGTGTTTTTCCTCTTGAAATACAATATAGTGACTCCTTTACACGCATCGCTCCTGTTACTGCCCCATGTGAGCGGCTCCGTTTGTAGAGAACAGCTCGTATCTTAGTGCTTTCCTCACAGCAGCCTCTCTGCCTTGCCCCCTTGCTTTTCTATCTGACACTTTCTCAAATAGTCTCGTAGCCTTTCCGCTTTCCATTTTCTGTACTCCAGTGAGCTCCTTTTCCCCAAGGACTTCACAGCTAGCTTCGCTAACCCACGCGAATTGCTACACGATGCTCCTGCCACACTGTCTTCCTGGCTGCCCGCCTTGTCCCTTCTCCAGTCCCAGACTAGCCGGGGTGATCAGGGCAGTGCAAACTACCACAAGTGTGGAGGGCTGGGACCACTGTGCCTGGGCTTGTGTGTGAGAGCGAGAGACCACGAGTCACAAGGGTGAAATTTGGATTTCTTGGCGGGTTGGGCTTTAGGGGCAGTTTTGCAGAACAATGACAAGTTTCTCTCCCCTGACCCCACCATCCCTAGGAGCTGGAGCCAAGTCCCTGCGTGTAAAAGGATGCTCAGCGTAGTGTCCTCAGCACCTTTAGTGGACTCAGGACCGCTCAATGAACTGGGGGTTGGACTAGATGACCTCCTGAGGTCCCTTCCAACCCTGAGATTCTATGATTCTATGATTCTATGAACTGCAGTCACACCTGTGCCCATCTGTGGCCCTGTGTCTGCCCTGTGCTAATGACCCCCCTGCAGGGAGCTGATTGTGATTGCTCAGGACTGCCATTTCCACGGATCCCTGACCCTGCAGCACGATGCCGCTGCAGGACTCTCTGATGTCCCATGAAGAGTCCTTATTAAAGGTTTCCTTCAAACGCCGCCTCCCATCTGCTCACCAGAGCTGCTCCCCTCCAGCTCCCATGGCTGGTCTTAGGCTCCTTTGCAAACCCAGCCGGGATGCATAGGGGAGGTCGCTGCCCAGCTGCACTGAAGAGCAGAGGGATTGGGGCTGCCAGACCCCCTAGGCCCTCTGAGGATCCCGGGCTCTGCATTCAAGCCCAGACGGGGGTCCACAGTGCTAGTCACCCCTCCTATGGGTCCATCTCTCAATCTAGCCACCTGCCCTTCCTCCCTGACTGGCTCTTTCTTCTCATCCTCCCGCCCTGACTTTGGGTTGTATCCGTGCTCCCACGGCTGCCCTGCCAGGCCATTCACATGCATGGCACAGAAGTCACCCCCATTGGTTCCTGATGCACCCAGCAGGAGAAACCTGGTGGAGGTGCCTGGCATCCTCCCACTCTGGCAACTCTGCTCCTGGCGCGCCTTAACCTGCCAGCTATCGCCCAGGCCTGCTCTGACACATGCTGTCAGGGTGGTCCCCAGGGCAGTCCAGGGGATCCCTGCATCTTCCCAGGGATGCTGATTGGAGATCACAGCTTATGCTAACATCTCCCCCACCCACCGATACCTCTCTGCAATGGACGTATTGCATTCCTACCTTCCCCCTTTTGCGATAGTGTTACCGTGTTCACTCATATTTAGCTTGTGATCCACTATGACCTTCAAGTCCCTTTCTGCAGGACTCCTTCCTAGGCAGTCATTTCCCATTTGTAGTGTGCAATGGATTGTTTCTTCCTAAGTGGAGAACTTTGCATTTGTCCTTATTGAATTTCATCCTATTTACTTCAGACCATTTCTCCCTGCTAACACCTGACCCTCATCCTAGCCCTCCTCACTCACTGAACTGGGCTCTTCCCCCAGACACAGCTGTCCAGCCCATCTGCACTGCTCCTGCAGGGCTGAGAAAAGAATAAAGAGACATGAATGAACTGATGCTCACAGTGGAGTCAGAGCATCTGACGTTGGAGTTTCAAAATGATCTCACTTCCCTGCAATGACATGACAGACTGCATGTCCCACAGCTGTACAGGGAGCCCTGTTAACGTCCCGGGGGCTCTTCTCTAGGAGGGAAGCCTGGACCCCTCTGTAATGAAATCATGATTGAGAAGGTGCAGAACTTGTTCCCAGAGCACTGTCCTGGACCTGATGAGCAGCACAGTGCGTCTTGCTGGACATTCTCAATAGAAACCTGCAGAAATAATCTCTGCTCCCTTCAGCGGCACCCACTGTGCCTAGAACACACACTGTCTAGGCCCCACGTCAGTGAATGGTTTTGTGCTGGCTCCATTACATGTATTAGACTGAATTAAGATACTTGCCATAAACAGCATCAGGGCAATCAGTCTTCACCTCCGTGAGAATATCCGTGAAGGTGGGATTTGGACAAAAGGGGCAATGCTTGTTACTGAGGTTGGCAAGGTGCATCTCTGAGCATCCAGCCCTCCCACCTCAGCCCCTAACTACTGACAAACAACAAATACAAAATAAAAACTGGGCAGCCCAAGCCAAACACACGCCCGGCATAAACGGAGTTACACCAAACATGTGTAAAATGTCCACGTCTCTCAGAGCCACGATTCCTTTGCATACAGGCATGGAAGGTGCTCAACAAAAGGTGAGTAAAACTCTGACAGTCACATTCCCTGTGGGCACCAGAAAAAACTACAGGGCGTGTGAGTGCCAATATGCCAACCTCTCCCCACTATGCTAAGCGCTGTGTTATTTTTGAGGTCAATGCTGCACAGGGCCAGGTGATGTGCGGGATTTGCATTCTCCAGCTGACAGTCAGGATGCCATGGAAGGAGCCATTGATTTCGTGCTGTGTGGCTTGGGATTTTCCGAGCGTGCTTTGAACTGTGCGGCCATGTGGGCGGAGGGATTTCGGGGCAGTACGATAATCCTTTCCTGGGGGGATCCTCTTGAGGAGCGAGCAGAAGGGAGTGAGATTCACGTTCAGATCGGCCGTTCCGATTGCATTGTGCTAGCCACACCATCCTATGCAACAGTGGGTCTTTGGGGAGGGCACTAAGATAATAGCTCTTCAGACCAGCGTGAACAGCGAGGGTTATTTTTAATTGCAACTGACTGGTTTTAACCTTGTGATGTCTGTTCACAAAGCACTGCGGGATTAATATGGGCTCCATCGCTGCGTCTGCTAAAAGGCCTTAATGGATCAGCTTAATTTTTTGCTCCATGATTATCGCATTCTTACCCACCCTATCATGCGTGAGCCAGATGGTCCCAGTGAAATCACAGTATATTTATATATCTCACTGATACTCAGCCAGCTGCCCCTTGAATCTATTCCGTGCTGGCAGGAAGGGGGACCAACCCCACCCATCGTCCCTGGCCCTGGTATTTCACCCACATCCTAAGAACGCTTCAGAGTGCAGCACAGAATTTGTCTTCTTCACAACAGGCTAGGAAGTGAAAACTAGGCCATGTTGAAGCCTCATATGGCTGAGTCCAGAGGACTGCCGTGCCATCTTCCAAGGTCAGAGCAAGCTCCCCTGGTCCGGCTGGACCCAGAGACTGCCCAGTCTGCAGTGGGTTTGTTTTATTGGCCACAGGAATCATTAGGAAGGTTTGGACATCAAAGAGATCCTAACAACGCCTACAGAATCCGACTTCCTTACCGATGCAGCAGCTGATTCTCAGGCCTCAGTCCATCCCTGACTCATGCACACACCTGCACCCCCTACTCCTGATTCTCAGGCCTCAGTCAGTCGGGAGTAGGGGGTGTTGGTGGGCGCATGAGTCATGGATTCTGTAGCTTCACAGAAAGTAAACTCTGATATGGCTCGTTATCCCAGCTCTCAGGCAGTGCTGGATTCACCACGTAAGAGCCTGCTGGATGATGTAGGCTGGGCACCATTAAGGCTGTAAAGGGTATGTCATAGGACAGCCCTGCCTGGAGAGTCCTCCTGCTGCAGACCATGGCATGACAGGGGCGCCTGCCTCGGTTTCCCTCCTGAAGTCTCTCCAGAAATAACCCAAAGCATCTTCCAAGTATAAATATGGCCCTTGTGGGGTTCATTGAGGACAAAAGTCCCATGCCCATAAATTATAACCAAACAAGACCCAACGCCATAGGCCAGAATCCCCCCAGCATAGTCCAAAAGTACCTGCATCATACAGCCCCCAGCATCCTTTACCATGCCCTGGCTCTCCGGTGCAGCCCTCTTCTGTCCTTGTACCAGGCCCTTTCAAATGGTTCTCCGTCCTGTTCTTCCCAGCAGGAACACCCACAGCCTTGCTGCTAGGAGCATCTTTGCCAGGGGAGCATCCCTCACTTCCCCAGGCCCTCTTGGTCCAGCTCTCTGGCCCTGGAGAAGTCCCTCTGCTTGTCCCCTGCCTGCAGCCCTCTCCAGCTTAGAGCCAGTAGGCACCAGCTCTGGCTCTCTGTCTTGGGGATGCCAGCCAGCTTCTCCCAGGAACCACCTTCTGTTTCCTTCTGGGACAATCCAACAGCCCCCAGCTCTCTGGCAGCTCTCACCTGCCTTCCTCACCAAACCAGTCAGCTCGGACCCCCTGTCACTGGGCCCCTAGGTGCTGCCCTGCCCTCTTAACTGGCCAGTTGTGCTCTGGTACAGGGGAGCTGGAACTACAGCACTTACTGGGGCCAGCCGTGCTGTGACAGGTACACCATGAAAACCCTTCGCTTCAGGACCATGGGAGATAGTGATGTGTCCTGAGAATACCACACCAAGAGCCACACTAGCCTCTGCAGGATTCCTACACAAACGCAGGCTTGTGCGTCACCCAAATTCCTGCCACTGAAATATTCTCCACTACTTGGGCTGTGACTAACCGGGTGAGAAGCTCCCTGGGGCAGCAACGGTGTCTCCTTGTGTTTGTACATTGCTGGGCTCATTCAGCCTCTTCTTGCTTACACGTGTGTATATCCGGAGTTACTGGTCAACAGCGACCCCAGTGTATGTGAGAGGAGAATCAGGCCACAGAATTGTAAACCCTTGCGAAAATGAGACTGGGTCTTGGCACACATTCAGATGAAGAAATCTCCGGGAACAGCTGGGGAAGAGACATTCACATCACGGTTTGTAGGTTCAGCGCGTGCTGGGAACGGAATGTCACTCTGAGGACACATTGTATAGCCCATGAAAGCAACTCCAGCCTTTCCCGTCGTTCATGTTTGTAAAGCTCATTCAGCACGCAGCTACTCGGCATCATTCGTTCTTCAGCCGAAGCATTACAGCCACCACCCTGGTCACCGGGGTTGAAATGAAGAGATGGCTCCCGTACGAGGGTGGCTGCTTAGTGCTGTGATTACTCTCTCACATGCTCCACTGTCACACGGGGAGCAGGGTGAACTGGGGCGAGTGGTCAGTCAGGGGCAGCCTCCTGAGTCCGGGGAAGCACCCTTCGGTTGGTATCAGTAGCCTGCGTTGTCTGCCGGGTCTCAGCACTACATGTTTTTGTATCGTGGTGCCGTGTACATCGCAGCGTGAGCTATGCCGTCCCTCAGGCATCGGAACGGCCTTACGCCTCGTCCTGCTCAGAGGCACTGAGATTAAGTTTGGAAGAAGAGACTTTTCTCTTATGCCCTGTGACAAAGTGCAGACGTCCCCCTGGCCCGTCTAGATCCTGCCTGCTGCATCCATGGGATGGTCCCAAGACATTGTGTTACGCATCCCCCAAACCCTCACCATCCTGCATGGGATACCCGCTGAGCAACAAATGTGGCATGTTGCAAGTGGCAATAAAGACCTTTGACTTCCCTGGCATGGTGCAGGCACTCTGCAGAGTTGGGAGAGCTTTGCAGGGTCCTGCCGGCCTCTGGTAAAGATCCTGTTAGAGACAAATCCACTACCAGGGACAACAAGAGGCCGAATCAGAAAGTAAAGTGGTATCCATGTTGTGGTGCTAATGGGAAACTAACAGGAGCAATAAGGGTGAGTCAAGGAAAGAACCAAGTAACTACAGGTATTTGTAGTGGTGCCCCCGGGCAGTGGCTGTTCATACCCAGAGCAGCCATAACAGAGCATTAATAACACATGGAGAGTTGCACATTCTCTGCCCCCATTTTATCACATCATCCCCTTGCTGCAAAGCCTAGTGAGCGCTCACAGGGGAGACGCCAGAGCCCAACTGGGACGGGGAGATCCTGTCCTGTCCTTGTGAGATAGGGTTACCACCTTTGAAGGCAACTCCGCATCCCCCCTTCAACAGCCACTTATGGTGACTCAAACCCTCTCTCTCACACACATGCAGGGCTCTTGCGTGGTGCTGGGCAGACAGCTGCTGTATTTTCAACAGTTTTGATCTGTTATCGCTTAAACAGCGGAAGTGGAACACTGCAGCATCTTTAGCTGGACACAGACACTTTTATCATTAGCCATCCCAGTGCATTGTGATAATAATGCAAATCTTTAGACCCACCTAAAAATACCCGGCAGATTAAATTATTTTTCTGGCAACTGGCAAATCCATAAAAAAACTGGCCACGCTGGTCAAATACTGTGAGAGTGTGTGTGAGGTGCAGACTCCACTCCCCCATCTGTGCACAGGGCAGCCAAGACCCATTCCCAGTGGGGCAGTCTAGGGGCAGGAACACAGTGAGGGCCATCACCCAGCCAGGCAGGGGCCAGGCCTGGAGTTCTCTTCGTATCCCATTAATGGAGCATCCAGAATTAACAACCAGAGGTTCACAGGAACGGCCAAGCTCCAGACCAACTCCTCAGTGGGAGCCACGTCATTTCTGTACAGTAACTAACGTCTCTAGGGCACGTCTCTGGATACTTGCCGCTCAGCGAGGCAGGTGTGATGTGGGGGGCAGAGCTGGAGTGATGGGCAAGGTGAGCACAGGGTGTCTCGGTGCAGGTGGGCCTTAGGCTGGGTAGGAGAGACCCCGAGTGATGGAACATTGCACAGTGCCTCCCACCATGGCAGAAGGCTCCAGGAGCCCGTGTCACACCACAGGCCCCAGCCCCAGGAGCCCTGCTGCGGACTGGTTTTCTGGGGTCCCCTGAATTGGTTCATCCACTAAAAAGCGAGGGTGAAACAGAGCAAACAAACTGCCCGGCTCAGCTGCAGAACAATCTCAAACCAGCAGGAAATGTTTGCCCCAAACTGTTGTTTACATTTACTTCTTCTCCGAGAACCTCGCTATTGACACAATTTCAAATTCAGCATTTCAGTTGCCATGGCAACTCGATACTTTGGTTCTCTGATCGTATCAGTTTACAGTAGAAAGGGGATGTGAGCACCTAGGTTGTTATGGTAACAAGGCCCACTCTCCCCTGCCTTCCATACACACTGTTGTGGAGGGGCTGGCCTGGCTGGCTGGCGCGCCGCAGAAATGTGTGCGGGGGGAATGCCTATGCCGGGGCACCACACTTTGGGGGGGGGGGGGGGTTCGGTTGGCTCCTGGGGTTAGCTGAGCTTTATTGGTATTTCTGTGTCTGTAACTGGGGCTGGGGCACCTCGAGATTTCAGACGGCGCCCTCCCCTCTTTTACTATGATAGGAGCCCAAGTAAATGAATCAATCCTCTGCTGCCAGTGGTCTCAGACAAGCCACATTCTCCTGTGAGCACAAGCCAGCAGAAGGGGGGGGGGCGGCAACTCCCACCCCAACGCGATGGTGCAGTGGGCTCTGCCCAGCACTCGTTCCCGTCCGTCGTCCCCGGCGGGATGGGCAGGAGCCACAGCCGGGCTTTGAGGTGTCTAGCGCCACTGGGCATCCTGTAACTCAGAGCTGCGAGGAGCCTGGACGGCGAGGATGAGACGCTTGCTGCTGACAGAGTGGGAAACGGAGCCAGTGGATGGACTCGGTCCCAAACTGCCGCGTACACGAGCACGTTGCCGCCTGTCGCTCTCTGCCTCGGGCCTGCAGAAATTGCTGCACCTTGGATAAACTTGCACAAACCTCAGCTGAGCTCTGCTCCTGCCTGGCCCAGAGGCACAGTGTCTGGGTGGGCTCGCCCAGCGGCACGTGCGTGAGGCCGTGATCCCATGCACAGTGTCCTGGGAAAGCTCGTGGTCTCTGGCCCCTCCAAGGGGCCAGGCTGTTAGCTCACTGCAGCACTTCACTCCTGCAGGAGCTTTTCCGTGGTAACGGAGCTGCAAAAGCCTCTCTAGCACCTCTGACTCCGGCCCCCGGTTGGCTGGCCTGATCCCTGTGGAAGAAGGGCAGTGTCCTGTAACAGGGCGATTGCTGACTCAGCCCCACCCCGGGGGAATCTGGCCGTTCCCCATCAAGAGCAGACGGTGGCTGCGGTGGAGAGGGACGCCCCGGGAAACAGCAGCTGTGTCTGTAAAGACCGCAGGGGGCAAGATGGCTCCCACGGGGCCCTGGGTCCGCAGGGAAAGCTCAGTGCAGGAAAGGAAGCTGCCAGGAGGAGCGTGAGAAAGAAAAGCTCTCTGGGCTGGCAGGGCTGGCAGACCCTGACTAACCGGGGGGGTGGGGAGGGGCTGGGAGACCCATAGGGGAACTGGAGAAGAGAGGTAGGAAGCGGCCCAGGGAAGGAGCAGACTTAGCTGTTCACTCCAGGGCCCTGGGCTAGGGGCCAGAGGAGTGGGTGGGACTGGATCCCCCCCAGTTCCTCGGAAGCGGGTGCACAAGCCCCTTGTAAGGACTGTTGAGTCCAGGACGGGGGCAGCAGCTGAGCCAAAGACAGGCTGGGCAGGAGCCCCAGAAGGGGGTTAGTTTCTGTTAAAGACGTTGTTGGACTTTTTTGGGACCATTGTGGCCCAGTGGAGGGCGGAGTTTTTGTTTGTTTGTTTGGTTGTTTTTTTTTTATTAATAAAAAAAAAAAAAAAAAAAAATTTACAGCCTAAGGGGAGGACCCACAGGACCGGGAACCCAAATAAGTCCGGGGGACAACTAATAAAAAAACAGGAACAGGAGTGAAGTCAAAGGGTCAAAAGTAGGGAACCTGACGGGCGGAGTTAGCGGGCAGAGAAACCGCCGGGGTGAGCATGGGTAGGGGGCCCTGGCCCTGCGAGAGAGCTGCAACACCCCACCTGGCCATGAGGGGGCGCCTCGTGGAGAGCGAACTCGGGCCCGGGCCCCCCGTGAACCAGCAGGGAAAGCCGTGCCGCCAGGGGCATCGGGCCAGCGTCCAGGGAGCAGCCTGCGTAATGCCAGAGCGGGGGGCGCCCAGAGCTCGGCCACTAGGGGCCTGGGTGGGGGTGACAAGAGATTTCACTTCCACGCCCAGGCAGCAGGGCAGATGTTGGAGAGGTGCCGGAGCCCAGCTCCCTCCATCATCCATCTGCTTAGTCTGTGGGATGCATCCCGGCTGCTACGCGTACGCGGCAAACATTGGTCCTGCTGCGGCAGGCCTGTGGTTCCTACACACACCGAGGGCATGGGAGCTGCTGCCTGGAGTGCCGCTGATATCGGGCAGAGGCCTGGCTGTGGACCCCGGGGCAGGGGGTTTGCTGACATCCCTAGCAGCACCGAGACACAGTGCTTGTGCACTCTGAGCGGCTTTCCTAGGAGGGGAGCGGGCAGGCTCTGCCAGCCACTTCCAGGCGGTAGGGTCAGCCCACGGGAGTGGAGCTGTGAGTCCTGGGGGATGGATTTCTCCTGTCCACCTTCACCACCACGCGACCAATGCTTGCACTGGCCCAAAAGTCATGAACTGTTTCTAAGCGAATCTCCCTGAAGACCGTATGTTCAGTTTTAGCCTTAATCAAAGCCACAGCAGCCCTGGCAAAGGAAAACATATGAGTAACCACAAAGTTTCCTTCCAAAGCTCTTTATCATTTGTGTTTAACGTTTTTTAAAACATATGTGCGAGCCATCTGAATTAGAGTAATATGCATCTATTAGGCAGCAGCAGCTGCAGGTTTTGTGTCTCTGATTAGAACGGATTGGATTCTGTGGTTTAGTGATGTGCAAAGGATTGGACTTTGGAGAGATTAAAATTATTTTCAGCTTTAAGCACAGTATTTCTAAGCTAATGCACTCAGTCTTGAATATAGATTCACGGACCAAAAAGATTATAAAACATTAAATCTATGTAAATTCAGCTATAAATTTATGTTTGAACAAATTCAACAAGAGATTTGACTTGGGGGCTTACAGCAAATAGATTTTATTTTAAATGCATATTGCAATCTTTAACTGCAGTGCCGTATTCCCCTTGAAAATTCCACGGCTGAGTGAATTACCAACAGTCACAGTTGAGAGCCCAAGCAATTATATCAGAATGTGTTAATAATAAAACAGGAAAATGACTCTGTGTTTGTCTGGTCTAAAGACGAAAACAGATGTTTGCACCACATTTCAAAGAGTGGTAGTGACTGGCTCCCTTCACAGGAGACGCAGTCAAGGCAGCTGAATGCTGCATCTTTTGGGTAGCACTTGTCCTGTGCATATTAAGGTCCTGCCTCTCTGTGATACTGAGCTGAGGGAGTCGCTATACAAACTTTTTCTTTATGGTGGAAGCATAAAAATATAGTTAACAAAGGCTCCTTTTGAGTGGGATTGCAGGAACCCTCCAACATAATGAACAAGCTGCCTACACAGATATACATGACAGCTGTGACTGAAGCAATAAACAGGATAATCTGGATTTAAATAAGCCACAGGGGGGATTTGGCAACATGTAAATTCGCAAATTTATAAAACGTATCCTTTGAAAATTAAGAGCTTGTTTGAAACCAGCAGCTAAGAACAATTACTCAAGCACACTTCTCCAGTAAGGGTTTAGGGCCGGCCTTTGCGGCAAACTGGAGTGAGAGAAGGGGAGACAGTTCCTGCCACTCCTTGCACTGTGCTATTTGTAGAGCTGATTAGTTCAGTGGTCTAACAGGAGAGAACTGAGTCCAGTGAGTCTCCCTTCGGATCCTGGAGCAGCAGAAGTGGTAAGGGAGGGGCCAGGGTGGGATGCAGAAAAGGCTGGTTTGTTTTAGCATCGGTGCTGTGGGATGAATACGAAGGGAGGGAAATATCAAAAGCCACACGAGCACCCAAATAATACCTATGTGTTAGTCAGTGAGGAGTGCCAGACAATTCCTGGACCCCAGCCCAGGACTGTCAATAAACCTTTCAGTGTGACAATGTACAGCATAGATAAGCAAAAGCCCTCATGTCCCTTTTCATAACCCCACTGATGGAAAGCGAAGGAGTGGAGTAAAGGAAACCTGGAGAGCAGCTGTCCTTTCTGGCTGTGCAGCACGATGCCAATGCTAAACACAATTCCACAGCAGCCAGCAGCAGAGAACCACCCCAGCCAGGCGGGCTGGCATTGGGTAGTGTTCTGTTTACACGCAGCGAGCATGGCAGGCAGGACTGGGAAGGGTTAACTGCTCCGAGGAACATGCCTTTGGTGCTGGCTGTTTGGCTGCTTGACGGTTAAGACTCTTGTTATTTTCAACACCACCAGTGAAATAGCGGCAGGTGTTTTTCTCTCCTGTGCACTCGGCACCTGCGCTGCTGTTGGACACAGCCAGGCAGAGACCAGGCCAGCAAGGATGTAGGCAAAAAGTGCTGGCCATGAAACCCCGACATGCTCTAAGGCTGGTAGACATGAATTCTGACCTATTGGGAACCCATCAGACTAATAAAGGAGAGAACCGACGTGCTGCACAATAGTGCCCCCGAGAGGCCGGCATGTCAGAGGTGCTGCTTCCGTACGGCATCTCAACTCGGCTTTGGCTTCCCTGCGAGTCACTGCCCAAATGCTCTGGACAGGGACTGGGCGCTTAGATAAACATCTGTTCCCGCACACGGCGTGCTTACATCCAATTTGCTGTGTGCTTTCATCCCTGCCCTGTGTTAGAAAACCCATCTGCCTGTCTTCCAAACAGCTCCCTCGCATCCAGTGTCTAAGCTCTAGATTATTATCCCCCGGGAATTACTGGGCCAGGCCTGGCTCTAAACTGAATGACACTTTCTTCGCCCTGCATCTCTGTGCAGAGCTCAGTAGCTTGGGCTTGGAGAGGGGCAGAAATCCCTGAGCAGCTTCCCCACTCCATCGGTGGAGCTTGTATAGGCCCCAGCCCTCCCCACGGCATGATGAGAGTCTTCTATCCCTGCCAGTGTCCTTCAAAGTCAAGCGTTTCCCTCCACCCTGGTTCGTGCCTGCAAGCCTGGCCCCGCGGTGTAGGCAAAGCTTCCAGACCTGTATTCTGAGCTCAGCTGTGAAGCAAGAGCGAAATCTTTTAGCAGGTCCCTTCTCGGTCTCCAGCGCCCTGCTGTCACTCCTAAGCGCCAGTCTTGCCTTGCACTGGTGCACAGAACTGAACACAATCCCAGAATGTGGTGGGGCTCTCAGATGATTTCTCGGCTCCTGTTTATTGTGATCAGATCACCTGAAGGGCGCCTGTAATTAAGAGCTTGTCAGTGGCTCTTCTGTAAATCCCTCATTTGTTTGGTTTGGACTTGAACATCTGCCAATGGAGCGCGGGTGTCCCCACCAGGCAGGCGAGGGGCTTAGGCATTTATTTACACAACAGTTTATTTCCAGTGCTATGGGAGAGTAACACAGAGTACGTTAAATACGAAACTATGGGAAGGACACTCCCTTTACCTTGGCCAGGCAGGAGGAGGGGCAGTAGGCATCCATCCAGGTCACCTGAGCGCCTGACAGAAGATACTGCTCTAACCCTTTGACAAATCCTGCAGCCAAACTCCCAGCTGGCAGACACCCCGTGTGCAGGAAGGGCGGATCAGGGAGGCCGTATTTCCAACTGAATTGGGTTCATTTTCATCTCATTAGCCTTAGGGACATCCCAATAAATAAGAGGCGCACTCCACAGTCCCAGCCACCAAATACACAGGAACGGCTCAGGCAGCAGCAAAGCCCTGTATTCCTGAGATCATCCCCTGCCCAAAGACTCCAGGAACAGGTGAGTGACAGCAGGCAGCTTGGGGCAGTTTTCCTTGTTCAGCGCCTAGCACCTGGTGTCCTGGTCCATGGTTATGGCACCTGGGCACTACGGAAATAGGCAGATTAATAATCAATTGTCAGAGTCTATCCCAGAGCATCAGTGCTGAAGGCGGACGAGCCCGGCTTTGGGCGTGGCCACACGGAGGGGTGGGATTAAACTGGTGCAGGGCACCTAGCAATCAGCGTCCACACGAACATCTCTAGAAGTGGGCAGTGGCCAGGGAGGGGTGCAGGCAGAGGAGAGATTTAGGGCATTCCCAGGCAGCCTCCCATGTGCAGGAGACCCAGCTGCTTTTTAAAGCTTCTGTCCCCCAGGACGGAGGCTGCCCACAGCCCTGCCTGCCCTGGGGGAGACTCGCTGCTCGGCACAGAGGGGAACCCACAGCCTGCGCAGTGTCTCCTGGGAATTAGATCACAACTCGAATGGGCGAGTGGTTTGTGCATGAAAATCTGCTGCGGGGGCCTCTCTTCGCCACCCCGGCCTGGCCTGCGTGTGGCTCGTCGTGCATGCTGCCAGGGACGGCTGCACTATGGGGAGAGGGCTGGCGGGCTCGAGTCTCCCACCCACTTCACAAAGCCTGGCCTGGCTGGAAGCCATCACCACTGGGAGCCGGCATGAAATGCGCTCGTCAGAGTCAGACCAGTTCCTGGTGGGAAGAGAGGCCCAGGGTGCAGTGAGTGCAGTGCTGCTTCCCAGCAGGCTGTCTGCTCTGCCTTCCCCCAGGGCTGCATTCCCAGACAGCATTGCAGCTCCTGGAGGCCGGGGAGCACGTCTCCCCCATGCTGCCCGTGGGGCCTGGCCCGCTGAAGGAGAACGACGACCATGTCTCCGGCTCCAGGACTGTGCAGTGGCAGCGTCCTTGAGCCAGTTCCAGAGGCGTTTGACGGCACATGTTAGAAGGGAGCCCAGCCTGCTCCTCCCACCTCACCTCCTTCCTTTGGGCCCAGTCCTCGTGGTGCACCCCTGCAGCCCCCAGGCATCGCAAGGCAAGGAGCTGCTGCCTCCCAGGCCCCCTCTCTTCGGGTTCACTCAGATCTCCGAACAGCGGCCGCGTTCTGCCATCCGCCAGCCTGGCCCAGGTCACCCTGCTCCTGTTGTCACCGTTTCTGACTCAGATTAGCATCAGTCAGTCAATTTCACCCACCCTGATCCTTCCATTTGCTCAGACAATTGCATAAGAAAGCAGCCTCTCATGTCTGGGAAATTGTAAACAAGTGTTATTGCTGAGCCGGTGTCAGGGTAATTGAAATCCCCAGGATCAGTGACTCTTTGTTAGCGCCTGGCGTTCCAGCCCAGCTCCCAAGGCTAGAGGACTCTTATGTGCTGCTGCTTCTCGTTTGCATCCAGGCCTCTGCTGTCGCAGTTGATCAGCTGTGCCCTGTATGTCTCTTCTTCTGGAGACAGGGACCATCTTCCCCCGCCCCACACGTTCCCTGCCTCCCTGCTGTGTCTGCATGTCATGTACATAAGCACTATCATTACACAACAGTATTTTAGCATCCTGTTAATCCACTCTCCACATCCCAATTTGCAGCCTCGCATCTTAAATGCTGAGATTTGAGTTCCTGCTTTGGCCAGCGGAAGGAATAGCCTCTCCGCGCCGGGTAGCTGACTCTCAGGGGTGGCAGTTCTCAGCAGAGGTACGAGCACCATTGCTTCACCTGGAGGAGAGGTTTCAAAAGCTTTGCTCATGAACTGAGACCTTATATATTCCTTTAGAGATGAGGGAAAGAGGGGATCTGAGCTTCTGTTTAAAGCCTTCCAAGTTCTATCCTGTTACAAAATAATTACTGGTTTAGAGATGGGAGATTGGGAACATCTGTTTTCTGCCTCATTACACAAGAGCAAGGGGACAGTCACTGAAATAAAAGGTGTGAACTCTAAAATCAGTAAAAGGAAATATGTTTTCATGTAACTAGCCTGTGGAACTCACTGCCACAGGGAGTTGTTGAGGCAAAGAGCTTAGTAAGATTTGGAAAAGAATTGGACATAATTCTGGATATTCTTGATATCCATAGAAATCATAATTAATAGCAATGGATATTGAACCTCCTGCTTCAAGAGTTGAGCCAATCTCTAACTATTGGAGACTACGGTGAGACCTGATGTAGGGGGCAAATTATCCCACATTTGCTACTGCAGGGTTCTTACACCTTCCGCTGAAGCATCTAGCTCTGGCCAGTGTGGGAGACAGGCTACTGGTCTAGATGGAGCGTGGGTCTGACCCACAATGCTTTGTGTTGCTGGTATACTGTGGATACTGCGGTGGTGAGTGCAGGGCAAGCCAACACAGAGAGAGAGAAGAGAAGTGAAATCATGGCACAAGTCTTGTTTACTCTTCACTGTTGATGGTGCATGTTGATTTTTTGCAATTAACGTACCTTGGCTCAATGAAAACGGACTAGCCAGCTCGGCTTTTGTTTCTAGTCAGTCAGTTTCCATTTCTGGTTCTCATGTCCTTGCACAATGCTGCTAATGTTTGGGTATGCATATTGCAGACACTTCAAGGGAACAGATGGTCAGCCCCAAAACTAATGTATCTGATTTTCTACTGTTACTAAAAAATATGTCAAGTATCAGAGGGGTAGCCGTGTTAGACTGGATCTGTAAAAGCCACAGGATTCTTTGTTGCTTTTACTAAAAAATATGTTCAGCATCCATGCGCCTAGCAGTAATTGTCCAGTCGACCCCATCGCAGCCCGGTGAGGTACTGGGGGAGGATTGCTCCCCTTTTGCTAATGGAATTTGAGGCCCAAAATTGCCACAAAAAGGGCCACGGGTTTGGTCACCCAACTGTAGACACACAGGGCGTGGCTACTTCGGGTGCTGAGCACCCACCATCGCAGTGGGAGCTTTGGGTGTTCTGCACCCCTGCCTGATAAGGAGGCCCCATGGTGGTTTGTTGAACCCCCAGAACTAGTGGCCACTTTTTAAAATTTTGGCTTAAGTGGCCTGTGCTGGGCCATGGGGGAGGCTGGGTCAGAACATAGATGAAAACTCAGAACTCCTGATTCTCAGGCCTGTGCTCAAAGCACAAGGCCAGTTCTCCTTCTCCGGCACCAGGCAGTGGTGTGGGAAGGGTCAGGACTGGAGCTGGCCAGGGGTCTGTGCAGACAGTTTCCCCATCAAGAAATACAGTTTTGTCAACACCCACATTTGTTTGCCAATGAAAAATGGAACCGAAAGGAAACAACCTTTGAATTCAGATTGCAGGTTTGAAATGAAACTTTTTGTTTCAAAATTTCCTGTGGGAAAAGCAACATTTTTCAACCAAACATTTTTCACACAGATGTTTTTGTTTGGAGTTTCTCTCGGGAAAAGCGTTGGTTTTCCAAGCAGCGCTGGTCAGGACAGAGCGACAGGAGCAGGCTGAGCTGGTGCTGGTGAACACGTGCACAGGTACACTCGAGGGCCGCCTCTGGCCACACTTGTTCCTGCGGCGCAGCCCCTCACTCCAGGGGTATCCCTTTGAACGCAGCCAGCGTGCCAGGCCGAGGGAGCAAGGCTGGCCGAATCTGGCTCACGGTTTTGACTCTCTGGCCCACAGGATCTCTTCAGTTGCTCGGATTCCATTGTGCCCCCGTCCTGAGCGTCTGCTATTCCCAGGTCTCCCATGAAAATCACACAGCATCTGATTAGCTGTTGATAGTGAGAGCGTGAGAAGACGCAATTCTGGGTGGAGGAGACTGGTGAGTCACTTCTCCCCTGCACCACATGCGCCCGTGACGCTCTGCGAACGGCAAGGGAGGGGGTTGCTGTAGAGAATTCACTGCTGTAACAGCCCGTAACCCTCCTGGAATCCGCATCCCCCACCACACTGTGCAGAGCTACCCAAGCATGACAGCCTGAGTGACGTGCTTCCCACAGAGTGACTTTCCTCATGCTACTTGAGCTGCCCACCCAATGGCAACCCTCGGCTCTTGCATCCGGCCTCGCTGGATGTGAAACACTCAGGCGCCTGCACTGGCTGTCAGCTGGAGGAGTGGCTGCAGTTTATGACATAAGGCAGGGGTCGGCAACCTGCAGCACGTGGGCTGATTTTTAGTGGCACGCTGCTGCCAGCCGGGGTCCTGGCCGCCAGCCCCGCTCAGCCCACTGCCGGCCTGGATGGATGGAACCCGGGCTGGCAGCGGGCTGAGCGGGGTCGGCGTCTGGGACCCCGGCTGGCAGGGGCCGGCAGACGGACCCCCAGACCAGCAGCAGGCTGAGCAGCTCAGCCCGCTGCCGGTCTGGGGTTCCGTCTGCTGCCCGTGCTGCCGGTCTGGCACGCGAAACCTTAAATTAATGAAGACTTGGCACACCACTTCCCAAAGGTTGCCGACCCCTGACACAAGGGAACGATGACTTGACCCTGACTTGTGCAGTTAGAGCAAGTCACAGTGCAGGCGGGAGCAGGGGTGAAAGACAGGACATGACCAGTGGGAACGGCTGAGGTGGGGGTAGTGGCTCAGCTGTCATGATCTCCAAGGACCCCATGGGTCGGGATGACACTTAAAGCACAGGCCTGCTACCTGGGGTCTTTTGCCTTCTCAATATGAGCTAGACAGTGAGTTTCTTCCAGCCTTCTGGCTGTGCTGAACTTCCCTAGGCAGGAAGTGCACCGCTGCCTGCAGCCAGACCCAGTGATACAGCAGGCCGGGGACACGTAGGAACGAGGAAGGCCCCAGGTCACATCCTACGGATCCTGCACGACAGAAGACGGGCGAGCGCTCAGGTGTGCGCCAAACAGGATGTTGTCTGAGGAGACAAAGGCTGGAAACTGCCAGGCCTTAAAGGAGACCAGCGAAGATACAAACCCAGACTGAGCCAGGCGCTAACGGCATTTCCTATTCTCCTGAAGAATGTCCACAGGTGCCCATGAGCGCAGTGATAACTGGTTCTAATCCACTAGACCAGGGAGCCTGAGCAGAAATACCCCAACTCCAGCAAACAGGCTGCCTGCAGCCCATATCTGTGCCGTACGATCACCCGCAGCCCCCACAGTCACATCCAAACAGGAACAAAACAGTGTAGCCGGAAAGAATTGTGTGCCAGCGCCTGCCCCCAGACTGGCAGAGGCATTTCCCGGCTCCTACACATTCCTGCTTCCTGCTCTGGCTGATGCAGCTCCATGCCTGAGCCAACACCACCAATCTAGTGCATCATTCTGGGGTTTGTCGCTGCCTCGGGGGAGCCAGAGAGAGACAGGGCTTCCCTTCCCAACGGATGCTCCAGCTGGGGCATTCTGCACGTTGCACTAAGCATGAGAAGCCGCACGCTCAGGAACTGTCTCTTGTTTATTTGTAATTGAGTCAGTTACGGCGGCAACGCACAGAAATGGGCTGTTATGAATGGCAATAAAATCTGTTTTGTGGCGTGAGCAACAAAAACGTAACACACTGATTTCCGTCGTTAATGGATCGATAGAGATCTATTCTAGGAGTTCTTCAGGAAAAACAGCTTGATTGGACTGTCCTGCCTGGTACCTTGCCTTTGTCCTCCACCGGGTCTTCAAACAGGCTGAGAACTATGATAATGATTGTTTTCCTTAAAGCCCCAGCTCCTGGAGTCAGGCGGTTGTGTGATGATTTCAGCCTTTGTTCTTACAGAAAAAGTAAGTTTCTAGCCCTCGTGGCTGTGGAGAAAGCTTCAAAATGTGACCCCCAGTGCACCCTAGAGCGGGGGGTTCTCAAATGTTTGTACTGGTGACCCCCTTTCACACAGCAAGCCTCTGAGTGAGACCCCCCTTATCCATTACAAATGTTTTATATATTTAACACCATTATAAATGCTGGAGGCAAAGCGGGGTTTGGGGTGGGGCTCGCGATGCCCCATGTAATAACCTCTCGACCCCCTGAGGGGTCCTGCCCCCCAGTTTGAGAACCCCTGGTCTAGGGACTCAAACAGCAGAAGGCAAATAAAAAAGACCCCCAAATCCATTATTTTATATAACCTCATGATTTTAAAGCCAATCTCAGGATTTTTGGTGAGCCGGACTCTCAGTTTTTGAACATTTGGGGTTGGCCGTGCTGCTCAAGGCCCAGAATTGGAGCCAGCCTTTGCCCTAAACTTTCTTCTCTCTCTGTCCTGCCACCTCCCACCATCTCTGGAGCATCCTGGTGACCTTCCCTCTCTCCTCTGACATCCCTGCTCGCTTCCTCTTTTCACGCTTATGGATCCTTGAATAATGTTCTTCCTAAATCCTCACAAGCCAGACACCCTGGAGTCAGCTACTCTGTCTGCCAGCCCTGGCCTTCTCTCTGTCCTGGGGCTGGCGGAAAGGCTGTTCTGCTTGTTGTGTCAACACCTCGCCCCCCAGCCCGCCACACGCACACATTCAGAATCACTTTCTGTTTGAACATCTTGCCTAAAAACCTTCCTTTCCCATTGGCTCTCAGAGGCTGTAGGATATTCTCCCTCTGTTCCACCCTCCCTGCAAAGGCCTTGCCATGCTTTGTAGGAGACGCACAAACGCGGACTAGCAGGGGTGCCACCTTTCATGATTTTATCACAAGTCTTGAAATATTTGGTGTTTGCCTTAAAGCCCCAGTTCTTGGAGCCAGGTGACTGAATCTCAGCTTGCCTTTAAAAAAACAACACGTGTCTAGCTCTCAGGGGAGAGGAGAAAAACTTGAAAATCTGACCTAAATGCCCCTAAAGGCTCAAAATACAGAAGGCGAATAAAAAAACCCCTCAGGGCATGGCTACACTTGCAGATGTAGAGCGCTGGGAGTTAAACCAGCCTTCAGAGACCGCAGCAGGGAAAACGCTGCCATGTGTTCACACTGTCAGCTGGAAGCGCACTGGCGTGGCCACATTAGCAGCTCTTGCAACGCCACAAAGAGCAGTGCATTGTGGTAGCTATCCCAGCATGCAAGTGGCTGCAACGTGCTTTTCAAATGCAGGGGTGTGGTGGAGTGTGACAGGGAGAGAGAGTGGGCTTTTGGGGGGCTGAGAGTGTGTCAGCACGCTGTCTTGTAAGTTCAGACCCCCTTTCCCCTGCCTCTCTCTCTCACACTCACAGCAAGCAGCATTCCACACTAATGGTTGATTTGTCCTGGAGCAGATAAGCAGCCGACTGTCGGAAACGGAGCTTTGAAAGGGGATATTCCGCATTCCTACAGCCGATTCCAAAACAATGACAAGAGCGGCCACTTGACTTAAGGGGATTATGGGACGTTTACGGAGGCCAATCAAAGCGCAGTAATGCAACACCTCGTTCACACTGATGCTGGGGCGTTTCAGCCGAGGCGCAGCAAGCGTTCTGCTTCTCGTGGAGGTGGGTTACCAGGAGCGCTCCAGCTGCAGAGTCCAGGCGCTCTCCGTGCCTTGCCAGTGTGGACACATCAGGAGTTAGGGTGCCCGGGGCTGCTTTAATGTGCTCTAACTTGCAAGTGTAGCCAAGCCCTCAGCTGGATTGGAGTTTGTTCCCCTAAACCCAGGATTTTTAAACCAGTTCCCTGATTTTGATGGGCCTGGCTCACGACTTCTGCATGCTTGGGGTTGGCGAGCCTGGAAAATCATTCATTGTACAGATATTGCGCAGAGTCCTTAACAGAGAGACCTCTGGACAGGCCCAGTCCTAAAGCCTCAACCGCCATCTACCAATAGCAACCTGGTGTGTTTGGCTCCCATGTTACAAAGCACAGAACTGCTGCTGGATGAATGAAGCATGAATAAGGCTATGCTTTACTTAGTAAAAGTCATGGACAGGTCACGGGCAGTAAACTAAAACTTGGGTACTCTGGGGGCGGCGGCCCAGGACCCCCACTGCTGCTTGGGGGAGGGTTGGCGGGGCTGGCAGATTCCCTGCGCGGCTCCCCGGAAGTGGCAACATGTCCCTCGGCGACCAGGCCCAGGGATGGCCAGGGGTGCTCCGTGCGCTGCCTTTGCCCCAAGCGCCAGCTCCGCAGCTCCCATTGGCCAGGAACTGCAGCCAATAGGAGCTGCAGGGGTGGTGCCTGCTGGTGGGGGCGGTGCGCGGAGCCGCCTGGCTGCACCTCCCTCCACCTAGGAGCCGAGGGACATGTTGCTGCTTCAGAGCCCTCACCGCCTCGCACACCCCAAACTTCCTGAGCCCCCTCCCACACTCCTGCTGCTGCTGTGGGGACAGGGGGCCCAAGAATGCCCCAGCACCGGCTGCTGCGGAGGTCACGATAAGTCACGGAGTCCGTGACAGACTCGCAGCCTGAAGCGTAGACAAAGCTCTGGAACAACCTGCCGCTGCAGTTAGTGAGGGGACGGTGCTCCTTCATCCTCTGCTCTCACTAGCAAAATGAAACGTGTTTTCCTCAAGCAAATTACAGGCTGTTACATGTTTACAACTAATTGAGCCCTTCCTTGGAAATGAGGTTATTGGGGAGGAGGAATGCATGAAAAGGTTTCTGTTTTGGCTGCATGATTGCCTTGCGTTGCTTCAGAAAACATTATAAAATCCTGCTGACTTTTTGCGTGTGAGTCCTGAGTTCTCAGCATTTGGGTTTTCAGCACTAGATATTCAAATATTTTACTAGCCAGAGCAAACACTTGCCTTTCCTAATGATCCAACAGAACTATGTGGGAAGAGGAAAGTACTGTAAACATTTATGGCATTATCTCCTCAACGGGCACACTGCTGCTTATTCCCGAGCATCCTCTTTTGTGAGAGAAGTGACTGGGATCTGGGACTGATGCAAGCCTTGACGGGGGGCATAATAAAGTAGTGTCACTTCAGCGACCCAGCTGACCAGGCTGGCTGCAAAATTTCTATGGTAAAGAGATGTGTGTTAGCACAGTATTGCTCATCCATTCTCCATTCCATGGGAGGGGACTGGATCCTGTCCTCATTGTGGGGTAACTCTGTATTGCTGAGTCTAATGTGTATCCTCAAACCTCCTTCTGTGAGAGTGGCGATGTATCAGAATTTAGAGGGGGAAGCCGCAGCCAGCAATATCACTTCCACTGTTTGTAAACTGGTGTTTCTTTCTGTTATCATTCAATAAAACTAAATCAGCTCTCCAAAAATCAATAACTATGGAATGCAATTAGGCCCTGCAGCCGAGTGCATTTAGAGCACACCTGCTAATCTGGAGGGAGATTTGATAAGAAGGAAATAGAGTTTTACTCTTCAGAAATTCTTGCTAACCTGATCTTCAATATCATATTTTAACAAATTTACCAAGGCACTTAGGTTGCAGCGCTGGCAGCACGCTGTGCACAGAACTCAGGGCATCATGTGCTGCTGCTGACACACTCGTGAATCGCCTTAGGGCCAGTGAGCTCAGCACACTGGGGGAAGTCACTTAGCTGATGCACTCTGTAAACACTGGCCTTTTATTTGAAGGGGGCAGAACGTATCCCCCTTCTCCGCGGTAGGAGGATCAGCATTTTGGTGCAGCGCACACAGCCATACGCAGGGCTGGATTCTCCCCATGCAAGCCTGCAAGTGCCGTCAGTCACTCGCTCAGCTGATGAAATCCATCAGCTCTCTTCTGTCACTTTAATCTGTTCTGCTCAGTTGCATCAGACCAGCCTAATTTCCAGGCAGAAATTTTAGCATTTCAGTTCCAAATTTTCTCAACAGTGTTTTCAGAAATCTATCAAGAAATTTTACGCTGCCATGCTTGGAGTGTTTGGCCAGTGCAGCAGGGCCAATGCACAGGGGCACCGTGTGCACCGAAAGGCCGCGTCTGCAAGAGCTGATGAGGCGACACTGAGCCAGGGAGCTATTTACAGCTGGGCGCATACTGTAATTAGAGTTATTTCTGGCTGGTCATTTTCAAAGACACAGTGTTGAGTGAAAGTGATTTCCGTGGGAATGTGAACACCAGTTTGAGTCACTCAGGCAAATTGGAAAGTTGCACGTGCCCAGGTGCAACTCCACGAATATGATTGGGTGAATTTGCAGTGTAGATCATCGGCAGCTGTTTCTGCAGTTCGTAGTGTCTTTTGTCCAGCTGGCTGGTGTGCAATATATCAGAAAACCACCAGCGCAATAGTACTTACTGAAAAAGACCCTCAGCTACTCCGCTCTCGAGAGCCAATATTGTCAGCTTTGCTCTGAGCGTAGTGAGGCGTAGTTTCTTCCTGCATTGAGCTGCCTTTCTCCTCCAAACACACCTCTTCCAGTTATTTAAATGGAGAGCCCATTCTGGCATGGGAAACTGGCATAGAATCATAGAATCGTAGGACTGGAAGGGACCTCAACAGGTCATCTAGTCCAGTCCCCTGCACTCATGGCAGGACTAAGTATTATCTAGACCAGGGGTAGGCAACCTATGGCACGGGTGCCGAAGGCGGCACGCGAGCTGATTTTCAGTGGCACTCACACTGCCTGGGTCCTGGCCACTCGTCGGGGGGCTCTGCCTTTTAATTTAATTTTAAATGAAGCTTCTTAAACTTTTTAAAAACCTTATTTACTTTACATACAACAATAGTTTAGTTCTATATTATAGACTTATAGAAAGAGACCTTCTAAAAACGTTAAAATGTATGACTGGCACGCGAAACCTTAAATTAGAGTGAATAAATGAAGACTCGGCACACCACCTCTGAAAGGTTGCCGACCCCTGATCTAGACCGTGTTTGTCTCACCTGCTCTTAAAATCTCCAGTGCTGGAGATTCCACAACCTCCCTAGGCAATTTATTCCAGTGCTTAACCACCCTGACAGTAAGGACGTTTTTCCTAATGTCCAACCTAAACCGTTCTTGCTGCAATTTAAGCCCATTGCTTCTTGTCCTATTCTCAGAGGTTAAGAAGAACAATTTTTCTCCCTTCTCCTTGTAACAAACTTTTATGTACTTGAAAACTGTTATCATGTCCTCTCTCAGTGTTTTCTTTTCCAGATTAAACAAGCCCAGTTTTTTCAATCTTCCCTCAGAGGTCATGTTTTGTTGCTCTTCTCTGGACTTTCTCCAAGTTGTCCGCATCTTTCCTGAACTGTGACACCCAGAACTGGACACAATACTCCAGTTGAGGTTGTATCAGCACGGAGTAGACAGTAGCGGCGCCAGCTCTTCCGGCGCCCTAGGCGGCGGAAGGTCCCGCCCCCGAAATGCCGCCCCCAACAGCAGCGGCGGAAGGTCCCGCCCCCAAATTTCTACGGGCGGCCGGGGCGCCGGCGCCCCCAAAATAGCAGTGCCCTAGGCGACCACCTAGGTCGCCTAATGGGTTGCGCCAGCCCTGGGAGTAGAGCAGAAGAATTACTTCTCATACACCATTGCAAACCCTAGCTCTTTGGGAAACGCCCTATAGACTTTAATAGAGAATCTACACATCTGTATGAATCTTTCTTAAGTTCTGTAGGTTTTTGAAGTAATTTTATAGAACCCTATAGTTTTATCCCTGTTAACTTCTACGGGACTTTTCTGTAAGGAAGCTAATGAGATTTCTCTGGTCTATTCACTCATTACTAGCAATATGCACGGTACAGAAAAGGAATGAGTCGCTGGCTCAGAGGCTGGTGGGGAAAGAGGGCTGGATAGATGGGTCAGAATAAATGGAAGAGTGGAGAGTCGTGGGTATCAGACAGCGATGGCTGGGTTGTAGGAACTGGCCCGAGGGAGATGTACCGAGGGAAGAGGATGGGGAGGGGCCTGGATGCAGGGAGTCCATGGAGAGCTAGGAGAGTCATGCTGCTGGGTCTGAGTTGGATTTGGAGAGATCAGAGAAGCTGCGGCAGGTGATGCAGTGTGGGGATATTAGGGTCCCACCCCTAGAGCAAGGGACCAGTCTGGCTACAACATTTGGGCTCCCTGACATCTATAGACTGGGGATTAGGAAGATCAGGCAGGGGAGCGGTACAGGGGGGAGCTGGAAAGAGACAGAGGAACAAGGGGCAAGTCAGATGCTAAGAAGGGTGACAGTGTCCCAAAGGTGGTGAAAGTCTGAATTCCAGCCACAGGAGATGTAAGGAGCAGACCGCAGGCTAGCATTCTTCACAGCTGGCAGCACCTGCCTGGCGAGCCCCTGGGCACCGGTGTAAACATGCTGACAAAGCTTTAATTGCCCTTTAATTGTCGCAGATGCCCTTTAAAACTGGTGCGGATTGGATAGGCCGCAGCGATTGTATTCACACACGCAACCGCTTTCTGCTTCAGCGCGAAGCCGTGTCCGCATGTCAGGGACTTGGTGCCTACTGGGCATGCAGCATTCTGGGGGGGCCTCCTTGTGCTTTGCTTTGCTGCTGGGCGCTATGCATTGTGGGATACAGAGCGGGAGCGACTGGAAATCTGGGACTCAGGATCACAAAGCTCAGCAAAAGAGATTGTTTGACAGCAACCCCATGTACCGCGGGGGGGGGGGGGGGGCACAGCCGCCTAGCAAACCACTTTGCCAAAGGGACTCCTGCCTTCAGTACCATAAGGCAGCCTTGGGCCCTTCTGGCAATATGGACAACTCAAGCCATCCATCACCAGCTTCCAAAGCCTTTCAGCTCAGAGCTGGTTCCTGGAACACTCACCACACCCGAAAGGAATTCTGTGGCACAGGGAACTTCCTCTGCTAGTCTGTCATGTCATGTCGGGAACCATGAGCACACGCTACGGGCGAGTTGTAAAGCAACACATAGCACTGAACGGTCTCAAACACAAGGCCGTGGCAAGTTCACCCAGCTGGGCCTTGTCTAGCAAACATCTCTGCTTGCAGCTCTCCGCTGGGTAACCCCGCGGGATGGTGGTTTGCTGTGCGCTGCTGGGTGGCAGCAGTATCGCTGCGGTTGGGGAGCCCAAGGGGCTGTTAAAGAACCGTTTCAAGCCTAGACCCATTATTTTCTCACCATATGTTTGCACTGAAAACAGTTTCCCATGTGAAGGGCCCGATCCTGCAAGATGCTGAGCAGCCTCACCTTGCATTAAAGCCAGTGGAAGAGGTGGGCAATGCAGGAGCTCCTCTTAGGGGATGCTCAGCGCCTGGCATAATCATGCCCTGGTAGTACGTTAAGAGTTCTACCCCACTGCTGAGTGACCACCCCTCCCCCTGCTAATTACCCACTCAAGCAATACAATAATCATGAACATCTGGGGCAACTTACACCAAGCTAAACATCACAGTGTGTGTGAGCGAGAGCAAAGCTGCAAAGCTTAAAAATCAAAAAGTTGAACTGAAAATAAAACATTTTTGTTTTATTTTATGCCCAAAACATTTAGATTTGTGCCAATTGCCAAGACCGAAACAATGAGCATTGCTCTGACACTTGGCACTAATACCTGATCTAAACCCTGTGCACTGGGGACCTGTTTCCTGACTGCCTTGCACCTTCCTTACCTCGCTGACTCCTGCACAGAGCGGGTGCTGAATGGCGCCATTCTGGCTGGAGATGTTTCACACACACGTCACACAGGTGCAAATCACGACAAAGTACAAGGCGGCAGCAACCAGGCCTCTGGCATGCTGGGTGAGGCAGGATGTTGCGCAGTTGCTCTTTCTGTAGCTGGGGTGTGTGTGTGTGTGTGTGTGTGTGTGTGTGTGTGTGTGTGTGTGTGTGTGGGTGTGTGTGTGTGTGTGTGTGTGTGTGTGGGTGTGTGTGTGTGTGTGTGTGTGTGTGTGTGTGTGTGTGTGTGTGTGTGTGTAAATTTTCCAGCTGATAAATAATGGTTCTCAAGCCAGGAGCCACAAGAGATCAGCAGAACTCACACTGGCCGTGAGAAGAGAGACAGGAGTTCCTGGGCGCGTACTGCCCTGCCAGCCCTGCCCAGCACAGCGTGTGTGTGAACTGGACGCACTATGTGCCCGGTGTTCAGCCAGCCTGGTACCCAGCAGTTAAGGTTTAAAAGATGCTCGAATGCACATTCTGAGTCCATGATTTAAAACCTTCTGGTTTGCGACATTCATCTTTGGCTTGGGCCATATGGGCCAGGCATTTACTTCTCCATTTTCTTAGATATAAAAGCTATCTGGACTGCAGCTGCATTTTGCAATATGATAATATACTATCCAGGAAAGTCTTGCTACATGTTAATTTATCCAGTAGGCAAATTCCTTTTGGCTAATAAAAGTGCTTGTGCAGGAAGCTCAAAACCCAGCAGCAATTAATTATTGACAGAGCATGTGAATTAGAGATAAAAGAAAAGTCATTCTTCCTCACACACAAGATAGTAAATAAATTTAATTATTGTACTAGAAGCAAGGGATCTTATTCTGTATTAAGTTTTATTAGCTGAGACATTTAAAAGCATGTCATCATAACAAAAAGGTCTTGTGTAATCCTAAATGCACCACTTTGGTACAAGGCTCTGAAGTGTATAGACTTAATTGAGCAAATGGTAGCAGATGGCTTGCTGTACAGACAGGTATTGTACAGGTTTATTGTCAATTAACTCTTGTCTACATATGCCTATGGCAAATTGACTGTATAATATGTTACTGAGACCGGCTTTAACACTTGAGGTACTTGCCTTCCCCGGGTTCTGAAGCCAAAGGACACTAACTGGCATTAGATCTCCAGAGATTATGGGGTAGCTAGTGTCACTCCCCTGAGGGGTGCCCTCAGGCTCACTGGGCCACAGGCTTCAAACTCACTGCGCGTGGCCGGAGGGGAACCCACATGGCTGAGTTTCCTTGGGAGCTAGATTCCTGCTGCAGAACTAAGCTCTCTTCCTCTCTCTCCTGTTCCTTTCTCTACAGGAACGTGATGCCCAAGACTCTGGATGGACAAATAACGATGGAGAAGACGCCGAGCTATTTTGTGACCAACGAGGCCCCAAAGCGCATTCACTCCATGGCCAAGGACACCAAGCTGATCGTGGTGGTGCGGAACCCGGTCACCAGGGCCATCTCGGACTACACGCAGACGCTCTCCAAGAAACCCGAGATCCCCACCTTCGAAGTACTCGCCTTCAAGAACCGGACCCTGGGACTGATCGATGCCTCCTGGAGCGCCATCCGCATCGGGATCTATGCGCTGCACCTGGAGAACTGGCTGCAGTATTTCCCACTTTCCCAGATCCTCTTTGTCAGCGGCGAACGGTTAATTATTGACCCAGCTGGGGAAATGGCCAAGGTCCAGGACTTCTTAGGCCTCAAAAGGATTGTGACAGAGAAGCATTTTTATTTCAATAAAACCAAGGGGTTTCCTTGTTTGAAGAAGCCAGAGGACAGCAGCGCCCCCAGGTGCCTGGGCAAGTCCAAGGGTCGAACTCATCCCAAAATAGACCCAGATGTTATCCACAGACTGCGCAAGTTTTACAAACCATTCAATGTCATGTTTTACCAAATGACAGGTCAAGATTTCCAGTGGGAACAGGAAGAAAGTGATAAGTAAAGCCAAGACAGCAGGGAAAAAGCTATCTGCTGTCTAGAGGTGAATCGTTGTCAGAGACACTAAACTCGCACAGGGCTAAAGTCTCAGTCTTGTGACAAAGAGACTTGCATTGTCAAGGTTAAAGTCAAGCTGAACAGCGTTTCCAGCTCTGAAACCTTCATGTCACAGCGAGTACAGGTTGCATTTGGGTCTGTTCCAAGCCCTCCCACTGTATTGTATTGCAAGAATGGCTGGGGGAGGCTCCCGTGGGACGGGGGAGGCTCCCTGTTGCTAGCACTTTGTTCCTGGTGCTTCCTGTCAGCGCCAGCCAGTCAGTATTCAGTGAGTCCTACCCACGGCCAACAAAGGATGAGGGAAGCTTATAGAATCCCAATAGCGACAAGGCAAGCCAACAGATTCAATTTCTTCTGCACTACTTTAGTTTTGCCTTGCCGGCAGTCAGGTGGTATCAGATCACACACACACACACACACACACAAACAGCAAAGCTGCAAAGAAACTATTTACAGACACTTCACCTGCATACTAGTTACACCTTGCACTAGCTACCATTTACCAAGTGCCACAAATATCCCGCGCCCAAGTCTTCTCTCACTTTGGGGTGTAACTCCATTAACTGAACAGAGTTGCTTCTGATTTCCTCTGGTCTGCAGTGAGGCCAGAATCCAGGCTTTCCCTCTAAGTCCTCATATGCTCCTTTAGATGATCACGCACTAAAAAACACTGTCATGCACTGGCACCTAAGGAGCCAGCTGAGAATGATCTCATGGGACCCATCCCAGAAAGCTTGGCCTGGCCACGTTGCACAGTCTACGAGCGGAAGGTGCAGTGTCCCACTCACAGCTCTTCCTGCAGGCAGGTAATGAAATGGCATTTCTCAATCATTCTGGAAACCCGCTGCTTCCCCGCATAGCAGATGGCAGTTGAGATTGTCATTACAGGCAGCTTTTTAGTTCTTTGCTAGGTAGCCGTTAGCCCAGAAGGAGATCCGCTACTGAGTAAAACCTCATCACCGTATCTAGAGTGGTGTGTAAAATCCAGACACCAGCCTGACTTTCAAAAATGCTGAGCAGCCACAAATGCCACTGAAGTCCCTGGGACCGTGGGAAGAAGCCGGTGGGACTGTCGGTGCTCAGCACGTCTGAAAATCAGGACTCAGCTGGGTTTGCAAAACCATGAGACATTCTTCATCTTTGCTTCAAAATCTGCAAAGAGGAGAAAAGGTCATTTCCACCGAGCGAGCGCTCACTGCCCTGGAGAAAGCTTCCTTCCCGAGTGGAAATGACAAAGGTTTATGATCAACCAAATTGGCAAATCCCGATGGAAATGATAAGATAAGCACCTGTCACTCCTAGAACCTCAGCAAGTCCGAAGCGAGCTGCATGCCTGGATCAGCAAAGACAAGGTAGCAGCAGTTTGACACAGCTGCACTATATTCCATGTCTGTTCCTGAGAAAAACCCATGAACAGTGGGCATGAAAGGAAAACACCGTGTTACCTGTGAGGGAACATTTCCTTCCTTTGGGTGATTTCTTGCTGTCTGGGGTTTCTTTTCTTTTCTTTTCCTTTTATTTACTGTTTAAAAAGAGCAGCAGTGGGGCCTGCTTTTGCAGGGGGAGGAGGGAAGGTGTTTTATTTTTATCAAGCCTCAGTGCTCCCTTGAGATGTTGCGTTTGTTGCTGTTTGAAAGCAGCAAGAAAACACAACTTATGTATTCCTGAGCAAGACCAAGGCTCGGTTTTGATTAAGGTGGCAAGAAATCCTTGTTGATCCAACTAACCAAAGGAAATGTCACTAAAACACCGTTAAGCTAGGTAACAAGCTGAACCTGCTTTGGGTTTCATGGCCTGTCATGTGGTTCATTACACAATAAAGTGGTGCTAGTGCTTTGGATTGTATAAAAGGAGCTAAATTCATTTGTCAGATTTCGACTGTGGGCCAGGTTTGGGGAGAATCACATTCGTTCCCGCTGAAGTAAATGTCAGTTCATATTAGCCTGATTAGGTTTTAAAACAACATCTGACATAAAACACTTTCTCACCGACCTGCAAACCCATAAATGTATTGTACAAACACTGGAAATATGTAGTAAGGGGGGACGTTCAATTGTTTCAGATGTTATTAAAACATTGTTTCTTCTGCTAAATGAAAGCTGGGTTGTTTTGCCATTTTGTGCAAAATGATTCATGGCTTCAGATGGAGGGAATTTTTTAAAAATCTTCCCAATTTCTAGGGTCCTGCTTACATGGACACCCGAAGCCTTTTCTTATTTCACAGGCCCCGCAAACCCTGAGCTCGTTTTGGTCTCACTCCTGCCCGATGCTGAGCCCCGCCCAGAAATACGAGGTTGCCCGTCAGCACAGGGAATCATAGAATATCAGGGTTGGAAGGGACTTCAAGAGGTATCTAGTCCAACCCCCAACTAAATCATCCCAGCCAGGGCTTTGTCAAGCCTGACCTTAAAAACCTCTAAGGAAGGAGATTCCACCACCTCCCTAGGTAACCCATTCCAGGGCATTCAGCACCTGGCAGGATCAAGCCCTTTCAACTAATCTTTGCAAAAGAAGATTAAAAAGTTCATTTTCCTGACAGTGGTTTCATTAGCAGTCAGAACAATGCCGTGGGAACCTACCCACCCCTTAGCAACAACCTGATCGAGGGGGAGCTTTTCGTTCCCACACAAGACCCTACTGAGCTCAGAGGCCCCCATAGGACACACACACACACACCCCCGACCACACCAAAAATGTTCTTTGCATATTTTAAAAACCCTAAAAAAGCCAGAGTGTTGTGCTGCTCCCTAGTCAGGGGCCACCTGGGGTCAGCCAGGACAGCAGAGGCCGCGGATTGCTTGTGGTCTTTGGCTGCTCTTTTCACAGGCCCATTCCTGGAAGGAAAAGAGACTTGAGGCAAGACCCTGCCTGTGCCGCTGACGCTGTGGTTCCGCGGACTGGTGAAAGCTTTTGGCCCGTAGCTCCAGTTTGCACCTGGATGAAGTACAGTCACCCCCAACCCGTTTGCTGTAGTCCCAGAGCAGCAACAAAATGCTGAGCCAGGATTCAGACAGCAGAGCGTGGCCATGGTAGGCCGCCTGTGCTTAACGCTGCATCCCTTCGCCACCCTCTGGAAGGAGCTTGCTTCACCCCGGCCAGCTCGCCCGCCCGCCCAGACGCTAGCAATGGAAACGGTTACAAAGCTGCGTGTTCTTGCGGTGAGACGCTCTGGAGGCAGGTCCCATTTGGCTGCTACAATAGAACTGGACCTGTCTGCATCCAGGGGACGCTGCGCCGCTGGGGCTTCTTTTTGCCATATTTTAAGAGGTTTATTTTTTATATGGGTTACTTCCCTGCGCTCGGGAGGAGGCGCTTACTGACTCCAGCAAAGGGGATGTGCTGCTCCTGCACTTTTCCTACTGCATTGCTCGTCTGAGGCCTGTTCTGGGGCTAGGCCTCTGGGGAACATTAATGGCCGGCTAAGAAATCAAGGAGCCAGGAGAGACTCAGGTGCCTGGGGGTAGCTGTTCCCTAGCACCACACATGATGCTGTTTGCTGTTGCTCTTGGGAAGGGGAGGCCTGGCATGTCCGGCGACATGGCTGTGTCGGCTTGGGTGAGATGGTGACTTTTGTACCCGCGCGGTCAGTGACAAGCGTCTGCCTTTGTAATGTGCTGATGTGACCGAGGAGTTATTTTCTCTCCAGCGAGAGAGGGAGCAACCTGCTAGGAGGGAGTTGGGTTAATAACTTTTTTTTTTTTTACTATTTAAATGTCAGCATTACGACACACAGGAGATTGAATTTTGTATTTGATTTCCATTAGCAAAGCATAAATTATATTTAATTTTATACACAGAGACTGGATGATTCATTGTTATGGAAAAGCTGGTACTTAATGGTTCAGAAATGAAAATGGACAATTCGTCCTTTTGAAAGCAAACTGCTGTTCTGTCATCTGCTCCCAAACACGTCTGTCTGTATCATTCTGTACCTGAACGATATGAACGTCTGAAAATCTTCAACTTAAAACTTGAACCTAACAGCACTAAACAATAAAACATTGTAGCAGCTGCATTTCTCTGCTCCATTTCTCCTTGGTCTCTGCACGGGTATATTCCAAAGCGGCAGGAGTGGCAAGGATGAGGAGAATTCTCTGCACTATCCCATAATCAACCTAATACCATAGAGACAGGTCAGCGCAGTGCAGGAGCCGGGGCCCAGTCAGTCACTTGGGATGCAGGTAGTGGGAGATGTTCCTCTCTTAGTTTTCCATGACCGTGAGCACAAATCAGATCCAGAAGGACCTGGGAGCAGGAAGAGAACTAACCATGCAGCTGTTACTGGGGCAGAAAACCCACTTCGCTAGTTGGGGGGCTCTGTGCCTTGCTTGGGTATCCTCGCTGGGCTGAGGGCCCAGGGAACCGATGTCACTCCCTGGGAAGGACAGAACCAGCAGCAGGTTAATTCCACCAGCCCTGTCTGAGCACTGCCTGCACATCTCCCCGTATGATCTTGTTAATGGCACGTTGAAAGGGTGTTTGGCCAATTGCAGGAAGACAATGACTCTCATGCTACATATGCCCATAGCTGATGGCTGAGTCACCCCTTCCCCGGTGCTCTGCTGCCCACCTTTGCTAGCCCTGGACTGCAGCCAAGCAGCGACGCAGTCTCCTTTGCAGGGCCCCGTGCGAACTAGCACACACAGAGGATGTGTCTCAGGGATACGGGAGCCTCATGCAGCCGGGCCGGGCCAGCCACTGGGAGCCAGGGGCTCAGTCAACAATGGGCGTCCCTGTTTCTCTGCTTGTGAATTAGCCACAGACTGGCTGGGATTGTTACGCACTTGTGTCATCTTCTAACCTGCCTTGCGAGGGCATTTCAGCCCACGGGACACTCACAAACCATCCCCCCTGCCCTACCCCTGTGGGTCTCTGATTAGCTCAGTGATGGGAGACGGCTCACCCAAGCCACGCAGTCCACAATCAGGCAACCAACTCTTTTAGCAGCAGCAGGAGGGAGAATGATTCCCAGGGAGCTGCACAGAGCTGTGTGAACACCCAGTAGGCTGGGGGTCCCTTGCTCTGCACCCACTGCCCCATGTGTCAGGGCCCCTCAGCTCTGCACCCTGGGCCCAATGGGCTGGGGCCTCTTGCTCTGTGTAAGCATTCCTGCAAATAAAGTATGAATGGAATTGCAAACACCGTCAATTTATATCAATCAGAGGCTAGGAATTGTCACAAATTGATAAGGGAAGCAAAGGGACACAAGGAGAAATCTATGGCCAACAGAGTTAAAGACAATAAGAAGGAGTTATTTAAGTATATTAGAAATAAAAAGAATCCTGACAATGGTATTAGTCCATTACTAGATAGAAATGGTAGAATTATCAATAATAATGCAGAAAAGGCAGAAGTGTTCAGTAAATATTTTTGTTCTGTATTTGGAGAAAAAACATGATGTAGTCATATCATATGGTGATAACACTCTTTCCATTTCACTAGTATTTCAGGAGGATGTTAAACCACAGCTACTAAAATTAGCTATTTTTATGTCAGCAGGACCAGATAGCTTGCATTCAGGAGTTATAAAAGAGGTGGCTGAGGAGCTCTCTGGACCAGTAATGTTGATTTTCAATAAATCCTGGAGCACTGGAGAAGTTCCAGAAGACTAGAAGAAAGCTAATGTGACAATATTTGAAAAAAGGTAAATGGGATGACCTAGGCAGTTATAGGCCAGTCAGTCTATCAATCCTGGGCAAGATAATGGAGCAGCTGATACAGGACTTGAGTAATAAAGAATTAAAGGAGGGTAATATAGTTAATGCCAATCAACATGCGTTTATGGAAAATAGATCCTGTCAATCTAATTTAATATTTTTATGAGATTACAAGTTTGGTTGATAAAGGTAATAGTGTTGATGTAACATACTTAGACTTCTGTAAGATATTTGACTTGGTAGCACATGACATTTTTATTAAAAAGCTAGAACAATATAAACTTATCACAGCCCACATTACATGGATAGGTCTCAAAATGTATTTGTAAATAGGGACTCACCATCAAGTGGATGTGTTTCTAGTGGGGTCTCATAGGGATTGGTCCTTGGCCCTATGCTATTGACGAATTTTATCAATGATCCGGAAGAAAATATGAAATCGTCACTGATAAAGTTTGCAGCTGACACAATAATTGTGGGAGTGGTAAATAGTGAAGAGGACGGGTCACTGAGACAGAGTGATCTGGATCGCTTGGTAAGCTGGGCACAAGCAAACAATGTGCATTTTAATACAGCTAAATGTAACTGTAGACATCTAGGAGCAAAGAATGCAGGCCGCACTTACAGGATGGGGGACTCTGTCCTGGGGAGCAGTGACACCGAAAAGGCTTTTGGGGGTGGGGGTGGATAATCAGGCGAACATGAGCTCTCAGTGCAACGCTGTGGCCAAAAGGGCTAATGTAATCATACGATGCATAAACAGGGGAATCTCGAGTAGGAGCAGGGAGGTGATTTTACCTCCGGGTTTGGCACTGGTGCGACCACTGCTGGAATCCTGTGTCCTGTTCTGGTGCCCACAGTTCAAGAAGGATGTCAATAAATTGGAGAGGGTTCAGAGAAGAGCCAGGAGAATGACTGGAGGACTGGAAAACATGATTTATGGTGATAGACTCAAAGAGCTCAATCTATTTTGCTTCACAAAGAGATCGCCAAGGGGTGACTTGCTCACAGTCTGTAACTCTACATGGAGAACAGATATTTGATAATGGGCTCTTTACTCTAGCAGAGAAAACTCCAACACAATCCAATGGCTGCAAGTTGAAGCTAGACAAATTCAGACTGGAAATTTCGCAGTGAGAGTAATTAACAGTGAGTAATTAACCACTAGAACAATTTACTAACGGTCATGGTGGATTCTCCAGCACTGAATTTTTCAATCAAGATCAGCTGTTTTCCTATGGGTCTGTCTACACAGGAAAGAAAAACCCACGGCTGGCCCATCCCAGCTGATTCGGGTTCACGGGGCTCGGGCTGCCGGGCTGTTTCATCACTGTGTAGACTTCTGGGCTCCAAGACCCTCCCACCCTGTAGAGTCCCAGAAACTAGGCTCCAGCCTGAGCCCGGACGTCTACACAGCCATGAAACAGCCCCACGGCTTGCGTGGACCAGCTGCGGGTTTTCCTTGCTGTGTAGACAGACCCTAAAAGCTCTGCTCTAGGAATGATTTGGGGGCAGTTCTCTGGCCTGTGCTCTACAGCAGGTCAGACGAGAGGATCACGATGGTCCCTTCTGGCATCGGAATCAGTGAAGCAATGTAACGTAGCAGCTTCTGTTTGATAGACACAAAGCCAGTTCTTAGTTACAATGGCCCCTCGGTGCCCCAAGCGGAGCACCCAGTCTGGAGACAAGATGGAGATGAGCAGGGCCGGCTCTGGCTTTTTTGCCACCCCAAGCAAAAAAATAGAAACCTGCGGCGCGGCCGGAGCCAGGGTGCAGGGGGACTCCCTGCGCTGCAGACGTGCCCCGGCTAGCGGGGGGGAGAGAGAGAGAGAAGGGGGGCGGCCAGGGCTTCAGCAGGGCGCTCGGCACGCGGCCCCGACCGCCGCGCCGCCTGCCGGGAGGGCTCCGCCCCGCTCCGGTCGGCAGGGAGGGAAGGACGCGGGCTGCCCTGCCGGGCGGGCTCCGCACCGCTCCGGTCGGCGGGGAGGGAAGGACGCGGGCTGCCCTGGCGGGAGGGCTCCGCACCGCTCCGGTCGGCGGGGAGGGAAGGACGCGGGGTGCCCTGCCGGGAGGGCTCCGCACCGCTCCGGGCGGCGGGGAGGGAAGGACGCGGGCTGCCCTGCCGGGCTTGCTGCAGACCTGGCCCCGGCTGGGGCAGACGGAGCACGCAGCCCGCTCCCAGCTGGGCGCTCCCCTCCTCCGCACCGCCACCCCCTACAGGGCGGCCGGAGCAGCGAACCCCCCCCCCCCCAAAGCGACTCTGCCGCCCCAAGCACGAGCTTGCTCGGCTGGTGCCTGGAGCCGGCCCAGCAGCTGGCAGCAGGGGAGAGCCCAGCAGCTGGCAGCAGGGTGAACCGGTGTTTTCATGCACTAGCCATGGGCACAATGTATCGGTAGCATTTAAAGAGCCGGTCAGCAGCCTGTTCTCTGCTCCCACGGCCCTGCCCTAGCAGCTCACAGCTGCGGGTGGGATCTGGGTCACAGCCTTTGGCCAGCTCTGAACCCCACATGGCAGCTGTGGTTGCATCTGGGAAGGAAGGGCCCGTGCAGAGCGCTGTCCAGCTCACAGGCCCTTTGCAGCCAAGCGCCAGGAGCAGACAGGGCCCTGATCCACTCTTGCAACCCATCAGACACCTATGGGCCCGACTCTGCACGGCCCCCCCGGACAGCAGGAGGAGGCCCCTTCGGACCCTGGGGCCAGGGCAAGATTCAGTGATTGGCAGGGGGAGCTCTGTACTGTGCGCACACACACAGACACACCCGCCCCGGATAAGGTGGCCACTCACACGTTCGCAGCAAACCCGTCATTCTGGGACTGCCAGACATGGCAGGGGGGGCATGTGAGGTCACACCAATTTGAAGAGCCAGAGGGGGCGGAGCAGCTGCCCCCATCCGATACCAGACAAACCCATGTCCGGTTTTGTACCCGAGCGGGAACAAAGCTCTCAGACAGGGACTCTCCAGATAATACTGTCTGAGTGGCCCCTGGCCCCAGTGGGAGAGGAGCCACTCCCAGCCCCAGGTCTATGCTGGCTCCTGCCTTTTTCCTAGGTTCCTTTTGACCCTGGTAGTTGTGGTTTGGGAGCATTTGGAACCAGAATCAAAAGCAGGTGGGACGTCACATGGTGCCACTTTCCACCCAAACCCACCGCCAGGCCCAGCCCACTCTGAGCTCAGGGCCAGCTGTGCCCAGGGCAGGCTGGTTCCCAGGCCTTCCTAGCATCGACTCGGGATTCAATCACCCAGAGACTCAGGAGTTCAGTGCAGGCACCGAGCCTGCCAGCCACAGACTTTTCCCCTGGATTTTTAGCTGTGCAGGCAGCAGGTTGATGCGTGAACCAGCCGAGCTCCACAGCGTACAGCAAACAGACACCACGGGAAAGCGCTTTCTCTCCGGTTATTCTCAGTCTTCCCTCTACTCCTAGAGCTCACTCTGTCTGTGGAGCTGCAGAGAGGGGAATGGGGCTCATGGTGGGCTGAGCAGTCCCACAAGCTCATTAAGGAAAGATGCTTTAGTCCTAATGAGGAAACCGTTTTCCTTCCCTGCTCCCACAGCGAAGGTTAAGAACTCCCAAGGTCACAAAACCCAAATCCCTGAACAGTGCCTGGAAAGTTTCACCAATTGCTGATTAAGGCTAATTTACTACATTATAAAAGGGGCGGGGGGCTGGCTTCCAGTGGAAGAAGTTAGAGGGGAAATAGTTTATTTTATTTTCTGGGCACCCTTTCCTAGCAATTTAGAAAAAGCTATTTCACACCATTGTGTTATTGTGTCATCTGATAAAACCACTGACAATTTTTATCAACAAAATTAGGAAGTAGTGAACTATAAAATTGCTAATTATTTTCTAGTAAATTTACTTTTAAATAACTTTAGACACCAATTACAGGCACCATTAAGCACCATTAACACTGGGTGTATTTACCAAACAAGGACTGAATACTTATTCAAATCAAGATCATTTTGGTGTAGATGCTACTGTCTGAGAAGCGGCTCCCCTCAAAAGATCAATTAAATCTCAAAATAAGTCAGAGTTTTAGTACCTGAGTGATATAATCACACTGCAGTGTAATCCGCCCCCTTGGAATACGTTTGCTTGACTAAGATTTTAATCCTAATGAGTTAACTGGGGGCCTCTTCATAACTGCTCAGCGTTGACGTAGCAGAAAAATCTCAGTATGAAGACCAAGGAGAAATGCGCTCTTTTCTTGATGACCTTTGCGACGCAAGTGCTGTATTTTTAGACAATCAAACTGTCTTGAATGATGTGTCATTTTCACCTGCTGTTGTCATTAAAAGCTTTTGGAACAGCCATAAAGATGCAAATTAAAGTTTCCCTTTATTGGGCACCTGAGCTCCATGAGCAGAGCACGACTTTGCCAGTGCCGCGTCCGGGGCAGACGGATTAGCCCACTCGCCTGCTCCCCCAGTTTCGGCCCGGGCAGGCTCTTTGCTGGCAACTCAAACTAAAGTCCAAATCACTGGATTCCCGGGACAACGCAGCCCCTCCCTGGCACACTCCTGTGCTGGCAACACTACAAAGAGCCCGAAAGAAGGGAAGGGAAATACAAAATGAACTAAACAACGAAAGATGATAACTTGCCATGAACGCATCACTGCTGGCTGTGGTAACTAGAAGGAGCAGGCTCCCCACCAGGCTCCCCATGGCCCCAACGGGCCAGGCCAGCAGCTGGGCAACAAAGGCATCCTGCCCATGTGTCCATTCCCCTGGGAATGCAACAGGCCGATGGGGGGCGGGCGCCACCGCAGGATTGCCCTGAGTGGGTTTGAGCTGCCAGCAAAGCAGACAGCAGCCCCAGAGCCGCTCTTGCCAAAACCCTGCTTAGCAGTCGTTCCTCGCAGCCGTTGTTGGGAGCACCCCCCCGAGCCCCATCCCATCCCCTGGTTTGAGTGGCTCACGCACACTGGGACGGAGGTTTCGCACGCTCACTTTCTCCCCAGAAGGGAGCTTGTTTGGGAGAGCATGCGTGAAGTCAGCCCCCCATTTCCAGGTCTGGGGGAATGGAAAAAAATGTACCAGGTTCTACCCAGACTGCCCTGCAGACAGCAACAGCAAACCCAGCTGTGCTCTGAAGCCTGCCTGGACAGGCTGGAGGGCTCCTTGAGCACCGGCACCTTGGCTTGTTGGGTCTCCTTTCCCCTGGGAGATTATCAGCTTCTCCTTTCTAGGGAGTAGGCACGGAAAGGACTATTAGCCACCTAGGCCACCCTTTGGATTGTTCCCACAGCCCCATGCACTTGTCAAGCGACCACCACCAGGGCACTTCTCCAGCGAGCTTTTAATTCCTCCAGCAAGTTCCTAACAGAACTGGGTGAAAAGTGCAACATTTATTGGGAAATAGTCACTTGCCTGTGACAGCAAAATCTGGGGACAGAACAAAATTAGCCACTCAGTGTTTTATTTTAAAAACTTTGTGATGTTAATCAAACCACATATTCACTGACTACGTTTGCAAAGTATTCACCAGCTCACCTCCCTGGTTACCTCTTTACTGCTCTACAGTGAAGCCAAGCTCTGGGTGATGTTTCTCGAGGCATTGCCCCATTCCAGTGCCCAGGTGTAACATCTCCAAAGCTTGCGTTAGCCACGCATTGTCTTGTTGAGACGGGAGTCGTGCTTTTTAACTGGACGTTGCCTTGTCAAAGAGCTGGCTGTAAAGTTGTTACCTGTTTCCCTCATTCTTGCTGTTATCTTTGTCATCCTCATTCGTTATTAACTGCCCCAGGTCAAGCAGGCTGCCCTCACTGCTGAGGCACCATTAGTGTGCTGGTTCGATACCCCTGCCCTCCAAGGGCCCATCCTCCCGGATGTTTTGCAAACCAGATTGAAGAGGGCCAGCAAAGATGCAGCATGTTCTGCATGCGCTAGTGCCAGGTTTCAAGCAGAGGCCTTTGAATAAGGGTAACGTATCAGAGATTACTATGTAAAGGCCTGTTGCTCTCTGTGCTCCGCCCTGTGGATTCTATTACCCACAGTGGGAAATGCAGGCAACGGTAGCATTACGGGAGACTCCCTGCCATTAGCACTCAAGTGCACGTTTTGTGAGAGAACGTCCTGTGTACTCTGTTACCCACGCAGAGGTACGAATCCCGCCTGGCGATTACCAAGATGAACAGGTTGCCGACCCATAATGGGTAAATGAGTCCATTCTGCACAGCCTGTAATGACTTCAGAAGCATGAATAAACCAGCTCTCACCTTGGCATGGCAGCTGGGTGTCTGTGACACCAGACTTATTTGTGGTGCAGTGGAGCTAGGAAATGTAATGCATTGCTAAGCCAAGTGATAACAGGGTGACACTTACATGTTGTTCAGGGGGAAAATGTCAAAACAAACAGTTGCTCTTACTTTTCCTGCTTTCATGTTGCTTTTTGCTTACTTTTCTGCTGACCTCAGAAATTATTCCCTCTGTGAGTCAGTCTCTGGAAAAAATGTGTTTGATTAGAAAATTCCTGCGGCCTTTTAAGAGGCTCTTCCAGTTTCAGTGTAAAGACCTGAATTTCAGAAGCAGGGGTTTTGAGGGTCACCATATTAGACCGTGGGAAAGTTTGTTTTTTCCCCCTGTTTGCAGCACCATTGAGTACCATTTGGCAAAACTTCTCAGGGCAATGCAAGGTCTGAAGCCATGTGCCAGGACTGACAAGACATCCTGCAGGTCACATCGGGCTGAATAACTAGAAGGCAAGTGTTCTCAGATCAAAGGAATAGGAGTACTTGTGGCACCTTGGAGACTAACAAATTACACTAACCCAGGAACCTATCCTTGCAACAAAGCCCGTTGCCAACTCTGTCCACANTCCCCCCCCCCCCCCCCCCCCGCCCCAGTTCCTTATATCTCCTTGTCAAGTGCTGGAAATGGGCCATTTTCATTACCACCACAAAGACTTATTTTTCTCTCCTGCTGACAACTGATCACTCTCCTTATAATGTGTATGGTAACATCCATTGTTTCATGTGTATATATATCTCTTCCTTCTGTATTTTCCACTACATGCATTCGATGAAGTGAGCTGTAGCCCACGAAAGCTTATGCTACAATAAATTTGTTAGTCTCTAAGGTGCCACAAGTACTCCTGTTCTTTTTGCAGATACAGACTAACACAGCTATTACTCTGAAATCAGATCAAAGGGTCTCTGCTGAGCAGGGGTCTGTGTTGTTGTCATTACCGCCAATATTCCATAAGAAGGATTCATGGACACATGGTCAAAGAAACCCACAAACTCACTTCATGGGGCTTTGCCCCTCTTTCCAGTGGTGTCCACACACACTGGAAACGATTACTTTGTTCACTGCAAGTGCAGGTTCATTCTGGATGAGTCCACACGCCCACCAAGGAGCCCTTTGATTGTCCTCCTCCTAGTCATCAAAGTTTCAGCCTCCAGTCAGGGAGCAGAAACGATGCCATGTTGTGACTGAGCTGGCCAGTCCCTCCCCCCAAAGGACAGATCACAAACACAACCAAAGCAAAGACAGGTCACGGACTGTTTGCAGGTAGTTTGCGTACAGAAAGGGGGTGAAATGCATTGAAGGAGTTAATTCCTAGGAATAGCTCATCATCACGCCCCCCCGCCCGCCTGTCACTCTGTTTGGTGCAGGGGAGCTCAGCCTCAGGACTGCACGCCACCCCAGCAGGAATGCTTTGGCTGCTTTCACCCACTGTTCCCGTCTCCCAGACCAGATACATTCATGCCTCAGTCCAAGCCTTGAATGGGGGGTGACTTGCTGAGCCCTGGTGGAGAGAAACACCAGCGGTGAGTAACCCCCCCTCCACCAGGAACAGATTGCTCTCCAAGCAAGACACATCCCTCCCGGAGGTCTGCAAGCAGGCCAGCCAGGAAATGGCAAGGCTTTGCTGTGAAAAAGTTCCCAATGAAACTAAACCGTTTTAATTTTTCATATAGAAAACCAGAAAATCCTGAATGGTGCAAGAAATGGCTGATCCACCCAAAAAGCCCTTTTTCATAACCCCACCCCCCAGAAGAGCTGATGAAAATATTCGGTCTCGTTCTAGTGCCGAGGTTTTGCCAGGGGGTGTTCCCAGATACCAGGCCCTGCTCTGCCTGGGTGGGGCAGGCCAGTGCGTTTGCATCACAACCCTGCAGTGGGAATGTGGAGAGAGGGGGTTCCACGGCGCCATGACGTGGTTTGGGTGAAGGGCGCCCCATGCCCTGCTGCTGCCTTGCTGACAAAGATGCCTATGGCAGCCGGCTCCCTCCTCCGGCCAGGGAACAACTCTCACGGGGTGGGGTGAGTCAGACTGATTTATGCCTGAACTGGCCTCCTGCCGTCACTCCCTGCTGGGAGGCACGTGCTCGAAGGGGCTGCGTGTCTAGCGGGCCCACCCTGTGCCAGGCTGAGGGGGGTATTGCCAGCGCCCGGGTAGGAAGAGAACAGAACCCTGACGAGGAATAGCCAATGGCTACTGAGCTGAGTGCGTGTCAGGGAAGGAGCTGCCATCGGTTTCTAGGCATAGCGTGACTGCCGTGAGAAGTCAGTGTGCCCCAGCGGGTAGCAGGGACGCTAGTGCTGTTATTAGGATGTGTGTCAGAGAGCAGGGAGTGCTGGATCAGGACCGCTGGGTGCTGCCCAGACACAGGCAGGCCCTGCCCCAAAGAACTGCCAGTGTGAGGAGACCGGCCAAACAGGGGAGATGTGGGAGGAAGGAGACAAGCAGAGTGACCGGGGCGATGGTCCAAGCCAGTCTAGGTCTGCCGGGCTGGGGGTTCTTTCGTTTGGCTGCTTTTCGTTTTTACACTGTTTAGTGCAAGGGAGGGAGAGGAGGGAAGGGGGAAGCAGTATCAGGGACGGCGAGGGAGGGCCGCCCTGCCCTGCTGCCACCACAGGTCCCAGCTCCTGGCAGGGTGGGGCTGCCCCTTTTCCCTCAGAGGAGAGGCCACCAGGAGTCCGTCCCCCCTCAGCCCATGTGGCTGGGGATTGGCGGGAGGGGAGCGCAGGGCCCCGTCTCTTCTATATATGTGGTATCTCAGATCACATAGCACAGTGACGTGGTGAATGGCTAATGGCAATCCCTGGAGGTGGCCGGTGGCTACAAAGGGGAGCAGAGTGGAATGGGAACTAGTCCGTGCACTGAGGACTCTCCCGAGGACTTGCCAGTGGAGTCGTGTTTTGGAAAATGTGACACAGCTGGTCCTCTCTCCCTCCCCGCTCCACCAGAGCCCGAGGACAGGGGAGGGCAGGGAAAGCACCAGGACATGCTGTCTCCGAGGAAATAGAATTGCAATGTACCAAAATTGTTTCAACACTACATTTTGTGACTAACGTCATTATATGCAGAAAGATGTGTGGGGAGCTGAAGGAGAGAATTAATATAGTAAGTAATCCTCTCCCTTTAGCAATATCTTTCTGCATGAAGTAATGATTTAATGTCTAACTTTTTCCAGCATACACATTTCCTCCTAACAAACACTTCTATGATATGCAGCTATTTATGTTTCAAGGCAAAAAGCGCTGAGCATAATGGACTCTACTCTGACTATTTGTCCGTAAAGACATTCTGACGCCTCATGGGAAAGCATGAAAAACATTCCATTTGGAGACAATTCCCTTCTATATAATCCAGTCTCTGTCTTGCTTTCTCCCTCATTCTCTAGGACACTTGCAGAAAAACAGCGTCTCTTTGTTGCCTGTTCTGCACCTTTAGCCCTAATCCTCTGTCTGTGACCTCACTGTTGGTTGTATGTCGCAAAGAGTGTTTTATCCAAATCAGTCAATGCACATTGCTAGAAGACAAATACACCGACTGTACCATGCATTATGCTTTTACAGCTGGTCTTCTTTTTACAGCAGTCACAAGGTGCTGTGCTGTGCTGCTTTTGTGCAGGATAACAGAGCAGCTTACTCGTCTAGGTAGCATTTACCAGCTGCTCTAGGCTCCTTTGGCATGGAGGGCACTATAGATTCATGTTCCCAAAATGCCAAGCAGGATATTTAGTCATTGAAATATAAAGTAAGTAGTAACAGTGTTTAAACTCTGGTAACGAGTCAGGTGCAGGCTGAATCCAGCCATTGGCTCTCCCGTATGTCTCCCCAGAAGATGTTCCCAACACGGCCGGGCTCAGCACACACACTGCTTTAGGAGGCGACAGGTCGCTGTTTACAGTACAGAGCAACAGCCTGCTTAGCTGGGTCACTTGCAAGGAAAATTCAGAGCAGCTCAGATTTCTGAACACGACTCAAGGGGCCGCTGACTGGGTTCATAAGAACATAAGAATGCCCATACTGAGTCAGACCAAAGGTCCATCTAGCCCAGTATCCTGTCCTCCAACAGTGGCCAATGCCAGGTGCCCCAGAGGGAATGAACAGAACAGGGAATCATCAAGTGATCCATCCCCTGTCGCCCATTCCCAGCTTCTGGCAAACAGAGGCTAGGGACACCATCCCTGCCCATCCTGGCTAATAGCCATCGATGGACGTATCCTCCATGAACTTATCTAGTTCTTTTTTCAACCCTGTTATACTCTTGGCCTTCACAATATCCTCTGGCAAGGAGTTCCACAGGCTGACTGTGCGTGGTGTGAAAAAATACTTCCTTTTGTTTGTTTTAAACCTGCTGCCTATTAATTTCATTTGGTGACCCCTAGTTCTTGTGTTATGAGAAGGAGTAAATAACACTTCCTTATTTACTTTCTCCACACCAATCGTGATTTTATAGACCTCAATCATATCCCCCCTTAGTCATCTCTTTTTCATGCTGAAAAGTCCCAGTCTTATTAATTTCTCCTCATACGGAAGCCGTTCCATGCCCCTAATAATTTTTGTTGTCCTTTTCTGAACCTTTTCCAATTCCAATATATCTTTTTTCAGATGGGGCGACCATATCTGCACGCAGTATTCAAGGTGTGGGCGTACCATGGATTTATATAGAGGCAATAAATATGATATTTTCTGTCTTATTATCTATCCCTTTCTTAATGAGTCCCAACACTCTGTTTGCTTTTTTGACTGCTGCTGCACATTGAGTGGATGTTTTCAGAGAACTATCCACAGTGACTCCAAGATCTCTCTCTTGAGTGTTAACAGCTAATTTAGACCCCATCATTGTATATGTATAGTTGGGATTATGTTTTCCAATGTGCATTACTTTGCATTTATCAACATTAAATTTCATCTGCCATTTTGTTGCCCCGTCACCCAGTTTTGTGAGATCCTTTTGTAGCTCTTCGCAGTCTGCCTGGAACTTAACTAGCTTGAGCAATTTTGTATCATCTGCAAATTTTGCCACCTCACCATTTACTCCTTTTTCCAGATCGTTTATGAACATGTTGAACAGGACTGGGCCCAGTACAGACCCCTGAGGGACACCACTATTTACCTCTCTCCATTCTGAAAACTGACCATTTATTCCTACCCTTTGTTTCCTATTTTTTAACCAGCTACCAAACCATGAGAGAACCTTCCCTCTTATCCCATGACTGCTCACTTTGCTTATGAGCCTTTGGTAAGGGACCTTCTCAAAGGCTTCCTGGAAATCTAAGTACATTATATCCACTGGATCCCCCTTGTCCACATGCTTGTTGACCCCCTCAAAGAATTCTAGTAGATTGGTGAGGCATGAGTTCCCTTTACAAAAACCATGTTGAATCTTCCCCAACAAATTATATTCATCTATGTGTCTGACAATTTTGTTCTTTACTATACTTTCAACCAGTTTGCCCAGTACTGAAGTAAGGCTTACCGGCCTGTAATTGCCGGGATCACTCCTTTTTAAAAAGTGGCATCACATTAGCTATCCTCCAGTCATTTGGTACAGAAGCTGATTTACATGAGAGGTTACAGACGACAGTTAGTAGTCCTGCAATTTCACATTTGAGTTCCTTCAGAACTCTTGGTAACAATACCATCTGGTCCTGGTAACTTATTACTGGTTAATTTATCAATTTGTTCCAAAACCTCATCTAATGACACCTCAATCTGGGACAGTTCCTCAGATTTGTCACCTAAAAAGAATGGCTCAGGTTTGGGAATCTCCCTCACATCCTCAGCTGAGAAGACCGATGCAAAGAATTCATTTAGTTTCTCTGCAATGGCCTTATTGTCCTTGAGTGCTCCTTTAGCATCTCGATCGTCCAGTGGCCCCACTGGTTGTTTAGCAGGCTTCCTGCTTCTGATGTACACAATTTTTTGCTCTTACTTTTTGAGTCTTTGGCTAACTGTTCTTCAAATTCTTTTTTGGCCTTCCTAATTATATTTTTACATTTCATTTTTCAGAGTTTATGCTCTTTTCTATTTTCCTCACTAGGATTTAACTTCCACTTTTTAAAGGATGCCTTTTTGCCTCTCGCTGCTTCTTTTACTTCGTTGTTTAGCCACGGTGGCTCTTTTTTGGTTCCCTTACTATGTTTTTTAATGTGGGGTATACATTTAAGTTGAGCCTCTATTATGGTGTCTTGAAAAAGTTTCCATGCAGCTTGCAGGGATGTCACTTTTGGCGCTGTACCTTTTAATTTCTGGGGCTCCGCTTCTCACCCCGCACGTGGGCTTCTGGCTGCTGCCTATATCCGGGGATTCTTGCTCCCAGCCCCACACCCCAGGCTCTGCTCCTGGTTCCACACGTGGGGTACCAGCTGCCACCCCACACCTGGGGCGCTGCTCCCGGCCCCACATGCAGGATCCCAGCCCCACACATGGGGCAGCCCCACACATGGGGCAGCCCCACACATGGGGCAGCCCCACACATGGGGCAGCCCCACACATGGGGCAGCCCCACACATGGGGCTCCACCCCACAGCCTCAGCCCCCTGTCCGGGTCCCCCCTCCCAGTAGACACAGCCCTGTTCCTGGCCCCAGCCCAGGGGGGTGGGTGGCATGGACAGGAATAAGGGAGCTGGCTTTCAGCCCCCCCACTAGTAAAAGTGTTCCAGCGCCACTGGGGAAACTCGGGCCCAGGAAGAAGGTTCTTGGGTTGTGCAGAGCGTACACCTGAGCTGTAGCATGCAGTGCTTTGTCCCACAAGGAGGCTCCGGTCTTAAGTGTGTTTCTCTCCTTGTCACTTTCTGTCTAAGGCAGGATTTGATATTTTAAAAATAGGTGTCCCTGCTACATACAGAACAAGCACTATTACTCCAGCACTACACACTACAGAACCGCACTGAGGCCGGTAACAAGAGACTTCTGTGTAACGAAGGCAAGTTGGAAAAAATAACCCCAACTATACATACAATATGATGGGGGCTAATTTAGCTACAACGAATCAGGAAAAAGATCTTGGAGTCATCGTGGACAGTTCTCTGAAGATGTCCACGCAGTGTGCAGAGGCGGTCAAAAAAGCAAACAGGATGTTAGGAATCATTAAAAAGGGGATAGAGAATAAGACTGAGAATATATTATTGCCCTTATATAAATCCATGGTACGCCCACATCTCGAATACTGCGTACAGATGTGGTCTCCTCATCTTAAAAAAGATATACTGGCACTAGAAAAGGTTCAGAAAAGGGCAACTAAAATGATTAGGGGTTTGGGACAGGTCCCATATGAGGAGAGATTAAAGAGGCTAGGACTTTTCAGCTTGGAAAAGAGGAGACTAAGGGGGGATATGATAGAGGTATATAAAATCATGAGTGATGTGGAGAAAGTGGATAAAGAAAAGTTATTTACTTATTCCCATAATACAAGAACTAGGGTTCACCAAATGAAATTAATAGGCAGCAGGTTTAAAACAAATAAAAGGAAGTTCTTCTTCACACAGCGCACAGTCAACTTGTGAAACTCCTTGCCTGAGGAGGTTGTGAAGGCTAGGACTATAACAGTGTTTAAAAGAGAACTGGATAAATTCATGGTGGTTAAGTCCATTAATGGCTATTAGCCAGGATGGGTAAGGAATGGTGTCCCTAGCCTCTGTTTGTCAGAGGGTGGAGATGGATGGCAGGAAAGAGATCACTTGATCATTGCCTGTTAGGTTCACTCCCTCTGGGGCACCTGGCATTGGCCACTGTCGGTAGACAGGATACTGGGCTAGATGGACCTTTGGTCTGACC